>JADKLZ010005243.1:27088367-27102951 GCA_021533235.1 Biomphalaria straminea
AAAAAAAAAATGTTCATAAGCAACATTGGTCACTTGTGTCACAATGTTTCTCTGACTTAGATTTTTTACTTTTGTGCTTTTTACATGTTAATTACTTATTTAGAAATCTTTCTAACGTTCTATAGAAAAATTCACAAGTATGTTTTTCTTCATGTTTGCTTTATTCTTTTTTGTTTTCCTTGCACCTATAACACATTCACAGTTCAAATAACAAATTGGATTTAGAATAAAACATGCTTTTTGTTTTCCTTTGCTTGTTAGTACTTATTACACTGACCACCCATGCTTTTGTTGTCTTCTGTAAAGATATATCTTCTGTTCACAGATAATATGCAACAAGTTATACCAGCTGCTTTCACTAGTGAAGGAAATTTAACCAATCTGTCATCTAATGACCAATATGAGGGACAAGGATTACAAACTCCAACAACATTATCCCAAGGTTAGTTTCCAGTTCAATGCTGTCAATATTATTACTAATACAAAATTTGAAAAAGATCAAGACGTCTGTGTGCCATGTCAGTTTTCATTGGTTAAATGTTTTCAATTTTTAAAAAAGTCCTTGCAATCGTAAATTTCCAATAAGGGTCTCCTTCTCCATTCCTATTTTAAAGTTGGTGGATTAAGATTAGTGCTATATCTGAAATTAACCGTATAGATCAGGCAGCTCTCAATAACCTTTTTTCTTCTTCAGGAGGGCTTTAGGCAGTGGCGTAGCTAGGGTGGGGGAAGGAGGGCGAGAATTCAAAAATCTCCCAAATTAGTGTTTTTTTTTACATTAAAAATTCAATATTACACAAAAATGCAGGGGCCCCCAAAGAGTTCAAGCTGCCCTGGGCCCTCTAATGATGGAAAATTCCTAGCTACTTTAGGGCCAGTATCATGTTCAGTATAGTAGACTTAGTTTTAATATTGTATATTACTTAAATAAATCAAAAGGTTAATCTTCCCTTTTTGGTCCAAATGTCAGAAAATCATTTGAAATTGTTTGTTTTGGCTTAAGACAACAGAAATAAATACTTTTATTTTTTTGCAAGCGGTTTGATTTAATTTGTCTTATACTAGGAAATCACACAAGTGCTACACAAGTGACTGTATCACTGTTAAAGAAAGAAAATCAAATGCTTCATGAGATCCTCTCCTGTAGGATGTGCAAGCAAGCCCCCATCAAAGAATTGTTTCTGCCCTGTGGTCACCTCTATGCCTGTAGTGAATGCAGTCAAAAGTTACATGAATGCCCAGCATGTCAGAAAAGAATATTAGGCACTGCCACTACATTTTTTGCTTAGTAATTTATTATTTATTACATACCTTTAATTCCATTTCTATTTCATAGTCTCTATGTGCATGTTAATGATTTGTATTTATAGTATTTAATTAGATGTTTATTCATCAAATAAATAATACATATTTCTAGTAAATGCCTTAAAAAGTATACTTACTTGATATTACTAATAATTATTATTCATGTTATTATATTATTATATTATTATTATTATTATATAATTCATTATTCATAATTATTTTATTCATGGTTATTTTTATTATTGTTATTAATTGATAATCGTTGTACTGTTTTACTATTGATATTTGTTTTTTAAGCACTTGGGCTTCTAGAATAAAATGAGTTGTTTCAATCATGAGTTCATATGCCAGACATGCATTTGATCTGGGTCTTTGCATATTGCTGAGACATTCTTAGCCAACTTGATAAATACATGTTTACATGTTTTACATACACATTTTTTATTTGACATAAAATGAGTAAAATAATGAGCAATATTATAATGAAAGTATACAATGATCTCAGACATTTGATATTTACATCAGTTATGAAAAAATAATAATTTTTGAAAAATGATGTCTACTATAGATTTTAAGTAAAAACAAAAACACAAGCATGCAAGATCATCTGAAAATCAATGAAATAACAATTCTTACCCGCTAAACAAAATTACACAATATTCTTCATTAACATTAACATGTTAGTTTTATTTTATATACAAAACAAAAAGTTTTTATATACAAAACAAATAGTGACTAAACACTAGACTTAAAAATGAATTTGTTTCCGTCTCATCACTGTACATTTTTTACAGTACCATGGGCTTTATGTCTTAATTGGGAATAGAAAACAATATTATTATGTACCATAGGATGAATATCATCAGGGTAACAATGTACACACTACCTGAGAATGATCTGAGGTTATATCTAATAATTAATCAAATAAATACATACAAATGCATTATTGATTTAAAGATATACTCAGCTCAAACATCTCCAGATGAGGGCACACTTTTCCAGAGTAAATAATAACAAAGTACCAGTCAATCGCAAGACAAATGTTAACGCTTCCCACAGTATAAAGAGGCAAGTTCCAGTGGTCAAGCTGGTATCTCCTGAAAGTGGTTATTACACAGTCTACAGGGCTTCATATATCATTTTTAAAGGAAATTACTCCTGCCATCACAATACCAGAAATAGCTAACTCCTTTTGGAAATGTTAATATTGTCATTAAGTGAAAAGAAGCAAGTGGTCTATCTGAACTCCATGGGGTGGTTCAAACCCTAGAGCCTCAGGTTATACATATTGAGGGACAAACATTGTAAGTACAACGAGATGAGAAAACTGAAAGCTCCAATCATTTTAGTTGCCAGGCTCTGAACCTCTAAGGAAATGCAAAATAAATACACCCCGGCACATGTTTAAAACTTTAAAATATTTGTCACAATGCTAAATATAAAAAAATGTCATTAGTGTTGTAACTTCACTTATAAAATATTTATACTACCTTTGATATTACTATTTGTTATAGTAACTCGCAAATAGAATTTAAATAGAATTTAAGGTTTTTAATATATATATATATATATATATATATTATATTATAATAATAATAATAATATTGGCATCATAAATTTGTGTTAGAATTTTTTTTCCTTCCGTCCTTTTGTTCATGTTTTTAATACTGGTATTTAAATATTTTCCTACTCTTGCCTTATCTACATCCACCTAGTAAATATCTTCAAAAGTCTTAATTTCATTTTTCAAATATTTATTAGTAAGCTTATATTGTATCTTTTACAAGACCATCCTTGTTACAGGGTCACTTTTATAAATCAAGATAGAATGTAGATCTACCATAATATGCTAGACCATATGAAGTGTCAGAAATGAGTCTATTCTATTGCAGCTTTCATCCCATAACTAATTTTTTTTTTAACTTTAAAATTGATTTTAATTATAATACCTAATTTTAGTTGCTGGTACTAAATTCATGTTTGGTACGTGGCTGAATACAGCTTTTGGTCCCTTTAAAACAAGAGTGTGAGAAAATAATTATGAACATGTCTATCTAGCTCCATACAAAATCCTAACAGTGATTCTCATACTATATGGTTCTGAAGCCTTTGTTGCTATTTTAATAAGCTCCTTTTCTATGATTATAGACATTAAATAGGAAACTTAACAATTAAAAAAAATGTTGTGAATGGACAAAAAAGAGCCATAATTAATGTTTAACAGCTGCTCTGGTCAGAGTACTTAAATCCTAGAGAAGTGGTCTTCAACAGGAGTGAAAACGCCCCAAGGGAAGCAATTTCATGAAAATAGAGGCACTGGGAGCCAAAGAGGTAGTTGGAGGCACTCTGGGCACTAAGAAGCGCTAGAAGGCGCTTCACACGAAACTGTCAGGCAGAGATGAAAGAAACTAGAGGTGCTTTGAAACAAAACAATTTAAAAATTTCATCAAAATTAGAGCTGGTAAAGTAAAGAGCAAATTATAATTTAAGAACAGAAACATTAGGAGATTTAATATTTTTATGTTTAGGAATTCCCTTTTCTATAATTTTTTTTTTTTTAAATTGCAAGCCAGAAGTGTTTATTATAGTTTTTAGTTCTTATGCTCATTTATTATTTTATAAATAAACTAGGTAACATACGCTTTTTAAATTGTAGTTTATTTGATCTACAATGCTGGTATACCAGTAAACAAAATTATGTTAATATAATTATAATGTTAATTTAAAATATTAAAGCTAACATTAAATAGGATATTTTAATATTTATTTAAAAATGAAAACATTGACAAAAGAATTAATGTATGCCTATGTGTCTTACTTTCCATGAAAATATTTTCAAATGAGGCTATAAAACTTAAAAACCAAGTTGGCTTTAGGAATATATATTGCAAGCATCCTGACAAAAAGGACAAATTCAAAGATTTCAGCACTTAAAGAATCTTATCAAGCAATAAAAAAGTTAACACTGGACTACTAATAAAAAAATTATTTTTTTTAAGACAAAGCAGAAGATGGTTTAACGGCTCTTAAAACATTGCAGAGCTTATTGGGGAAAAAAAAAGGAATTAAAAAAGTCTCATGATTTTGTTAAAAAATGACCATTCCAACTTTATGAGAAGTCATTTCCACTGTGATGCATCAAGATTGCAATGAGACTCTAAAAGTTTAGATTCAAAAACAGATTGATGAAATGGCCAGTGATATGAAGCAACAAGTTTTAAGGAAACTTCAAATTTACTATAAAATGGTTGAGTCTACTTTGATTTATGATTGTTCATTGTTACCTTGAAACTGTAAACCATAACTCCTCTTTGAATGTCCCTTCCTAATCCATCTTGGGCAGACACTACTACCACTACAGCCCAACTTAACATACTCCCAGTATGGCAGTGCTGAACAACTGAAGAGAACAGCCCACTATTTTTCCTTAGCACAGTCTGCAAAAAGCTGGCTAGAAGAAGAAATTTGCTAACTCATGTTTCTTTCTAGGCCCTGGTATTTTTCTGGGATGGGGAGGGGGCTTACTGGTGGATTTTACACAGAGAAAATGTATGAAAAGGGTCAGTGTCCATAAGGATTGAAGACCACTGTTATAAGAGAGAAAACCATATTCCAAAGGTAATCTTTTTTTTTTTTTGATAAGCTAAAAGAATATGGCATTTACGGAAATGTTAGGGCTTGGTGGCTGAGTGGTTTAGTACTTGGCTTCCAAACCAAGGAAACTCAGGTTCAAATACAGGTGAAAAATGGGATTTTGAATATCAGAATTGTTAGTGCTCCCTTAAGCCACCTAATTCTAATGGTTGCCTGACATTTAATTAGGGAAAAGTAAAAGGTTGGTTGTTGAGTTGGCCATTCTTCCAAGATTATTAGCAAACGTGTAACACTTTGTTTATATATTGAGAAGAACACAATAGCAATATTATTTTTAAAATACAGTACTCATTATTAATTAGTCACATTGCAAGTAAACTATGAGATACCTGACAATATCTAAGAGGTACAAACAGCTTCAGTAAAGTATTAAAAATAAACAACAACATCATATTACAGAAACACAAATTATGTAACACAAATCACAATCATAAAAATTATCTAGTTAACTTCGATGTTAAAACAATGTGTAAATCGACTGAAAATATATTTCAAATTAAATTTAAAAACAAAATATTAAATATCCTACTGCCGAAAACTTAAGAACAAATTGCTTGCATTCATTCATGTTGGGCATTAAACTACATAATCTTCAGCTATTGCTATAAGTACTGCTCCAAAAATATGTCCATCCCCTATGGAATTTCTGAACAGAAACTCATTCACCGAAGTGCTGAATTGGATAGTGTTGGAACCAAATTGTCTCCTCAGCAATCTCTTCGCACGCATCCAAAGTTTTTCTATATTTGTTGTGTGAACCTCCTTATCCACAATATTTCCTTGTGGTACAACCACAGAATGGCTGTATATGCCACCGTGGATCTTTGCTATATTGGTAAATGCAGCATTGCTACGAGACACTATATGTGTTCCAGGCAAAATATGTTTTGTTATTGCCTCAGTTAAAGTAGCTTTGGTGTTATCTGGAATTTCCACAAAAAAGCCTTTTTTTGAGTGTCTTTCTATGCCCCCAAATACCCAACAACTTTCACATGTAAGGTATTTTCTATTAAATTTCTTTGGTTCATTGATTTCAACAATGATTGGTTCTCCGTCCTCACTGATCCCACCAATTTCTAAAAGTCCATGCCTGTTAATATACTTTTCACATTCCTCTCTGCAAAAATTGCAATAAGCTATGACTGTTTCTTTATAGATTTCTGTTTCATGAATAATGTTATACAATGGCATGTCATAAGACCAACAGTATATCAACTGTATTAACTGCAAAAGTGATATTTGGCTACCTCCAAAGAATGAATTATCTCGGACTGACTTTTTAATGTTGCAGTCAAAGCAAAACCAACGGAAACCATCAATTGCTTGTTCATAAGAGATCAAAGATGCTGGTTGGTGGCAATTGATACATTCACATGAATTTTTTACTAGACGACGTTTGGCTAACCAGATCAGGCAGTTTTCTTTAATGCTTATAGCGTCTGTCAAAGCTGTAAAAGTCCACCTTTCTTCCTTAATCTGTTGATCAGTCATGATTAGATCTAAATTTACTATTTCAGTACGTTCTTTAGGGCTGTCTGCCATTGTAGAAAAAAATTAATATCTTTCTGTAGATTTTTTGATAACTTTTAGACCTCAATCTAGAATAGAAAACAATAAAAAAGAAATCACAATACAATAAACATTATAATAATAAGTTAAGAATAAACATTTTTTTTAAGTTGAACCAATGAGAAGAATGCCTGATGTAAATTAGATTACCATAAAATTTTACATTTTATTTCTATTTTGCTGTGACGCTGAATAAATCTTTTCCATATATTGATGATTACCTTAATGTATATAAATCTAAAATCTGATCAATGTAATCTCAAATAACAGTCTAGAGTAGAGAAAAGAGAGCATGATTTGGACTTTATCTAGAGTTAGATCTAGCTAGAAATAAAACTAGACCGACAGTTGACTCTTGACAATTTAACACTTAAGGAAGCAATCCCCCTTTGAGATCCTAATTTTCTTAATTTTGCATTAAGAATATTTTTTCTAAACAATTACATTGGAGTATAAACTTGCACATGCAGCTATTTTGGATCTAAAAACACATTTGACATAACTGAAAATAAGCATGTCCTAAGAAAAGACATGCTTTATTACAGACTATTTTTATGATATCTTGAGTTTAGTCTAAAGAAAAGAGGTTCCGCTAACATAGTGGTCACAAAACTCGTCACTCAATTGAGTCAATTTTTTTAAAAAATAACTGCCAGATTTTTTCTAACTTTAAAGCTTTGCTTTAGTAAAGACATTTTTATAGAAATAATTAGAACAATTACAAGATTAGGTTGTTAAATATGCTTGATTGTATAAATATAACTAACCGTACATTAATGAATTTAGTACCATACTTGTATTTATAAAGATAATAAAAGATAAGTAAAAAAAATAACAATCTAAATAATTTCAAAGGTATATTTGAAAAAAATAAGTACAAATACTTTACTAATGTAAACAATGGCCTTGCATTTCCTTGAAATGTAAGGCAGATTTATTTGAACTTATTATTTTAGACTAAATTCCAATTTCAGATTCAAACTATAACAAATAAGGCAATTAATTTACTGTTAAAAAATTTCATGCATGAAAATGATTGTTCACATGCATATGTAGATATAAATCAGGAAACATCAAAAACTAGTTTCTTCAGGAGTCAGTAATATTTTTTCAAGTTGAAAAATCAACTTATCTTCCCTCTCCAGATCTTTCAGGTCAATTATGCTGTAACTTAATTCACATTTATTTTCCTCCAATTAATCTAAATGGTCAAAACGAAGCTCGAATTTGTAACAACACAATTTTTTTTTTTTAATCCAGCAACTCTGTTGGCGCACTTCAAAAGTCCCCAAGAGTGGCAAAAGGAAGTGATTGTAAAGCTTCCAAAAAAGGGCTATTCGGCAGACTGCAACAACTGGAGGGGCATTAACTCCTCTCTGTCCCTGGCAAAGTTTTCAGCATTGTTTTGTTGAGATGCCTTCAACAGTCTGTAGATGAGAAACTCAGAGAAGAACAAGCAGGTTTCTGAAGAGGCAGATCATGTACAGAGCAGATCTTCGTTCTACAAAATATCATAAAGCAAAGCCAACAATGGCTGGCTATTGATCAGTTTCATAAACTTCACGAAAGCGTTTGATAGTGTCCATCAAAAATCACTATGGAGAATACGACAACCAAGAAAAATTCATCCAGATCCTACGACACCTATACAGTCAGTCTAGTATCTGCATTAAAACAGAAGAAGGAACAATTGAGTTTTTTAGCATAGAGACAGGTATGAGACGGGTGCATCAAATCTCCATTCCTTTTCCTCCTAGCCATTGACTATATAATGAGAAGAGCAATGAATCAGACTGCTTTTGGCACAAATAAATACCTTCAAGAAATGACGGAGAGCCTCGATAGAGGGGCACCCAAAATTGGCCTCCGCATAAACCTGGATAAGACGTGGGATATAAGGCAAAGAATGTCCCCGTCAGACTTCACGAGTCAAAGCTTGAAGACCTGGACAAGTTCACATACCTTGGCAGCATCATAATAAATGATGTAGCGTGCCGAATAGGAAAAGCAGGGAGCATTTTCCAAAGGCTGTAGCCTATTTGGATTAGCCAAGCCATTGAACTCAAGACAAAAATACACCTTCTCAACACAATCATCATTCCAACTCTACCATATGCATGTGAGGCATGGAAGTCATCTGTCTAAATTGACAAAAGACTAAATGTGGCTCAACAAAAATGGATTTTGGGAGTCAGTTACATGACTTGGGTCTCAAACAAGGAATTTCTTTGCCAAACTGGGAGTCAAACACTTAGTGTTGTAACTGAGCGTCGCATGATGTTTGAGGGACATGTTCTGAGACAAAATGAATTATGCATACCAAGAGTTGCAATGACATGGAGGCCAATACGAGGAAAGCGCAAACAGGGACGTCTTCGTATTACTTGGCACCACACTTCATGGAGGACCTCAAAGCAGAGCACACCAGTTGGGAGGAGGCTTCAAACATTGCAAATTACACATCTTAGTGGAGACAGCTTGCCGCCCAAACAGCGCGGGAGGAGCTAAGTCTAAGTAAGTAGCTGATTGCAAATCTGTTTAAATATTTGTCAAAGAGACTACTTTAATCATTTTCGAATGGAACAACTTCTAGTAACATTGATAAATTTTAATGCAGCTGAAGATCTGCATACTCCCTCTTAACCTCATTTAGAAATTCTATCAACTGGCAATGGCAAACAAGCTTTAGATACAATCATACAATGGAGTTGATCATCTTAATCACCAATTCTATTACTTTGCAAAGTTCTTCAAGAAATGTCTGTTGCACAAGAAGTGCTTCCTAGTGAAAATTACAATGGTGAGAAGTATCTTGTGATTATTTTTTTATTCCAAAGTAGCTACATAACAATTTCTTGCACTTATCTGATTTGCTATTGTTTTGCAGCTGTTAAAAATGTTGTGATTAAGAATTTTTGCTTGTTACATGCTGGAAATAAGTATATATAGCTCCAGATTTATGGTAATGCATCTACCAAGAGCCTTTCCTTCCACAAAGTCAAAAATATAAACTTATTAAAACTAAAAATATGCATATTATTTTTTTTTAAGGAAAGTGACATTAAATTTATAAGAAATAAGAGCTTTTTTTTTCTTTCTTCTAAAATTAAGAATGCTTTTAGATTATATGCTTTCAATCAATCATTGAAGCTTTTGAATGATTGTTGGGGGCCTACACAAAATCCTGCCCCAGGACCTCCACATACTTAAATCTGGCACTGTTTCTACTGTGCTACAAGTTGCATTAATCCTATTTAGGCCTTTCAGTGAAGATAAGAATTCACACGATTGCATGTTCAACTCTTACGCAGTCGTCAACCCAGTAGCCCAATGTTAAAACAACACATTTTTTTTTAAATGTGTACCTATGTGTCTATGCTGCTTTCTTTGCTGAATTTATTGAAAAGTATTTTAGCACCCAGTTATGTACCGGTAACATAAATAATAATACACATATTTGCAAGTGACTCTCTGTGCTTTTGTACTTTCTAAAATTGTGCCTCTCATTGAGCTGATGAGTCATCAGATTTAAAAAGAGTCCTAAGCCCATGACTCTTTCCCTTGTTCTAAAGAAGTTGATAATAGGTGCTGTGATTGGATAGCCTAACAAAACATCGCTGTTTGTTAACCCTGTTTTACTCTAGTCTAGATAGAATTTTAGTAATAATAGATTATATTTTTTAAGATATCTACTATCTATATTCTAGATCTAAATAATCTAAAATAGTAGAGTAAGTAAAGAGACTCAAAATAGGTATGCTGGTATTTTATAGAGCAGGGGTCTCAAACATGCGACTCGCGAAACTATTTTGTGCTGTCCGCTGCCACGTCCGCAAATTCAAAAAAACTTAGATAAAATTTATAATGACCCCAAATAATCCGTTAAATGATTTACAACTGCACAAATCAGTAAATGAGGTGTCACTGTCTCTTACCGACCGCTTAGGCTTTCAGCAGAACCTGGGTGAACGGTGGTCTGATTCTAACTGCTGGCTGCTAGGTTGGTGTTGTTGGATTTATGGTAAAGAAACAGAATCAGCTCAATTGACGGGACCTTTTGCAGCCATACACTGCATTCTGCACTAGACTACTGGAAGATTTTGAACACCGCTTTCAGCAATTCACTGCTCTCGAAACACAGTTTTTCCCTGTTGTCACTTTGTTCACAATTGACATGAAAAACGTTCCAGGGGAAGTCCAGATGGAACTACTAGACCTGCAGTGTGATACTGTTCTGAGGCAAACATATGCTGATATTGGCATTCCAGATTTCTACCAGTTTCTTCCCAGAGAGAACTTTCCAAACTTATTCTGAGCAGCTGCTAGAATTCTACCGATGTTTGGGAGTGTGTACGAATGCGAACAGTTTTTCTCCAAAATGATCAACAAAACAGCGTTACGATCAAGACTGACTGATGAGAACCTGAGAGGAACCTTGCGGCTTGCCACTACACGCAACTTCAGGCCTAATGTCAATGGTCCGGTCTCTCAGCTGAGTGGACAGAAAAATGAGTGACGAGCCATCTGTAGTCATCTCATCTCATCTCAGCCTGTGGTCCCTACTGGGGCATAGACCACCAACCAGCTTTCTCCAGGCATCTCGGTTCTGGGCGAGTCTCTCCAACTGTCCCCATGTCTTGCCCATCTGCTTGGCTTCTGTTTCCAGATCGCGGCGCCATGTGTTCCTGGGCCGTCCTCTATTCCTCTTTCCTTGGGGGTTCCAGGTTAGGGCTTGCCTTGTTATGTTGGATGCCGGCTTGCGCAGGGTGTGACCTATCCATCTCCATCGTCTCTGAAGGATATCTATTTCAATGGACTGCTGTTTTGTTCTTTGCCACAGTTCCTCATTTGAGATCTTGTCTGGCCAGCGGATCATAAGAATATTCCTCAGGCAGGTGTTGATGAATACCTGGATTTTTTTGATGGTGGTGACAGTGGTTCTCCAGGTCTCTGCTCCATAAAGTAGTATCGGCTTAACAATGGTGTTAAATAGCCTTATCTTGGTGGTGGTGCTTAATTCCCTAGATCCCCAGGTGTTCTTCAGCTGATGGAAGGCTGCTCGAGCTTTACTAATGCGGGTTTTGACATCTGCATCTGTTCCACCATGGTGATCTATAATGCTGCCTAGATAGGTGAAGCTCTCCACCTCTTCCAGCGCCTCACCTTGGACTATAATGGGTGTAGTGTTTGATGCCTTTATTTTGAACACCTTGCTCTTTCCTCTGTTTATGGTAAGACCCATTCTAGCGGAATTGTCTGCAACAATATTTATCTTTTCCTGCATCTGCTGCTGCGTGTGAGAAAGAAGAGCTAAGTCATCTGCAAAGTCGAGATCATCTAACTGTTTCCACAGTGTCCACTGTATACTGTTTCGCTTCTGGTCTGTTTCGCTGTCTTCATGACCCAATCTATGGCTAGTAGGAATAAGAAGGGAGAGAGTAAACAGCCTTGTCTCACTCCTGTTTGGATTTCAAATGCCTCTGTCAGTTGTCTGCCATGCACTACTCTGCAAGTCATCCATCTGTAGTAGGCATAGTAATTATAGTTGAGTTTTTTTTGGGGGGAACTACAGTTTCTGCTTTTTTAATAGTGACAGAGAAAATGTCAACTTATTTTAGTAAACTAAACTGCCTGTGCATGTTATTAACTACACTAAATGTAATTAATAAATATAAAAAATTTATTTTAGCATTTAACTGCGGTGGCAGTAGTGTTCATAAAATTTAATGAAAAAACATTCACTTTTCGTGGTGCGGCCCTCTGACTGGTTGTTACTTTCCAAAGCGGCCCACATGCTAACATGAGTTTGAGAACCTTGGTATAGAGCATAGACATAGACTTCATAGAGTCTAGTACTAAGCAGTAGTTTGAGTAATGTAAATTTGTAATCTGTAAGTTACTAAGAATCTAAGAGTAAGAGTGTAGCTAGTCAAGTGACAAGTGTAATCTTAAATCTGTTTTTATCTAGTACCGGTACTAGGAGCAGAGTTAAAGTACAGATCATCTAATTATAAATTATTCTAATCAAAATTGAAATCTAATCATAAAAATAATTTAATTTATAAATAATAAATAAATTATTAGATCTATTAAATTATAAATTTAATAAATTATAGTTTATATTTATAGATAGACATACATAGTCAACATAGATCTATCATCTAGAGATTATATTATAAACATTTCTAGATCTAGAATTAATAGATTGATAGATAGATCTAGACCTAGATCTAATTGAGTAATTCTAATAGTCTTAATACGTTTTAAAATTAATAGATACTAGATTCTATATATACTAATATTAGATCTATACTTTTTAATATATATATTGGTCTAGGTCAGTCCAACGGCAACGACTAAGACTAATAATAATAAGTCAGTCTAACTAACTCTAAGTTTAAGTCAAATTAAGTCTAACCTTTCAAAAATGCCAAATGATGGCAAATGGGAAGTTAAAAAAAAAGGAAATTCGTTTCATTATTTAAAGCCAAAAAATTAATTAAAATGTTCAATTTAAATAATGTTGCTCATTTAGAAATAGATTAGATACCGATTTAGAATAGATATTATCAATATTATCATGTTATATTATATTATGTCATTATGTCTTATGTTGTTCAACTTCAACCGGGTAACTTGAAACAACATGTAAAGCACAATAAAGCATATTACTCTCCCTTTGTCTCTTAACGCTAACTGATTTTTTAAATAAAAGATCTTTGCGCTGTCAGTTTATGTGTTTTATATACCGGTGCCCGGTATACATTTAGTCTACAATGGCGAGGCAAGACCTACTGACCTACATTTTTTGGGGAGAGATATATCTTCATTAAAAAGTACCGGTGCCATTTCCATCGTATAACCATTTATCGTCGTCTTTAGATAAAGCTTATGTAGACTTAATATTTCCAAAATATTTTTTATCGACCTAAATTTGAAAAAGATTCATTTACCGATTCTTTCAGCTGAGGCTGTAGCCACAGCTATTTTTAACAAGAATGTATTGGTGTATGTAGGCGGCACCTTCCGTGACCCAGTTGGATGTGCACCTTCGCTATGGGGTCATGGAGGTCACAATGTAGGGGAAACTTTATTAAACAGGTCGCAGCAATTTAAAACAAAAAAAAAAACAATGTTGAAAAGCATAGGCTATATGTACGATTGACAGGGTGCTAAAAAAATAGGGGGGGGGGTTAGAAAGAGAGGCAGAGAAAGATCAGAGACTGCTGCAGGGGTAAACGACTGTATAGAAAATACAAAAACATGCATAAATGTACCCTGCGGGACCATGTAAAACAAAGGACGTTTGGGCCACGAGGCCTTCATCAGCTACAAAACAAACAAAAAATAACAAACAATTAACACAAAAGAGTCTTAAGTAAACGTATCTGTCCGATGTTGTTCTCTATCGAGGCAGAAAAGAAATGAGCAACGCTGGGTGTAAAAGTGCGGGAAAACGGAAGGGGCGGAGAGGTCAGGCAAAGATGAATGGGAAGTGGGGGCAGTGGCGTAGCATCCATGGCGCGAAGGGGTTCAATGAACCCGGGCCCACGACAATTTAGGGGCCTACACCCGATGGTGAAACAACCATGGGTCCATGGCCCCTCTATGCAACATACTTTCTAGCTTAGGGCCTCCATGAAATACTTAGTAGTTACATACACTATCTGGACTTAATATGGGGCCCCATATCTCAAATAGTTTAAGGCAAGTTAATTAGGCCTTTTCAACTGTAAATACACTACATGGCGCATAGGGGTTTCATATCGCACGGTCCCATATGACTAATGACCAATTGTGGCCTGCCCTATATACTACAATTTTGTAAAAAAAAATTAAAAAGTGTCCTTAAAATATCCTGAACTTCATCTCAAACTTTATATTAACTTCACAACATTAACCCGTTTTTTTGTTTCAGTTGGGGTCATTGTAAAGAACTGCTTTCATCAGGTTTATTGCAATATGGAGACATTTGGGTCCCATACTTCCTTCTTTCTTTTGTTTTTTCCATCTATGTTAATTAAGACGTTGATAGTAGTACCTTATTTTTCTTCTT
>JADKLZ010005243.1:27114924-27147208 GCA_021533235.1 Biomphalaria straminea
AAACCCCATTGCTAAAAATATTGAGCTATAGATGTCAGGAGAATGCGTTTTTAGTATTCAAGAAAGCGCTTTTGGCGTCGGGGCTTCGCCCCGAAATCTACTGAAGAATGAGCTGTATATGTCAGTATAATGCGTTTCTGCAGTGACGAATGCAAGAAAAAGCTTTTGACGTCGGGGCTTCGCCCGGAACCCCATTGATAAATAAGGAGTGGAAGTTATAGATGTCAGGAGAATGCGTTACTGCAGTGAAGTATGCAAGAAAACGCTTTTGGCGTCGGGGCTTTGCCCCGAAATCTACTGATGAATGAGCTGTATATGTCAGGATAATGCGTTTCTGCAGTGACGAATGCAAGAAAACGCTTTTGGCGTCGGGGCTTCGCCCCGAACCCCATTAATAAATAAGAGTTGTAGATGTCAGGAGAATGTGTCACTGCTGTAAAGTATGCAAGAAAACGCTTTTGGAGTCGGTGCTTTGCTCCGAATCCCACTTACGAAACTTACAGCCCTCCATATCAGACCCCCAGCTTGCCTCATGACTGTTTTTTTTGTTATATATATATATATACACGGGGGTATATATATATATATTGTACGAACGTTTATGCATAGGGTTTGGAAAAAAATCGCCCCCCCCCACTCCAAAGTTCTGGATCCGCTAGTGACCGGTACTCAGAATCCAGAGGGGTGTACGCACATGAATTCCTGACAAACCATGGTTAGTCAACTATAGGCC
The DNA here is from genome assembly GCA_021533235.1 of Biomphalaria straminea. Lineage (NCBI taxonomy): Eukaryota > Metazoa > Mollusca > Gastropoda > Planorbidae > Biomphalaria > Biomphalaria straminea. The sequence continues at coordinate 27,115,658 of JADKLZ010005243.1, forward strand.
TATTACCCTTATTCTAACAACTATACTTCAGTGGATGCACTATATACTTGTTCAGTCGCTACTTAACAAACAATTGATTTGATGGTGCATAAATTGTCTAGAATTGGGCTACTCAGAATCCAAGGGTGTGCAAGTGTACCGCCTTGCACCCCCCTGCAGGAACCCATGGTAGTTACAGTCACTATGATCTACTTTTTGTTAATTAAACTGCTAATATAATAACTAACCAGTTAATTATCTATCAATTGTAATTAGGCTAATTAATTTTGTTTTATATAAGAAGGGAAATAAATCTTGCAGTATTGATAAATATAGCATTGATTTTGTGATTATTCTCCTTGTTTAAGGTTTGTTTTTGTTTAAAAGTTCTTGTTTTAAGGTGAAAGAGTACAATAAAGAAATGGCCTACTCAATATATAGTAGCCTACATTTAATCTGTATCAGATGCCATCAGCCAGCAACATTGGTCTCTTATTCCCAAGGAATCGACCATTGGTCATTTTAACAAAAAGTAGGACCCATATTAATTATGGTATTTTAACTCTCTTTAACATTTATCATGGATGATAGATGGCCAACTTACATGAGATCGTTATGCTACTTTTTGACGCAAGACATTCTGTCAATAGTTTCAGAAAATTCATTAACTTTTTATAATAAACATTTTTTTTCACACTATGCTACACTATAGGCATAAATCCACCTATATACTATATAAAATTCTTCCCTCTTTAATTCTATCATATACTGGAACAGTACCGGTACCGGCATTTCAGTACCGTACTATATTTTCATGTAAAAAAAAAAAAAACAAATAAGAAAAATAATAACTGCATTAAATAATTCAGAGATTTGGTTGTAATTTTAATGTATAACCTTTACAGAAACTTGTTTGTTATAGGCTCTTATAAATAAAGATAGAATCTAAATCTGTGTCATCAACTAAAATACATTAAAGTGTCACAAAGTATTTTATCACAACATTCTTCATCTCATAATTAAATTACTGCTAACCAAAAAATAGATTTTAAGAACTAATTTTAGTTCTAAAATACAGTACCTAGCTTACTCTGAACAATGCTTTTTGGCCTCTTTGTAACTACTTTATTTTAGTTGAAACTTAGTTTTAGTTGTAACCTTTTAAATTTAGTTTAGTTCCCATCACTAGTTGTGTACTTGTAGGCAACTCTGCAACATTGAGTATATTCCTTAAACATGTTTTTTTTTTGCCAATATAATCAAAATATAAACATATTTTTTTATGAGCTTATAAATTGTAAATGTTTTTACATTTCAAGTAAAAATGTGGAAAAAACATTATGAATGAAGAAAAATCAGTTTACAGAAATAACTTAAATCACAAACATAAAAGTAACTTCAATGGGGAAATTATTTTTTTTTTATCAACTAAAAAATGCATATAAAATTAAATACTATGCTGCAGGAAGCTTTTTTAAATGATTCTATTCATTATGTTAGGCAATAAATTGAATAAATTTCAGCTATTGCAATAAGTACTGCTCCAAAATGTGTTTATTTCCTAAGAAATATATGAACAGAAACTTGTTCAGTCAAGTGCATAATTGAATACTGCTGGTGCCAAAATATTTCTTCAGCAATCTCTTAGCATGCATCCACATTTTTTTCTGCATTTTTTTGTGTGGATATTGTCATTATTTGGGTCAGTTGATTAACCACAGAATGTATGTGCCATGTTGAATGTTTGCACCTGTAGCATTGCTACGTGACACTATATGCGTTCCAGGCAAATCTTACAACAAAAATGTTAGCAAGCAGTAATATTGGTCAGTAAACTACATAATAATGCATCTCTAGTTATTTTCATTATGAAAACAACAATGAATTTGTAATGAAAATATATTTTTATTAAATATTATAACACAGAAAACGTTTCTATTCATTTATCTAGGTACCAGTTATTAAACTACATAATCTTCAGCTATTGCTATAAGTACTGTTCCAAAGATGTGTTTCTTTTCTATAGAATTTCTGAAAATAAACTCATTCAGGCACGTGCTGAATTGGACTGTGGTGTTACCATATAATTGTTTCTCCAGAAATCTCTTAGCACGCATCCACATTTTTTCTACATTTATTGCGTGATCAACATCATCTTTAGGGTCAGTAAAATCATCCTGTTTAACCACAGAGTGGCTATAAGTGCCATTGTTGATGTTTGATATATAGGCACACAAAGCATTGCTAGAAGACACTATATGTGTTCCAGGCAAAATATGTTTTGCTATGGCCTCAGTTAAGGAAGCTACAGTGTTATTTGGAATTTCCGTAAGAAAACATCTTCTTGAGTGTCTTTCTATGCCCCCAAACACCCAATGGTTTTGACGCGTAACATATTTTCTCTTAATATTCTTTGCTTCAATGACGTCAACAATAATTGGTTCTCCATCCTCGTCTAGCCCACCAATTTCTGAAAGTCTGTGCCTATTAATATATTTCTCACATTCCTCTCTGCAAAAATTGCAATAGTTTATGGTAAATGCTGTAGAGATCTTTGTTTCATGGGAAATGTTAAAAATAGGCATGTCATGAGACCAACAGTATATCAACTGTAATAACAGTTCAATTGGTATGTGGCTACCTCCAAATAATGAATTATCTCGAATCGACTTACGGAAGTGATTTCTTCTACATGACCACCGGAAGCCGTCAGATCCATCTGTATAGGCGTTCAAATATGCTGATTGGTGGCATTTAGAACAGTAAGCTGAATTTTTTATCAGGCGATGTCGCGCTAACCAGACCATGCAGTTTTCTTTAGTGTTAGTTGCTGCTGACAAAGTTGTCAAAGTCCACTTTTCATCTTTCATCTGCTGATCAGTCAAGATCTGATCTAAATTTACTATTTGAGTACGTCGCATTCGTATATCTGTCATTTCAGAAAATAAAAGGATATCTTTATTGTGGACTTTTTCAATATAAGAGTAGATCCAAACCTAAAAAAAAATAAAAAAAATAAAAAAATAACAATATTACCTGGTACCATCAAAAATGACAAGTTGGCAATAACAATTTAAAAAAAAAAAGATGACAATGTGAAGAATCTTTGAAGAGATCTAGATCTAATATCTTAAATGAGCTCAAACATTTAGGTTGGGTTGATTCATTTAGGTATTCCATAGGCTGCCTGGTCGAGCGGTTTGCACGCTGGACTGTCGTTTGGATTTATCGATGGTCCCAGGTTCAAACCCTGCCCGCTCCCATCCCCCGTCGTCCTGCGGGAGGTTTGGACTAGGAAGTAATGATCTTCAACTCTGAGGGAACATCCGAAACATGTAAAACAAAACAAAACCATATGATTAGGTAGCTCAGACCAGTGCAGGTTACTCTAGCTCTTAAGAGATTAAATTAAATTATTTTTAGATCTGAGAGCAGATATTTCTACATGTTATTTTATATATAGATGTTCTTTCAAAAAGAAAAACTATTTTTTTAAGGATTTTTTTTTATAAATTCAATCAGTTGTAATCTTTATATTATGAATTTGTACATTTACTATTAGTCTTACAGATCTAGATCTATGTCTATATTATAAAATTATATATAGATCTATTTATGCATTTAGTATAATTTGTAGGTCATTTTCATTGTGAGCTAGCAGGGCTAGATCATGACCTCCAGAACGCGGTAAACGAATTTGCCTACGCTGCCGCCTCTTTCGGTCTATCTATAAACCTCGGGAAAACAGAAGTCATGTTCCAGAAGTCACCAAATGAAACATACTCAGCCCCAAGGATTACAGTAAACGGGCATCCCCTTAACGTGGTAGACCACTTCACATATCTTGGTAGCATAGTGTCAAATGACGCCTCACTTTCAAGGGAAGTTGATAACCGTCTGGCCAGGGCCAGTAGCGCTTTTGGACGCCTTCAGGCGAGAGTTTGGAAGAACAAATCGCTCCGCCTACCTACAAAAATAAATGTCTACCAGGCGGTGGTTCTCTCAACCCTTCTATATGGCTCTGAGACATGGACACTATATAGAAAACAGCTGAGACTCCTTGAGCGCTTTCACCAAAGGTGCTTGCGCTCCATCATGGACATACGATGGCAAGACCGCACTACAAACAGCGATGTCCTTGCGAACGCCGGTATAGACAGTATAGAGGGACTTCTTATGATCCGACAGCTACGCTGGGCAGGGCACGTATCCCGTATGGGAGACGAATGCATGCCAAAGGCAGTCTTTTTTGGTGAGCTAAAAGGTGGTCGACGTAACAGAGGCGCCCCACGGAAACGCTTCAAAGACCAGCTTAGGCGTCAACTTTCCTTGGCTGACATAGAGGAGAGCACCTGGCTGCATGCGGCGTCGGAACGAGACAGCTGGAGGTCACTCACAAAGGCCGCGGGATGCACATTTGAGACCAAAAGAAAATCTGCCGCCGAGGACAAACGCAGACGACGGAAAGAAAATCTAAACCGACCACCTGCGGACAATGGTTTTGCTTGCCCTGGATGTGGCAAAATATGTAGGTCACAGCTGGGACTGCACAGCCACGGGAAACACTGTATTCCTCACTAATCTTCGGACTCGAAGACAAGCCTATTATTATTATTATAATTTGTACATGAAAAACAAGTATGAACCCCATAGGCAGAGTTTCGTGAGGCCTGATAAATCTATAGGTGTTTTAGGATTATCATCTATATATATCTAGATCTAGATTAACTAGATCTATGTAGAAAATAGAATCTAGAAAGCCACTAGATTTAACTAGATTTTACTAGATCTATCTACATTAAAAAAAAAAAAAGCAAAGTGTTGAACTTAATTATACTCAGAATGTGTGAATTGTTCCATTGGGAAACATGATTGATTGCTTGCTAAATTTGCTTAAATTGAGCTTACATTGTGTAAAAATATCTAGTCTAGAATTCTAGATCTATCTAGATCTAGTAGCCCAGCGATTGCGGCCCAGACAGCCTCACTTTGCACAGTCTACAGTGAATGGGCGTAAACAATCATTACAATTACATGAATGGGTAATGGCACCCTAAAGTAAAGATTATAAAGTATTACATCGCCATACAGATGTCTGGCAAAATTGAAGGCAGAAGAGCCGCTGGCCCCCCTTTTTTATGATATATGGATGTATGCAAACGGGAACTGAGTCATGAAGCTCTTGAAGTACGGTACTTTAAGATCGACACTAGTAGCTGGGAAGAGGTGGCACTGGATAGATCCACATGGCGTGACATGGAGAGAGAACATAAAGGAGGGGTCTTGGATTGCATTATATGCCATACACAACAGAAGCAGAAAGAAGGGTGAAAATGCAACGGTGCCTGGTGACTACATATGCCCAACCTGGGATCGCAGCTGTGTATCAAGGATCCGCCTCTTTAGTCACACAGGAAGAGCTTGCAAGGGAAAAAGATCGTAAGCCACAGATATAAAAGTCAAAAAGTATTAAAAGTAAAAGAGTAGATAATAGAGGTAGAGGATAGAGTCCATCACTCAGAACATATTAGACATATAAAATCATTATTAAATGATATTAATAATATTAATATTATTATTATAGTTTATAGTGAAATTTAAAATTACCATTATTATAATTTTAGATCTTAAATCATACAATTTATCATTAAATATATTTTATTAAATGTCTTATTTAATAATATAGATTCTAATAGTAAGTATAGTCTATAGTCTATAGTATATAGTTATTGAGGCAATCCTGTAGATTAGCGGTCCGCGCTCACAAAATGCCGATAATTATCCAAAACAAAATTTAATTCATTTTATAGATGTAAATAGTGTTTTGAATGAATTTGGTTGTAAAAAATAACCTTTATATTTTGATTATACATCAATAAAATTCCCTTAGCGACTTCATTATGATCTGTGCGCTGCCATTTTGTTTTTTGATGATTTACAATGGTGTTGCCAACTTGTAGTATTTTAAGAATTTTTTTTGGCACATTTTGTTTATGATGTTTACATAAAGCAACTGCTAAACAAAATTATTTAGTTAACTATAGAAACTACTACCATTACTAGAAACTATTACTAAAATCTTGTTAATGGATGGATGGTTAGTTGGTTATTTAACTTATTTGATGGTTGCATGAGGTTGGGTGGCTGGTTGGTATGATGGATGGCTGTGGTTAGTTGAATGGTTGTGATTGTTGGTAGGTTGGTTGTTGTTAGATATATAGATTGGTGGTTGGCTGGTTGGTTGATATGTTGATTGTGGTTGTTTGGTAGTTGATGGTTGGATGGATGATTGGTGATGGCTGTGTGGTTAGCTAAGTTGTTGATCTAGTCTTGACAACAAAAGAATGTCGTGAGACCGACCCGGACCGCTAATCTACAGGATTACCGTTATTGAAACTTATAGTTATAGAGTAGATTCTCAGTAGATCTAGATCTACTACTGGATCTACTAGTAGTCTAGTTAGTCTAGTCTAGTACTGAGACTGAGTAGCTAGATCTAGATTCTAGTATAAATTATAATAAATCTAATAGTTATTAGATAGAAATTAGAGTAGTAATACATAGTAATAGACTAGTCACTAGATTCTACTTACTAAATTTAGATACTAAAACTAAATTAGACAATTATACTTTTATAGTTAGACCATGGAACTATACTAGTATAGACTACTAGACCATGGAACTATACTAGTATAGTTCCATGGTTAGACCTATAGTTAGTATTTTATTCATTCACGACATTCATTTGTTGTTAAGACTAGATTTTCGGCCCGGATAGAGGGGAGAGTATTTTAAAAGTTGCCAACTACAAATAAGAATTTCTTTTACAAATGTAGCTAGATCTAGATATCTAATATATTATTTAAAAAGAAAACGATTTTAATTTAACGAAGCTAAAAGTTATTAAGTATTTGATAAATTGGATTTTTTGCGAGTGAAAAGAAGAGTATTTTAGTTCTTGTTCACATAGGCCTACAGATTAGGCCTAATTATCTGAAATCTATCTAGGTATATATTTTTAGGGCTAAATTTTTAATACCGTATGGCAGAGTAATTATTTTAGATCTAGATCCTTTTCCATATTTTTTAAAATACCAATATAATTTTAAATTATTTCTAATGTTTTTATTTAGGTTTTTATGCAGCAGCCTCTAAACCCCCCCTATTATTTCAAAAAATAAAATAATATATATATACTAGTAAATTACAGTGATTAAATTTCAGCAATTAAATTAATAAATAAGACTATGCTTAGAGTGAATAATATAAGATGTAGAATGGCTGTAAATGTACGAAATATTATAGATTTTATTGAGTCCAGGAAAATGAAACAATATAACAAAATTGAAGAGGTGTAAAATGTTTGTAAAATGTTTTACATGTTTCGGATGTTCCTTCAGAGTTGAAGACCAGCGTGCAAACCGCTCGTGTTAACCGATATATAATACTTATTTTACCATATTGGCCCAATTATAATCTTTAAAATAAAAATATCTTCTAAACTTTAGATTACAGATATAACTTTAAAAAAAAAGCCATATATAGGCCTATACAGGCCTATATATACGCATTTCATTTGTAAATCTAGTCATGCATGTTAATTAATAATATCTCATCCATGCATGTTTCGTGTGTGTGTGTCGCTGTCGTTTGGTCTATGAAGTTGTTTTGATGTTTTATTACAAAACGTTAAGTCCATTATTTATGTTTCCTAATTTAGCATAAGCAGCCTATACGTGATGTGCACTTTACTAGAATGGTCGTCAGTTTCTGGAAGACCAGCGGGGACCCTATAAAAGAAGATGGTTCATTACACGGGCTTGGCTTGCTTCCGTTCTGTGTGGTTCCGTACAACGCATTACGACGGTTAGTGGCAGAGTATAGTCAAAGTCAAGACAAATATCACAAGTATGGGTGGCACCTTAGATATGGGGTCACGGTATGAGGTGATATCTTGATCTGAGATCGAGACCGACACAACTATCCCAGTGTGTGAAGTCAGTCTTGAACAGTGGAAACCATAATAGTGCAAGTACAGGACGAATCGGAGAGGCCAGTGTAGTTTGATACATGGTACAAGAGTTGATACGGTGGAAAAGTTATATACTGTGAAATAGCTGTAGAGGCGGCCTTTAATTAGCAGCGTGCGGAGCTCTGGGCGAATGTAGGCCTAATATGTGGCACCCTGATCCGTACGTCACGCTAATGGGATCGTCCGCCTCTAACGCTGAAGGTCTTTTTTTTTGTTACAAAACACACTACCGGTACATTACGTAAGTATTGTACAATTGGCCTTTAAACTACATAAACTCGAAGTGTTCTCAACATTAACTTCTGAATCTTATACGTCAACAAAACTCTATGTAAAAGACATTTTTTTTGTGACTGACCCCATGCGTGCAGTCATGGATTACGGAAAATATGCTATCAGGTCTTTCAGCTCGTTTCGAATTCTGTATTTGAGGTAGGCCTGCTGGTTGTGAGCCTTGGCATTCTTTATTCGCCAAAGATGCTCTTTCATCATTGCATGCTGGGTCAAATCTGTCAAGCATCTCAACCAAACCTAAAAAATTGACTGTTGTCCCACGAAATGCGCTTTTTTTTTTTTTGGCAAGCTACTGAACGATAGCTAGAATTCTTGCTAAAACTGCGCGCTAATGCAGTTTTTCTTTTCTAATTTCTTCCATTGGACATTCTTATAGCAAGATCCGACTATGTGGATACATACTTATAAAATGGGTGGCTGCAAGGTTGTGCGGAATGCGCGCTGGACTTGTTCGGCCGTCTCAATGGTCCGGAGTTCATACCCTGCCCGCTGCCACCTCCTTTCGTCCTGCAGAAGATTTGGTCTAGAAAATACATTATATTCAACTCTGAAACAACATCCGGAACATTAAAAACGTTACAAAGATTTTAATGTGATTTACAGAAACCTCGTGCTGCTCAGTAGCGGCCATAAGGGGTGGCAAGTGGGGCAACCGCCCCAGGCCCCGTTCCTGAAGAGGGCCCCGCGTTGGGAGATTTTATTGTCACCAACTTCGAAAAATAAATGAGTGGTCATCTCAATATTTCCCCAGTATATTTATTATACCAATTGCCATTTAAGCTCTTAACTTACATTTTTTATTTTGGGGAAATACCGTTCAGTTTCGATAAAGACAGCCGAGTCTAGAGGCTATCATCGTTTAACAGTTCACAATAAAAGCACATAAGTGGAAGCAACCAGTCATAACCGTTTATTTCGTATATAAGTAATCGGATTTTATATGGAAAATGCGTAGTGGTCAAGTTTGAACTACCCTTTGCATTATGAAAAATTGTATATGAAAGAGTCCTTTGTAGTAATATAAATATATTTTTTTGACTCATTGATTTTTTAATGAAAATAATCAGTGCTTTTTTTTTAACGTCACATCGGTTCGACTTACTTCACTTTTTTCATTGTGGGGAAAAATATTAATTTTCTTGAATTTTAGCGTTTATTAAAAATTTATTAGTAGTTAAAAATTTGGCAATCCATTCATTTTTTTTTATATAAAAAAACCCACTGAAAATAACTAAACAATTGTACAGTGTAGGCCTATTATCGACTGTCGCTGGTGATACGTTCTAAGACCGCACGCAAAGGTCAGGTTTTTACAGAAGGCTGTTTAATTTGATAAACGTATAATATTTTTCGGATATAAACAGTATCAACAGTTGATCTGCTTGTACAGCTATTTCGGCAAACCCGCTTTCAGCAAGTTTGACGATGACATATTAAGTTTTCTTTTTACAATTGGCTACTGTGCAAAGATATAGTACCAATCCATGTGAACGTGTTGAAAAAACAAAAACAAAAAATACGCGGGAGTATTTTAGGGGAAAAGACGCTATTAGTTTTGTGTGGAATGTCTGTCCGTCCGTCCCGTTTCGAGCTCGTAAACTCGAAAAGTTAGTGAAAATCCGACATCATAATATTTAAAACCATTCAAAGTTCTGATGCAACGGCTACTTTTTTCTTTTCCATAACCGAAAAAATCTAATTTTTAAATCACTTATGTAAGCAGTTTCTTTCAGAAAAATACATCACTTTTACAACTATTCATTATTAATAGTAACAAACACTAGAAGCTCTTTAATATAGGAGATGACCAATTACCCCTTTTTGAACAGGTTTATAGAAAAGTTTTTTTTCTTTCTTTTTTTGTTTTTTACATTTGTATTGCTAAGTTAAGTAAGTTCTGTTTTACTAACTACTAGGCTACATTTACACAGAGAAAACATCTATTTAGTATGCATTTAAGTTGGACATAATTTAAAATAACAATTAATAAGTAGTTTTTCATATCGCGTGTCATAATGTGGTAGAAGTGAATATTAAACTTCTCATTCACTTTCACCTATCCTTTGGTCTGCTGGACCGCTGGGGCACCACACACGATCTGTCAACCTTCTTTCTCCATTATACTCTGTCATTTGTCTTTGATAGAATGTCATTCTGGTGTTCTTTCTGAAAATATTGAAACCTCCCTTTTTACCTGTCTGGGTGGACCACTTCGGGGGCCTATTTTGAGGTCGAGTTTCCGCACAAACTGTCTTTGTAACCTTGTTTTTATAAATTATTTTTAAAAAAAAACGTGATGCAGCCCTTCCGCAAAAGTCGGGTCTTCGAAAGTGAATGGACCACTGTAGCTCCCTCCTATAGCACACTATATATATAGTCTACTTTTACGGCTAAGGGCCCCACACATGACACTCGCCCAGGGCCCCGCGCACTGCTAGGGCCGCCCCTCGTGCTGCTGAATTTTATTATTAACATGTTTCCAGTAGCAGCAGCTTTCGTTTAATACTTGGCCTCCACTATCGTACCAAACAACATACTATGAAAAGAAAATACCGTATTTAGATTTTGGTATAAGAACAAAGTGTACGATAGGGGAATTGATTTTGTACAATGAAACACATGTTAACACACGGCCACCCGATGTATATATGTACAGTAGCCTAATAAATACCCCAGGTACGTCATCGTCAAACTTACTGAATGCTGATTGGCTGAAATTACTATATGAGCTGGACCGTCCCCTCTCTCGACAGTTTCCTCCCGGGCGCCACCATGAGGTAGGGTAACGTGCCCGTTTTTTTTTTTTTTTTTGACCTGATGGACTTGTCCAAAATGGAATACAAAACTAACAGAACTTGTCGCCGAGAATACTGTGATTGCTGCATCACACTCTATGGAGTAAGAGTTGGTCTTAGCACTATCAGTTTCTTGAAGAGTCAAACATTACTCGGCTTCCTGTTTAGATAGCAGTAGTGCATATAACAGAGGTACTGCTCAGGGATCATTGAGTGCTTGTACGTTATTAGCGGCGCCTTTAAAGACAAGCACAATAAACGTCATACACATATTCAGTGACGTGGCCCCCATTCATTGATGGAAAGAGAAGGCGGAGCTAATCACGTACGAAAGCTAAAAAATGGGCGTCTCGTGATTCCCCACATCCATATGAGGTAGTTCCGAATCTCTGACCTACTTTATAAAAAGTCACGTGACGGTGGTCCTATGCATGGCAATATCTTCCTATGATAAGATGTAAATCTAGATTTAGTGCTAGCCTATAATAGAGATCTAGTAGACCTACTAAATAATCATAAAAATTAGCCAATTATTGTAACATAGTTTTCATTACTTAAAAGATTCCTAGATCTAGACTATTTGCATTTTAAAATTACAATGAAACCTATGAGGTCATTCATGTAAACAACACCCCACGTGACTGAGAAGAAATCCGAACTACCCCATTAGTTAATAGTTAGGCAGTGGATTGATTGTGGTCTTCGTTATAAATAGCTGCCACTTTGTTAAAAGATACTGGACTCTCCTCTGACCGTGGAGGACATGCCTATCACTACAAATAAAAATTAAGGAAAGATAGCATCAAACATATCCAAGTCCTACCCATCAGATGCTCTGATGCTACACCTAAGGGTCGTAATGAAGAACACCGCCAGATTCGGGTATGGGGTCCTAGTAGTCTACCTGGTGGACAGGACTCACCCAGACAAGCTCTCTCTGTTACATGCTGCTTCGCAACCTGCTCTATGGACAGGAATAACTAGGGCGTTCGAGGCTATTAGAGTCCGCATGTCCAGCAAAGAAACCAGCTCGACTACTGTCATTCTGGTCATGTATTATCGCCATGGGTGGCAGCGGCGGAGGGTCACCGATTTATTGGAGAGGTTGTTTCTCAGTGGATGCCCTTACAAATTTAAGCAGCGCGCGAGGCAATCTATAGGAGTTAAGCGGGTACGTGTCTAGACCAGTGATGCCCAACCTAATTCAACCTGCAGGCCAATTTGATTCCGACACTCGTGTCTCGGGCCACATGTCCGTAAAGGTACAAAAACAAAATCTAGTTCTTACTACTTACTGTACTTGCATGAATTAATGGTATCAATGGTACGCGTCAGAAAATGGCTTTATATTTCTCTACTTTAAATGTAAGCAAAATTATAGCTAGCTGATCAACGACTCATTTTCTTGTCTGATATTGGTAAATATTCCCATAGATCCTCCAATTTCTAGGCGCAGTAAAAAAATTTTTTTTACGGCTCAAACCAATATTATAGTAGGCTACTGCCATAAAATTTGTTTCATAATGTTGCTTATTTATTGTTTAAAAAAAAATATTTAAAAAAAATAGTCATACTTTCTTTACAACACAAATATGTTTGCTTATGTTCCAAAAAAAACAACAACAAGAAAACAAAAACAAACAAAAAATTCCCTCACTTCTCCTGGTAGATTCTTAATTCCACTTGTAGTTTATTAAACTTTCCCATTTCATGATAGTACAAATGAGGGCCCTAATGTAGGTAAGATACAGTTTTCATTTGTTTGAATAAATGGGGGGAAGGGATTTTGTATTATTTGTGCCGACGTTTTGGCAGGCCGGATCTGCCATGCGGGCGTAGTTTGGGGGAATCCAACAAAACAACCGACCAACCTACCAACCATCCATTCAACCACAACCAACCAACCACATCTAACCAGCCAACCATTTAACAAAACAATTATCTATCTAGCAACATAATAACATACCAGCCAACCATCACCATCCATCCAACCAATCACAGTCAACATACCAACCAGCCATTCAGCAAACCACAACCACATACCTATACCAACCAGCTATCCATTGTAAACCACCCATCTATATCCAGCCAACCACAACAACCTACCTAACATCACCAACCATCCATCAAGCCAAAACAACCACGACCAACCTATAAAACAACCACAAACAACCATTCATACAGCCAACCAACAAGAACCAGTTTCCATCCAACCACAAAAAAAAAATATCCATCTTGTCAACCAACCACAATTAGCCAAGCTACCAAACAACCACAACCAACATATCAACCAACCACCCATCCATACAGTCAACCAACAACCAACCTACAAACAATCACAACCAACCATCCAACTAACCACAGCCATCCATCATACCAACCAGCCAATCATCCATCCATTATCAAGATTTTAGAAATAGTTTCTATTAATAGTTTCTATAGCTAACACAATGTTTAGCTCATATGCAGTTGCTTTTTGTACCAAAATGTGCCAAAAAATATTCTTAAAATACTACCACTGTAGATATCTATATAAATCACAAAAAAAAAAAAAGGTAGCGCGAACAGATTGCGGAAGATCATATATATGTCGCTAAGGCTAAAGTATTTTTATTGACGTATAGTCAAAATATAGATGTAAAGGTTACTTTTAAGAACCAAATTAATTAAAAACAATATTTACACCTGTTAAATGTATTAAATTTTAATCTGGCTAATTATCGGTACTAGTTGACCGGCGGCATAGCATACGCCGCTATTTACCATGGCCGGCGACCGCAGTGGGGCCCGCATTTCATAGGACCCGCAATTTTATAGGACCCGCTCTAATTTAAAGTGTAAAAATTATTAAATTAAGCCATTTTATTACTTACAACAGATTCCCCGCGCCATCCTGTCGATTTAATATATCTATAATTATTTGTCTGTTAAGCTATTGCTTTAAAAGAAATCAAACACATTTTTAACAAAATATAGTCATTTATAACGCTGTTAACCATCAAGCTGTAAGGGAAATAAGTCTTTGGCATATGGTTGAACACAATCTTCAATTACAAACACAATAGCACACTACAGACTGAAAAGATAAAATATAATTTTAAAAAAGTCGAAGAATAAAACTCCACTTGTCTCTCTAACCTTGCTAATGATTTTTTTCCTACCACAATTGTCCACAAATACTCGTATTAAAGGTCTTTTGCAAGTTAATGGATTTTTTAAAAAGAATTATAAACTAATTACGCTCTAAAAAACTTTTCTCTTTGACTATTAAATATATAAATAATTCGAGTTTTAAATATGGTTCTAATTTTTCGCATTATAAAATAAGTAAAGAGAATGCGTTAAAAAAATTATTAATGCAGCTAAAAATAGATTACTCGTTGTTGTCTGACCTAGTTCTTTGAGAAATAATATATATAGATTTTGTGAGGGCGGGACGCTGATCTGCAGAAAAATCTAGATCTAATCTAGATTTGGCATGCCGCATGTAAAATGTTTTACATGTTTCGGAAATTCCTTCAGAGTTGAAGATAGTTATTTCCTAGTCCAAACCTCCAGCAGGACGACGCGGGATGGGAGCGGGCAGGGTTTGAACCCGGGACCATCGGTAAATCGATACGACAGTCCAGCGTGCAAACCGCTCGACCAGGCATGCCGGGATGGTCATCATAATGGGTCAACCATCTTTGTTATTCAGTTATTCATTGTTTTGACTGACAGTGACATATGTAATCATGTTGATTTTCTAGATCTACTAGGATAGTCGCTCCGGCTTCTGAGATTATTCTGCACTTTTTCACTGACACTATCCGGCTCTCCAGTCGAATATCCCTAGTTTCTAGTACCGGATAGAATCTAGTAAACCGGATAGTAAAAATTACACGTATTTTAAGTATTTAATATGCATGACTGAATGCATGACGCGTAGGACGTAATCATCTTCTTTTTTGAAGTAACGTCTGTATTATATAAGATAAGATAAGAAAGTGAACCACTTAGTCTTTCAATTAGTAGATATATCTGTTGTAAAATGTATTAATGTTTATAATTAAAACAATAATAAACCAAATCTATAGTCTAGATCTAATTTGCTTGTTGTAGTATTTTTTATTCATGAATTCACTTATAACAAGTAAATGGGAAGATCCCATGGCGCAGCATGGTGTGAATGGAAATGGTGTATCCAAATCCGCACTATTTTCATTCACAAGATAGCATAGACATAAATAAATATAGACTGGAAAAAGGAATTAACTTCATGTAACTTGATTTAATAAGTTATACACCTAAAAAATTAGCACGGGTCCAATGAAAGTGCGGGACCCACTGCAGTCACATATGTTGCAGTGCCTATTAAGGCCTGCCCTGGTAAATAGCGGCGGTCGACTAGTTAGATCTAATATTAAAAATCCTTTAAAATGCAAACAAGCTTTTGTAAAATAACTAAAAATCTAAATTAAAATCATGTAGTTAAATTAATAACAACAGACAAAAAAAAAATGATAGAAAAAATATAAAATATCTAGATCTAACTCCTAAGCTCAACAAAATATCTTTTATTGGCAACCATGTCTTTAAGTACATGAAAAAAGTGGACATACACATTGTTATTTAATGATAAAATCAATGGCATGAAAAAGAAAAATGTAGTATCTTTAAAAAAATTGGTTTATTTGTATGTATTTTTATGTATTTTATGTACAAAGGCAAGAGCAAATAATTTAATTTATAGATAATAATATATAGATCTATAAGTTGACAGCATAAGAACAAAAACTCTCTTTAAAAAAAGTTATTGAAAGTGTAATATAGGTAAGGGAGATAAATATGCTTAAAAACAACATGGTGGTTGGTAAAGCCTAAAGGTATCTGCTTATCTCTATAGATCTACTATTACCATTACTTTACATACACACAAAACTATATATATATATATGTATTATTGCAGAGAAATGAATGAACTAATATAATCTTATGGAATTTATCTGAAATATTAACATTTATAAAAATAAGCCATGAAGCTAATAATTTATGCTCATAAAATTTCAAAAACGTTTTTTCAAAACAGAACAGAATTATAAAATTTAATATAAAGACCTAAAAGGTTAGAGTTTTTTAACAAGTTTTAGGCTTGAATAAGCCCTAATACATGTGTTTATGGAAACAAGGCACATTGGGACCCTTCAGACACTTCTATCACGTTATTTTACTATTTTTCCTTCCCCCCCCCCAGGTACCATGGAAAAAACACCTTCATTATTGTCACAGTGACAGTGACAGTCACCAATTTATGACCAAGGGATCGTTTTTTGAGCAGTTTTTTTATCAGAAAGTTGGCATCATATTTATAAGTCTCTCTGGCAAATGTTCGAACTAAATTGATAGTAAAAAAGAGCATAAAATAAAAAAACAGCATATTGCCAATATTGGGGTGCTAATCCCTTGGTTCTCAAATGGGTCTTCTCTATCCAGCTACCCCCCCTTACCTATAGACCATGTTACCAAGAATAGACATCGTCAACGAATACTAGATCTTGGTCAAACTTAGATCTAAAGCTTTCCTCAATACTGCTCTTATTTTTATTAGGGCTATTAAAATTTATATATAATCCGAGGCAGGGAGTTTGCTTTCATCAATATCAACAGCTGACATGTTCAGTTTTTCACCTCTCACTAGCTAACTTCAAAAAATCATAAAAAAATAATTATCGCCTCGAAATAGCGAAAGAAGCTGTGATTACAGTCTACTAATGTGTAAAAATAGTAAGAACTAATCTGATTGACTGATACAAACACTGGCTAGCCAATCCTGTGGTTGGAAACATTGCGGCCGATATATCGGCCGGCTCGTCTTAAGAAGGTTGAAAGTAGAGAGTAGAGGTAGCTAGAGCTTGTATGAATATTCACCTAATTCTAATAATTTTTATCATATTGTTTATTATTAAGATGTAGCGTGTTAATATTAATAGTAGAAATGAAACTTTACATCATAAATGCGCTTTAGATACAGAGCAGCAATGGCTGGCACATTTTTTCAATTTGTCTTACCTTTGAGTAGGTTAGTTAACACACATGTTAAAATGTTACATTCCTTGACTAGCTGTCTCCAGAGGTAGAGATGAACAACTCCCACCCCTTTTTAATTTGTTTAGTCTATTTATATTTATAGATCACACTAAGTTTATTTATAGACATATGGCCACAAGTTAAATACAATGGACGTAGGTTTAATGTCAGCGTATTGACACTCTTGAGGTCACACCTTTCGAGGGAACTGAGATTGTTTACTTGGTAGTAAATCTTTATTAGAGGGGCTGGACTACAAGCCACACCTCTACACTGGTAGCCAGGTATATTTCCAGACATATACATGAACAACTCCCACCCCCTTTTATTTGTTTAGTCCATCACATTGAGTTTATTGATTGACAGGTGACCACAAGTCAGATACGATGGACGTAAGCACTCTTTAGAGGTCACACGAGGGAACTAGGTTTGTTTACTTAGTAGTAAATCTTAATTGGATTGTGGACTGGACTTCAAGTCAAACATCTACACGACGGGTATCAGGACTTGACAAAGAGTTTGCTATTGGGCTAGAGGACACACCTTTTTAAGTGTGCCGAGTTACTTTGAATTATAAGTCTCAATTAGTAAGCTGGACTAAAGATAACACACACCTAAAGAAGTGACCTTTAGCTACACAGAACACAAACCACTAGATTATACAGCCCCATAAGCCAGTAAGTAATTATTTTGTAGAAAAAAATCTATATTAGCGTAAAAGACACGACTAGGGCTATCTTTAAATGGAGAGCTAAACACCCCCTACTGTTTATTTTATTTATTTGGTCCTTAACACCCAATATATTGATAGACATTGATCATTTTTAAGCCAGAATGAAAATACAAAATGTGCTAACAAAAGATATTACACTGTGAATAAATATTACCGTTAAATACTTTTTTCTGGTTAAATACTTTTTCTACCGTTTTAACTTCAATCTTACACTTGCAGTTAAGTGTCTTGATTTGATAACGATATTCTTACAAATTTGTGACAGTCAATTTACTCTTTGTTATTTTTTTTTTTTTAACTTATGATGCGTATGTAGCCACTGTGTATCAGGCCAGGATGACTTTTACACACCTGACATCCATAGGTTTACTATCGTTCTCTTTTGTAACAGTTACCGAAACCACAAATAAAATCAGTAATAATTAAGGAAGATGTTTCTAACATACATTCTTTGCATTTAATGTTTCTTACACTTTCTTTGCACACTAAAATAAAACAAAGATGTGCATGTTTGCGTACGTGTGTGAATTTTTTTTGCCTTGTAATAAAACCTGTAGAAAGAAAGCAAATTTCATTGTTTAATTCTTTTGACTTTATAAATAATGGAAAACCTTGCAGTAAATTTTAAAATTGCATAAAAGAAATTGAACAATAGTACCGCAATTACATCAAGCAAACAAAGAAACAATATGCTGGAGTGTTTATTAAAAACAAACCTTGACCTCTTTAACTAGTTGTAATGATTGAACTCCTGCTCCTGCTGTGTTAGATGTCACAATCTTGTAGGAGAGAAATATCGTTGCCGGGGGTTGTATTTTGAATAATAATAATATTGAACAATGACGATCTAGGATTCAACTGAGTAAATGCCTTGATAAGAAATATTGGAACTTTTATTTAAACTCAACATAAGTACAGTTATGTACAAATAATATTAATAAAAACTTCTGAGTCCACAAAGACATACTTTTTCTTAAATAAACTTATTAGATCTAACAATGCGACTCATCTAGACAGATTCTAAGCCCGGACTCGACTTGGCGCACACTTTTGCCCCTCTTTTCAAAATGTCTTTTTATTCAAACCAACCAATAGATTTGAATCATGATGTCTGTCGACAAGCTATAAATAGGTGCCGGGTAAATCCTGAGGTACAGTTAAAAACCCAGATTTATCACATGTTCTTACTAAATATGAAATACACAGATAAACCTAGAATTGCATATGTGACACTAGTGGACGGGTATAATTTATCTATAAGCTTGACTGACCATGCCAATTTGTTATCTATTTCCACTGACCACCCAACACTATTGTGTGCGTAAACCCAAGGAAAAAACAATGAGTGATGGTTAACACAAACAACTATACACACTACACTAGGACTACATCTAAAGCCTGACTAAGTATATCTGACCAGGTTGTTTGTCTGAAATTCATGAACACACACATTGAACCACTATACAAGGCAGATTGCACCTTACTTATGAGAGATTTACATTACTAACTAGTTAAATATATACTAACATATTTTACATTGACCCTCCCATACACATTCTCTACAGTTGGTGACATCGTACATACACACAGACACACTCATGCTATACAGATTGTTTATAAATGCTGTTTAGCTTGAATAAATCAATCAGCAACAGAGTTTAAAATAATGAGGTATATAAAAGGAAAAAAAAACCTAATACCAACCAATATAGGTATGTCATTTAACAGTTTCATAAAATGTTCAGCAACACAAGCTATTTACAAAACACTTAGGTATTCGGCTCCGACCCTGACCTAATATCAAAAAGTACTATCCGGTATACCCCTATAATTAACATTGACTCCAGTATGAATCTAGATCAAAAGTCTAGAGAAATTATATAAAAATATTCTCATCCAATGTTGATGGACAGCCCTTAAATAGTCTACCTAACTCCAATGTAACTAAGTGTTGACTGTTGTATTGACCAAAGAAAGAGATGACCTTGATTGGCTTAACATCATCTTACCTCCTATAGATCACAAAGTCTTAATGGCGAATTTCATTATTTAAGTCTTAAGTTTTGAAGTAACATATTTGTAAATTCTCAAATTGTAAACCTTCTTGTACCCGGTCAATCAAACTTTTAGTGGTCTCTTCCCTCTTTACAGCTCCCCTGTATCATAATTTATTAATTTAATTTTTTTTTTCAGGATGACTAAATGGAACTAAAAAGCAGAGTTTAAAATGAATTCTAAAAGACTAGCTACATTTAATTCCTTAACAAAAGATTTTGGGGACAATGTGTCTGTACTAAAACTATCACTAGGAGGATTTGCTTATGATGAAAGAAATGATGTAGTAAAATGTGAACACTGTGGCCTGTCACTCTCTTTAGAAAACTTTACGTTTTATTCAAATCCATCAAATGCAGAGTATCATGCAAGACAGTGTCCTATGATTTCTGTAACTGCTGAAGAAGGTATTTAGATTTATAAACTATACTTAAGGAATTTAGCAAGAAGGTATTTAGATTGATAAATTATACTTAAGGACTTTGGCAAGAAGATATTTTTAGATTGATGAACTATAATTAAGAAATTTAGAATGATATTGAACTTTAATTAATATATGTGTGTGTGTGTGATATACAATTATTTATAGAACAATTATTTATAATGTTTTGCTGCATCTTTCTCTTTTTTGGACCAGTAAAAAAAAGTTTACTTTGAGGGCCAGAAGGCAAGAGTTCTGTGATACAGTAAACATATTGCTACATATTTCTGAATCTTCTGGCTAAATGTACTAGTAGACACACAAAACAAAAAACACTGCAAAGAACTTGACAACTAAACTTTCAGCTTCATATCTTTTTGTTGACTATTAACTCTAGCAATTCATCACTGTAACATGTAGCGTAGAAGACTGGACTATAACTGGTAGTTTAAGTTAGCTATACTTCATTGCAATTCATTTCTTCTCAACTTGCATCAGCCGTATTCTGCTCCACTCAGCTGTTCCGAGTCGTTCTCCACTCTACCGAATCAGAGCCGTACGCGTTTTACATCGACTGTAACGGCTCAAGTCCACTGTAGTTCGCTGTAGAGTCTTTAACGACTGCAGTCCACTCCAGTTAACTATAATCTAGTTAACTTGCATCATGTCGTACACATCTCTGGTCATACTCCACTCTACAACTCCCTTTCACATAAACTCTCTGGCTTATATAGAGTCCCTGATTGTTCCTTTAAGATTGCAAAAACACTTCTAGTTTTCTCTGGAACAACATGTGAGGACACGTCACATCCTGTCTTTGTTTATACACATAGATTTCAGAGAGCCTCGCAGCTGTGTCATCTTGCCGGGGTTACGGGTAACACGTTGACCTCTACCTATCACTGTTCATTTGTAACAATATAATGGGTTTATACATTCAAAACCTATTTTCCAGCTTTACTACATTTTTTTTTCCTCCAAGACTGATACTCTCTCTCTGCATTTCCACTCTTGGGGGCGATGGCTCAATGAATCTTCATGTATGTTGATGTTACTGCTTTTGTACTGCTTTGAAATGAAATTTTTAGTTTTAAATCTGAAGCTTGTTTTTTTTTTTAATTTAAATATCATAAAAAAATCAAGACAGCAGTATTTATGTTACTACTATTGTAGAATATTTAAATAGAATGTCATGGATTATTGATGATGGATGTTGAATGACGTGACATGCCGGGGATTGATTAAATCTTGAATCGAAGTAGTTGAACAAAATGTAGATCTAGAAATTCACAATAAAAGATTTTCTTGTAGAAAACAAATTTCAGAAACTTTATTTGAACAAAACGTAAGTACAACTTATGTACAATGTAGATCAAATAAGATGAAATGAAATTACAAGGCTTCTTTGTTAATAAAACATATAGATATTAGAAACACAACTGATCGCTTAGACTTTCAAACCTAGACTGACTTTCTCGCGCAATTTCTAGAACTCCTGGGCGGAAGTCAGGTGACTTCTTTTTTAAAACAACCAATAGAATCAAAGTTCAAACTTGTATACGTCTCTGGAAGAACCCAAGGTGACAACTCGTGTCTATGTTCCCTGATTAACTCGCGAGCCATCAAGCGAGGGTTTATATTTCTAATATACACACAGTCTTTTAAATGTAAAATATACAACTAAATCTACAATGGCATATGTGACATAGAATTATAAATATATTTGCTTAACTGACTAACTTAACTTGTTTGTTAAACATTTTGTTCTAGAATATGGCTCTCAAACTGAGGATCAGCCAATGGCCCCAAGTGTATCTTACTTGGGTGCAAATGCATTACAATCTTCAAGTAATGCATCTGAAGAACAAAAAGTTAGACCAAGGCCATGTGAAAGTGTTTCCTATGGAGCAATGTCAAATTTTACTGAAGCTAATACAAGGGCAAATCCTACAAATTCTATAACAGGTATATAATAATGATAATAATAATCTTTATTGTCCGTAAGGAAATTTGTCTTACAATTTGTGCATTACTTAGACTTAGGTCCTCCCGTGCGGTTCAGCGCATTGGGCGGCAAGCTGTCTCCATAAAGATCTGTCATTGGCAATATCTGCAGCCTCCTCCCACCTGGTGTCCACTGTTCTGAGGTCCTCCTCGAAGGTATGACGCCAAGTTATACGAGGACATCCCTGTTTGCATTTTCCTCATATTGGCCTCAATGTCATTAGTCAAATAGGTGTATTTTGTCTCAAGTTCTATATCATGACTTGTCCAAATATGTTGCATGCCTTTCTTATTCGGCATGCTACGTTATGGTAGGCATCTCCAGTGTTTGTTATGATGCTGCTTAGGTATGTGAACTTGTCCAACTCTTCAAGCTCTGACAAGGGCATCTTTTGCCTAATATCACACTCTTACAAATTTGGTCTTATCAAAGTTTATGTGGAGGCCAGTCTTGAATTCCAAGGAGAATAAACTCCAAATAAATTTATACATGTAAGATAAGAGTTCAGACTTGAAGATTCAGTAGATGAAACGATCTTAACTCCAACTTATGTTATTAGTACCTAAAAGGTCGCTAGTATGATGGCCACACATATTTACTCATGATTATGCTCAGGTGAGATTTCTTTTCTGATTGCTGAAAGGCTGTATATATTAAACCTCTCAGGTGCCTTTCCTTTACAAATGCACTGTTGATCAGTTCATCCAGCTCTAAGTGTTACTTGTAAGATGAAAAGAATGGGCTAGCAGAGTTATATTCTTAACAGTATCTATCTTATAGAAGTCATACCTCAATTTTTTATATATTTTTAAGATATTTTTTAGATATTTAGATCTCAATAAGAAACTTTTTTGGCAATAAAAAGTATTTTTTTTAACTCAAGAACATTTTCTAAAATAAATACAACAATCAAAAAATGTTAGCTGTTTTATTTTTAGAACCACCTTCACAAGCAGAAATTGCAAAGGCTTCTGTATCATACTACTGCGAGGCATGTTCATTAGGAAAATCTCCATCTTGTAAGGATTTCAAAACATATGTATCTCGCCTGATCACTTTTCCTTCCCATAATCCAAACGGGCTTTCCACACCAGAGCACTTGGCAAGTGCTGGATTTTTCTGTACAGGTTTGTATACATTATTTAGTTTTTACAAACTACCATAGAAGAAATGTTGGTACCTGATATGATCTATTATGTTTCTATTTAATAGAAAATCGGGAATTTCTTAAAAACTTTATATCTCTAGTCTTACCAAAGAGTTAGCCTATACAGTCTCTGAAACCTGAATTTACTATTTCTACTGTCAGTATGTAAAAATTTGTAAATGATGACTTAAAAATATTATTTATATTATGACTCTTTCAGTAGTGCATCTTCCATGCTCCTATAACTTGCTTTACACTCTGTCCAATCTCTATGTGGGTATATCTGGAAGAAGGCTTCCATACTACTTTCAGGCTCTCAGCATACAAATCATCTCTAATCTAATCTAAGAAACAAAAATTCCTAGTGTACACTGGGATACAAATTATTAGGTAGCTTAGCCACATATTCTGCCAGATAACTTACATTTCTTACACTGCATTTGAAAGATGATTCATCGTAGCGACTTTCAAAATAGATTTGATTTCTCTCATTTTTTTTAGTTATTTTTAAAAATGACTTATATGTGAAGATATTTAGCCGATATAGGTTAAATGATTTATCAAGCACAAAATAAACTTAACCTGTTTATTCATTGTTAGTAATTTAAAAATGTCTAAGTTGACATGTATTAAATTTTTTTTTCATTAAAAATTGTTCTTTCCATCGTTCATTAGAATTAGAGGTTCCTGATCACTTGCAATGCTTCCAATGTGGTCTAGAAATCGAAATAAAAAACAATCATGCTGATATTGTGGCAGTGCATGATCATGATGCTGATATTGTGGCAGTGCATGATCATGATGCTGATATTGTGGCAGTGCATGATCAGCATCGACCTCAATGTCGTTCAAGTAGAAAACGCCAGGCTAATAATTTAAGTATGTTACACAATTTTTAAACTTTACATCTAAAAACAAAAAAAATACTGTATACTTGTTTTTCTTGTTACCTATTACATACTGTGAAAAATATTGCCTATTGTGATGTATTCTTTTTCAATACTGTGTATGAAGCTGAACCTTTTGCTTATTGTGTTGTCTAAATGAATAAGAGAATGCCTATTCACAGACACATAATTTAATAATGTGTATAGGATAAAATGGATAAAGAAGTATCAATTGACATCATGAAGAAAATATGCATATGTCCAACATCAATGTAAAATACAAATTAAGTATACCGGTATCTTAAGTTCTCATGAAACTATTGACTATTAAAAAATCTAATCAACTACTAACTTAATATCTTAATGCAACTCTGTCTTGCTCCATAACATTTCCTTTCCCTGATTTACTCTTCAAACTATCTGGCCTTGGAATATTTTTTCACTCACTTTCATTCATTCCATGTGATAGATGGAATATTACATTCAGTAAGTTATATTTATTTCACATCAAGTTCATTACACTTAAGCCTGGTTACAATTATTTCAAAATGACAGATTTATGATTTTTAGTCTTCCATAATTGTATTCATAATTATATCAAACTGTAGCCTTCTCACATACTCACAAAACAAATTTGCCACTATGAACAAGTTAAGGTTATGCTAAACCAAGTAGGATATAAAAAGCACTAATGTTGTCATGTGTTGGGTTATAAGTGTAAAACATGTTTAGCCAGTGAGCAAATGATTACAATAGTTTAAATTGATATACAAAAGTTCACATATTACAATACTTAAGCTTTATATCTGCATTGCACTGACAAGTACCAAGTTTGTGATTTTTTTTAATAAGAAGCCTCTCTCATACAATTGGCATTTACAATGAAACAAAAAGTAAGCTTAAATTTTGTTTTCCAAATTGTATACACTATAACTGGTTCTTAACATTTGTAATCTCTTGGTTTTGCAGATGCTTCTCAAGGAGCAGCTTATGGTCAAGATCAAGCATTCCATGTAAATACAACCAACTTTTCTGAGCATCCGCGTCGAGTTTCAACTTTTCTTCCTGCGTCCTACCCTCAACACTTGAAGACAATGTCAAACCACTTGGGTAGTCAAGGAGTGTTTTGGACAGGTAAACATGTGTGACATTTGTAGTGATGACCTATGAACCGGTATAAAATTGGGGCAGAGCTTTTACTTGGCTACAAAATAGTTCTTGTTTCTTATGTGATTATCAGGTTATTGCTGTATGATTTTAAGGGATTAATGTATTGCATTCTTTATGCATCCATTTATTAATCCAGTCGTTCCTGTTAAGAGATTTGTACTTCTATTTAGTCTAAGCTTTTCCTGGCTGATTCAGGCAACCTCTTACATGCATGAATGGAAGTACTGAATAAGAAACCTGTTTTATCCTGTGTCTAGTTAGATAATTAAATACATTTTTGAGTATAAAGTATTGTATAGTTTTAATGACTGAATAGATAAATTTATTAATATACTTGAACATAATTCTATATGAAAAGATGCCAAATGAATAAATCTTCTGCAATCGCAATTCTTTTCACATCTGTATAACAAGCAAATACCAGCAGTGCAGCTAGTAAAGATTAACCTTCCAGGACATGCTTTCTATGGGGGCAGATAATGTAATCTATTTCTATGGTTGACATTAAAGGAGGTTATATGGACAGCACAATGATCAACCATCTTTACTTTCCTAATGTATGTCAGGTACCTATTAGACTTCCTTGGACCTGGGGGAAGGGGATTTTTTTAGTCTAAAAATCAGTTTCCTCAGGATTTGTGAAGGAAGTAGAAGATGAAGATCAGGATTTAAGCTTAACCCTAACCCTCTGTTTGAAATCTCATTGCTTTACCACTCTGCTACCATGTCCCAGGAGTAGTTCAGCTAGTTCAGATCTAGATTCTTCCATTTGCAAAGCATATTCACTGCAATGTCCAACATACTGAACACATGTACTCTTTCTCTATGCCAGTGGAAACATCATGATATTAGAATGAACAATTTTCAATAAATAACTTTCATCATATTCCAGCTTTGGTCTATTTATAGATGATATTTGCCTTATAAATTGCTAAATGAAGACATTTTTTTTTTAATTTATAGATCTTGGCTTACCATTTGTAAATATCCTTGCATCCTATTAAAAAAAACCATAAGTACATTTTAAAATAAATATTCTTTGTTTGTTACAATTGATAAAATCTGACAGGCTTAATTAAATTTCAAAAAAATTAAATTGGTACATCATACTGCAATTTTGTTTTCAAAAAGTACACATTCACTGTTGTTTAAAAGCAATACATTAATTTCAAGAAATAACATGTACATAAGAACAAACAAAAATCAAAATTGTAACAACTTCTACCAGAAGAAGAAATAATTGGTACTTATAAAATGTACTTATAAAAAATTATAGGACCAAAGAAATTATTGTTTATATTTCTGATTGTCACATATTTATTAATTTTGTTTGACTTGAAGATCTTGATGATATAAACTTATGACATATGCAGATTCGGAGATGCCTTAATTCTAGTTTAAACACTTCAATTAATAATGAACTAACAAAGTGCTGATTTGCCTTTCTTGAGTTTTAATTATTTTAAACACAAACTTGAAATAATTAATGTATGTTCAAACGATATATAAAGCAGATACAGGATTCAGTATAAAATGATCGATAAATAAATAACTATTTAATTTTAAAACTTGCTCTGTTATGCTTTTTTTTTTCTTTTTCAGGAAGAGACAATATAGTCTGTTGTTTTTACTGCAAAGCTACTTGGTGTCAAGATCCTTCTGATGATCCAGATGCTATTCACAGAAAGCAGCAACCCTGTTGTCCTTGTCTTAGAAATAATGATTAGTCGAAGAGAACAGTAAGGCATGGAGTTAAGCAATCACATTTCTTCTGGTGTTTGATTTGATATTTCAAAAAGTATTTTAACACTTAGTTTTAAGTGGGAAAAAAAATCAAAATTCTGTAACTTAAGTCTAGATCTTTTCAAAAATTTTGTCTTATCATTGTTTAAAATTGTTTGTAAAGTTACAGAGATTTTTCACCAAATGTAGCCTGAATAGTATAAGATCAAATCAACCTACCTAAACAAAAAAGTATGTTACACTCATAGCCCTAATATGCATTTTCTAACTTTGATAAGTACACTAACCTATAGGGCTGCATGCTAATGTTGTGATATATATTGCATATCTTGTACATACAAATAACTTGAACCAACTGCATAGATATGTTCTTTATAAATTTAGTCACTAAAATGGGAAGTGTACAAGTCTTCAAGCAGTAGCTCTATTCTTTATGATCCCTTTTTTTAAATTCAAAATTCATCAAAAGTGTCTGTAAGTTTTTGTCATTAATATTTAGGAGATTGGTTAGTGTATGGGTACAATAAAAATTATAAAATATACTTTCTCTTATTTAAGACTTCAGTGCCTTACCCATTTTTTTTGGTGACCATTTTCAATCCAATAATGTCACCCTGCAGTTTTCCCATCAGCTAGATTATGTCATGATTCTCATGTATTCAAAGCTCATGCTCAAGTTTTCAAGAAGTCACGTCAAAATGATTCTCACTTATGACATTTATTGTTTCTATCACTCCACACTGGAATCAGATCAGCAGCTTAATTTTTAATACATAAGTCTCTTCCATCCCCAAATTAGAACCCCTCCTTTATGCTTGCCCTTCACATGGTATGTTTAATATATGAAAGTGATTAAATTCTTTTTTAAAAGGTACTTAAATTTTTTAAAAAATTTTAACATATCAAGGATGCATCATTTAGCTGTCAAAACTGCTGCTATAAGATACCTTTATCCAAAGACAAAACAGTTCTGTTACCTTATGATCTTTATCTGTATGACTTTTTTAAAGGGCTTTTTTAAATTAATGTTATTATTTTATACAATTGATCTGGATATCTGTTGATAAAATGAAAGCTGTGATTTAGATGACTGATAACTTGTTTGAAAAAATGTATACTTGGTTCTGAAATGAATCTTATTTTATTGTATATATTTGTTAGGAATTGTAAATATACATTTTTAATATATTCAGTTCTTTTTTTTTTTTTTATTAAAGATACACTCTAAGTTTTTCAGTCCTATGAGATATTATGTCTCACAAATACTTACATTCCCCTTGAGTAAACTAGCCCCTGCAGAATTGTTTGGAAAAACAAATACAAACATTTAAATCCATTCTTATCTTATTTTATATAATACAGACGTTACTTCAAAAAAGAAGATGATTACGTCCTACGCGACATGCATTCAGTCATGCATATTAACCAATGACTTAAATTCTGCCAAGTCACTGGTTTTCCTGGCTTGCTCAGGCAAACCATTCCATGCTCTAATGGCACTAGGGAAGAAAGAGCATTTGTACAGATTTGTCCTAGCATATGGGACGAGGAATGTGCCTTTATCTTTGTGTCTTTCTGAGTATTTTATTAAGTTTTGTATTTGGAGATTATGGTTCAGTGTTTTGTGTATAATTGCTACTTTACTCTTAAGTCTTCTATCCTGAAGGCTTTCTAAATTTAGTGATTTTACTAAAGGTGTTACTCTAGTGAAATGTGAATATTCGTTTGTTATGAATCTCGCTGCTCTATTTTGTGTCTGTTACAGTTTCTTAATGTTTTCCTGAGTTGAGGGGTCCCAAACAGTGGATGCATATTCTATTATTGGCCTAACCAAGGTTAAATAGCATTTTAGTTTTATGTTCTTATCTAATTTATAGAAATTTCTTTTAATAAAGCCTAATGCTTTGTTTGATTTTTTATAGTTTCATCAGTATGGGGATTCCATTACAGTTTTTCATTAATTATAACACCTAGGTATTTTGCGTTTTTAGTCTGTGCTACTGGTTTACCATGAATAAGATAAGTGGAATTAATTTGTTTTAGTTTTTTTGTTACTTTTCTGGGTGGAAAGACATGCTCCAATTCAATTCCCATTTCTGTACTTCATCTAATTCTCTTTGTAAAATTTCTTTATCTGTGTTGTTTTTATTGTCCTATATATTATGCAATCTTCTGCAAATAATCTAACTTTTATTCCTGAACTAATGCAATTTGGTAAATCGTTTATGTAAATTAGAAATAGTAGTGGACCTAAGACTGTTCCTTGGGGTACACCTGAGTTTACTGTTATTGGTGTTGATTTAGAACCATCTATTATTACAGTTTGTTCTCTTCCTATCAGAAAATCTTTAATCCACTGATGCAATGGACCATCAATACAAAAATATTTTAATTTTTTAAGCAAACTATGGTGGTGAACTTTGTCAAAAGCTTTGGAAAAATCTAGTAAGATAGCATCTATTCACTATTATCTAAACCTTTTGAAAAGTCATCAATTAGTCCTATTAGTTGTGTTTCACATGATCTATGTTTCCTAAAGCCATGTTGGTATGGAGTAAGGACATTATGTTTATCTAAGTGGTCTATGATGTTGCTACATATTATTTGTTATAGGATTTTACATGTGATACTGGTCTGTAGTTTCCTGAGTCAGATTTTTCTCCTTTTTTGAATAGAGGTGTGACATTAGCTTCTTTCCAGTCCTTTGGTACTCTGCCCTGGTTAAGAGATGCCTGAAAAAGTATTTTGAACACAGGTGCTAGTTCTTTGCTTAGTTCTTTGAGTAATCTAGCTGGAATACCATCAGGTCTCGACAGATATTCGTCTTGATGCTGGCTAATAGTTTTTGGACTCCATTTTCCTGTACTATCTCTCCTACATTGTCTAATTGGTTTAAATTAATTGATATGTCTTTGTCTCGTGGGGCTGAGAATGCTCATGCAAAGTATTTGTTTAGGATGTTTGCTTTAGTTTCATTATCGTATTGCGTTAAGTTGTCTTCTCCTTTTAATGGTGCTATGCCGGTTGTTTGCATTTTCTTAGACTTAATGTATGACCATAGGTTTTTGTTGTTATCTTTAGATATTACATTGTTTATGTACTCATTCTGCAGCTATCTGCTTACTTTTTGGGTTAGGTGTGTAATTTTTATGTACTTTTTAATAACTCTTTCTGCCTTAGTTTCTTTAAATTTTCTATATAGGTTTTCTCTCTGTTTACAAAGCTTCTTTAATCTATTATTTTATTATATAAGCCTGCAGCGCCATTTGTTAAACATTCTTTGAAAGAAAACTCAAACTGCTTCATCCCAAGAGGATTTAATTATAACTTATATGACTAGAGATGTGTTTAATTATAACTTCAATGACTAATAATAGGTTTTAATGTATGTAAAAGTAGTTGATACATAGTATTCATGTTTTTTATTTGCTAGTAAAGAGAGACACAAAGTTATTCTCTGTTTACACATGGTTGTGAATTCCAGTGTGTATTTGGGTTGGACCTAGATCTAGATATTTGGTTTATGCTTGCATCCATGTCTTTTTGACTTGGCATTTTATTAAACCAGTTTTTTTTTTATATAAAAAATAATTTATTGTGGAGTTGTTTTAAAAATTATATTGCAACAAAGACTGCTTTTATTCTTGCCTTAGCTGAATGGGCAATATATTGTTGGACCAGTTGACTGATGTTAAAAAACACATTTTTAGAATTGAAATCAAAGAACATAAGTATGTGTGATAAGAAAAATAGCTTTAATGTTACATTTCTAAGATGACTGTGATTATATTTGCATTAATTTGTTGATATTAATATTATTTCTGTTTTTGTATCTGTCCTCAAAAATCATTGTGCAATCTTTTTTTTTTTTTTTTATGGAATAATATATGCATAATATATAATTTTTATTAACTTTTAGAAGGAACATCTGTAATTTATTAGATACGATCTAAAAAATATACGATACAAACTAAAAATAATTTGATCTTCTGAAATAGCTTTTTTTTTTTTTTTTTAAACATGTGTCTTACAAACCATATTAGTGAATCAAATGTAACCTTGGTAAGGGGAAAGCAGAATCAAAGGTAACTTCAAAATTTATTGTACCTTGAAAGTTTTCTGCCTTTGAGAAACCTTGAGATAAACGATGGTGTAGAATTATAGCGTCACACATGACATCTGTGAGAAATCCTCCCGTAGGTTGTAGGGTTTTATGTTGTTAGA
>JADKLZ010005243.1:27160559-27173849 GCA_021533235.1 Biomphalaria straminea
GTAGTCTTTATCCAATCGTTCATTTTCGTAATTATAAAAAAAAAATCCAAAAATGACTTCGGGTATATGAAATTATTTAACCGAGCAAGGCTCGGCCACCTGATATTGAAATTATTTAACCGAGCAAGGCTCGGCCACCTGATATTATATATATATTTATTTATTTATAAATTTTATTTCGAAAACGGCTCTAACGATTTTCTTTAAAATTTCAAGGTATGTGCGTATTAGTGAGAAAAAAAATCTGAACTCATTGGCCACATCGGGAAAACTCGAGTTCGACCGTTATTTCGATATGAAAATGTCTCAATTTAATTTTGGTCAGAATAATTTATGAATGAAATGGAAAATTTATGAATGAAAGTTTTCCATGACGTAAACGGGAAAAACGCTGCTTACGTCACTAGGCTTACAATGCAAACAAGAACGAGTTTTAAAGTATCAATGGACCTAATTAAACATTTGCGCACCATCTTATTGAAGATTGATTTATTATACCAGAACTATGGAAGGAAAGTAATGAAATTAAATGTACCGATGTATGATTAGTTATTGCGTTTTAAGTGCTTAATAAATTGTTTACACTTTAATTGCGTAGAGCGGTGTAGATTCCTCGTTAATCTTCGGATTTGATGTCAAGCCTTATTATAATTATAATTTTGATGGTAAAATTATGACCATGTGTTCATGGTCTAATGTCCCGTACCAAAACAAAGGAAATGGTGATTACACAGCTGCTCTACTGCTCCTTACTTTCTCACACTGAACAAGATATCTAAACTTGGGGTTACCGTTAGGGCGTGGTGACGAAAGGCCCAGGAGATATATGAATGGAGGGATGTGTAAGAGCAGGCCATATCTTTCCATGGGCTGTAGCACCAGTAGCAGTAGTATATTACCTTTCTTAGTTATAAATTATTTAACCGAGCAAGGCTCGGCCACCTGATATTAATTCTCTTTATGGCTCAAGAGTTTGGACACCACGTAATGGAAAGATCACTCTTTTATTTTTGAAAGTTGAACGGACTAAAGTTACTCTACGCAATTTATGAGGCGAAAAAAAAAAACAACAGGGGGTGGGGGAAAATAATATTAATCCTTCACTAAATAGCAGGGCCTGACTTAACCATTGTGCGAAACAGATTTCGCGGGGCCAAGTTTGGATAAGTATACGGATACTTTGTGAAAATTAAGATTTTGTATGAGAAAATATATTCGACTATGCATTTTATTCATTCTTTACTACCTACAAAATGACTTACGAGCCTTGCGTGTAGCAAAGTCATACAGTATACCATAAAATTATATTTCCTATATAAATCACGCTCAATAGCAAGAATTACCAAATGTTTCAATCTATCTACGAGAATTGTTGACCTCAAGTAATTCTTCATTAGTTTTAGGTGCGAGAAGCTTCTTTCACCAGATTACACAATTATTGACACAACTCTCGTACCATGAAAACTTACAAATGGGCGCCTAACTAGCGGTATTAAAGCAGAGTTTCTCAACCTTTTAAGCTCCGCAACTAGCGGTATTAAAGCAGAGTTTCTCAACCTTTTAAGCTCCGCAACTGGCGGTATTAAAGCAGAGTTTCTCAACCTTTTAAGCTCGGCGAACCTTTTTTACACTCTCTCTTTTTTTTCTGCCGCGCCTTCACCCACCCCCGCACACACACAGCAATAGAAGAATAGACCAAAACAATCCATTTTTTTCGATGGTCTTTGGCGACCCCTGGCATATCGTCAATCGACCCCCAAAGGGGTCGCGACCCACAGTTTGAGAACCCATGTATTAAAGGGAAGCTTGTAAGAAGATAAACTGCTACGTTTTCATGATTGGTTTAAATTATAGATCAATTCTTCAATCAAAAACAGAAAAAAAAAGAGACAGCCCTACATATCTTGGAGTCACTTATTACCCAAGACTAACCTGGAGAAACCAAATAGATAAAACATAGAGTAAAGGCATCCAAAGACTATCTTTTTTAAAAAAAAAAGGTTGGTACAGATTGGGGAGCTAACCACAACATCCTGAAAAAGACCTATACCAGTTACGTAAGACCTGCCGCCCAAACCAACCTAAGAGAAAGAAAGACAAGGTTCAAAATATTGGTCTAAGGATAATGACAGGAGCAATGAAAACAACACCCACAAGAGCTATGGAGGAAACCGCTGCCCTGATCTCTCTGGATGAAAGAAGAGAAATAAAAATCTTCTCCCAATTCACCAAATCGGAAACCTTGGAAAGGCACCCACTCAGAATCAAAAATCAACAAAACTGGCACTAGAAACATTCTCAAAAGGACCAATTTCATACAGAAATATGTAAACCTAAAAAATAAATACCAACTCGAAAAAGTAACTCTGGAATCCTCGATACAGCATAATGAATTTTCACCCTGGGACGAAAGCCCTCTTCATACTATAAGGGACCATATTTATATGAAAATATAAAAATAAAATCTGACTATAGACCAACAGAACTCAAGGAAATAGTGAACTGTTTTCTTCAAACCAATTATCCTAGCAATCAGTGGATCAGAGTTTACACCAATGGATCATCCAATAAAGCCACCACAATTGGAGGAGCTGGAATTCTCATCGAATGGCCAGATGGAGAAAAACTAGAAAGATCCATTACAATTGGAGAACTCTCTGACAGCCACAGAGCAGAAAGAGAAGCACTAACGTTAGCAGCTACCATGCTAGCAAATCATCCAAGTTCCCCACACAGTCAGATTGTCTTACTAACCGATGCGAAAACAACCCTCCAAAGCTTGCAAAACTCTGATTTTTCTTATACTAAAAAACCTCAGAACAGCACTTACAAAGCTCAACAACAACAGCAAAAAACTGTTATTCAATGGGTACCAGCTCATATACAACTAGAAGGAAATGAGAAGGCTGACACACTCGCCAAGAGTGGGATCACTAACTCACAAATAAACTCTGCACTCTACCCAGAAGAAATGAAAAAATTATTTGTAAATAAAATAAATGAGAAATAGACGAGCTCACATCCAAATCACAAGAAACATGATGCTTACTATAAGCCAGTGATGCCCAAACTACGGCCTGCGGGCCATATCCGGCCGCGACGAGGTTTCATCCGGCCCGCCGAAAATCGGAACAAAGTACAGAAAATAAAAATAAAAAGGGAGAAAAATGTATTTTCCCTAGAGATGAATGGTTTTCATTCGAATCTAATATAGTCTTATATTCATATTTTTGTTACTAACGAACACAAAGTTTATTTTTCGGCGACAAAAGTTAACAGTTATTTTATTCTTTGGTCAATACCGTTGCTGTCAAGCTGGCCGTGTCCTTGACATCTTGGGTGTGTAACACAAGGCATTTATGCATACTTTTGGTTCGTGTTATTTTGGTATCAATGCGAGTAGACTCTGAATGTAGAAACGTCAAAAAAAAAAGTGAACAGATCTTTGCCTTTTTTAAAATAATAATTTAACATTTGAGTTGTACAGAAAAATTGTCTGCTTTTAATTTTGTGGCTTCTTTTTAAAAGGACAACATAAAAAGACTTTGTAAATCAAAACATTAAAAAATATGGCAAATTCGCTGGTTGGAGCTGTAAAGAAAAAAAATGCTAATATACGCCTAGTTGAGTGATTCGAGCCATTGACGAAAATATTTAGCAAAAAGAGACTAGAAAATGAGTTGGTGGTAAGGGCAAACTACAGAGCTGCTTGCTAAAAAGATGCAGTTCAAGCCGTGAGTCTTTCTCATATGACAATTGCAAAACGAGTGGAAGACATGTACAAATTTCCATTCAAAACTAAATGAGACAACTCTTGTTCAGACAGATAAATAAATTTCAGAATGTTGACTGCCTTTGAGGAGTGCCAGACAGAGATGTAACTGAAACTGCAATAAAGCTAGAACTTGAGAGATTTCGTTTGATACAAATATTTTCTACACAGCGTTGCCTAATAGGCACTGGGTTGTAATAAGCTATTTAAAATAGTTTTTTTTTTCATTTATTTCATCTTTTTACTGATGTGGCCCGCGACACGAGAATTGGAAATTAAAATGGCCCGCAGACCGTACAAGGTTGGGCATCACTGCTATAAGCTATCCCGACAAGATCAACTTCTAATCTTTCGACTTAGGACGGGACACAACAGAATGAGATAACACATGTACCGGAAGCTCAAAATTGAAACCAGTGACATCTGCCCATGTGGAGTGTCACCAGAGAATGCCGACCACGTCCTCCAACGCTTCGCTCTTTACCAAGAGGCCCGTATAAGACACTGGCCCCAAAACACTCCAAATAGAAAGAAAACTATATGGAGAGCTCCCTTATTTGGAAACCACTGCGCAGTTCATCTTATATATTGGTCTTGTCATCTGAACGCTCCAACATAACAATGAGAACGAAGAAGAAGAAGAAGAAGAATTCTTATTTTTTTTTTAGTTGGAAACACTGAAGATCAATTTAGCGTCCTTGACTTTTGTATTCAGTTTATCGTTTGATCTCTAGTTGGCAAGTGTTAATTATTTTTTTGCCAGATTTTTCTTGCTTGTCGATTAAACCAGGATCTAAGAAGTTAGTGAAGATTCTCATACATGGAATCGTATCCATGCTTATCAAGCTTTCTGATATATTCGGCGTACAAAATACAGATTTATTGATAATGAACGCACCGTAATAAACCTTATAACAAATTTCTGCACTTTTCATCTCTGTAAAATCACATTTCTACCATCACATTTCTTAGCTGTTTCGCTAGTATCACGATATTTTTTTATTAGGTAGTTGCCAAATGTAATCTTTTAACAAGGCATCTTTGACATTGTTTTAGTTTGTCTATTTATTTCAAAATTACTCACAATCTTCCTCATTTCATTTCCTTACGTACGTTCTTCCTTAGATTCCATTATATCTCCCCTATATTTCTTCTTATTGCTTTCCATTACATTTGTCATTTCCTATATTCTATCATACTGTGAACGTTAACGGAATCTCGATGTTGAAAGTCTAATCAAAGAAAAACTACTCTGATTAACTTTTAACATTTTATTTTTTAGGTTACATTATTTCCCATTTGCTTATATATTTTAAATTTAGCCTTATTAATTATTTTCAAGTATAAAACTATATCAAAGTACAGATAAAAACATTAGAAACATTTATTTTCTCATTAATTAAGGTTTGCCTAATACAATCATTGATTTATCTTTGTATGATTCTTTGAATAGCATAACTGAAACTCGGGCTCGAAATTTATATTGATAAGCCTTATTCCACTATCTGGTTTTGTCAAGCCTTCTACTATACCTTGTCTTTCAATATAATAAGAAAATAATACTTCCTAAAACAGAAAGCAGGAAACAAAAGTTAACTGCTAATACTTTGTTTTACACTATTGCACTTCAGACAAACTCAAGCAGAAATCAATTTTGTTACAAAGTTCATAGCGATATTAGTCTAGAATTTTTCCATTTCCGAGAGGAGCTAATGAAATCATTTATCTGTCCTGAGGAATTAATTCACGTATAGGCCTACAAATTAATTTCTCTTATTGTTCGTGGAACACATAGTCAGGCTACGCCGCTGCTACGCGGAACCCTAGAGATCCGCGGAACACAGTTTGGGAATGTAATCTATTATTGTTGAAGATTTTCCGTGTTGGTAGGTAGAACCAATATGCAAACAGTTATAGACTTACAGTCTATAGTTTTGACTGTAGCAAGAGTTTGTAGAAAGTGTGTGCCTATTTTTCTCATCATGATGATGATTTTATGTATGCCTTCAACTTCACCTATCCATGTATCTCTCCATTCCTCTCTGTCATCATGGTTAGAGAGAGACCAATCGTTTTAGAAGTCCTGAACATAGACCTGCGACGTCGCAACATGTTGATACCCATAGTTCGTCGTCAAATCTTAGGTTTGTCGTCACGACTGTCCACAGGCTGTGACGTGGCAGGTCAGTTTTTCAGACCTTCTATAACGATTGGTCTAAGTTAATGGACCATTCCTGGACCATTATCTTCCATTATCTTCACATCGCTTCTTTAGACTGCCTTTCAATCTTCTTCCTGGTATTGTTCTGCAGAAAGGTATTTGCGAGCTTTGAGAATCTTGTAATATGGCCATACACTGTTAACCTTTGTTTGTGACAGTTGTCGAAATATCATCGCGGGACCCTATCACCATTGTGATCACCGTTTGTGAAGCTGTCTGGGAAATACATAAAATTTGAAAACGTATTTATGCTTCATAATGGATACATAATATTTAGTTTATTACATCAACAGATTTAGGACTGGTAGGCTCATTACAGTTCCTGGATGCAGAAGAAGAAGGTGATTTTAGCTTACGGGACCCAGTCAATGGCGCAAATCATCCAGAATTGTCAAGCTCTGATGGCAACATTGGCTGTTACGTTGTCGGTAAATAAAATCAAACTATTATAATATCTGTTTAGTACAGGGATAACCAAACTGCTGCCTGCATGCAGGGCCGGATTTTAATAAGTGGAAGCCCAGGCAGCATATTTTTTATGTCGGCCCAACATCATCTTAAAAAAAAGTGAAGTCAAGTTCCCCTTTCAGACCCTGTTACCAGCACAATGACCAAACACCTTTAATTTTCATCGACTACCCATTATAGCTGATCCCTAAATTAAAAATCCCAGTCGTCACCAGGATTTGAAGTTTTGAACCCGGTTTCCCGTTTTTGAAGCCAAGCATTGTACCGCTCAGCCACCGCGCCTCCAACATCCCGCTTCACTAGAAATGGGCATAATAATTACATGAAAACGTCTGAAAGTATGTCACATTTGTATGGAAAGAAATAGAACTATTTTAAATTTAATCAAATTTGAAATGTATATTTGGTTAAAATTCTCTTTTTTTTAAATGTGGATGCTCATTTAAAGAGTGAGTCCTGGGCGACTGCTCACTCCTTCTCTGTCGTAGATCCTTTAGTCAGACGTCTGGTAACCTTAAGCATCATATGGCACCTTCTGTCTCGGAAGACATTGGATGCACCCAAAATAGTCACTGGCTTTAGTTTCTTCTTAAGACGGGGCTGAATCTGGAGTGACTGATCAAGCCAATGCAGGGGCGGCAGAGTTTGACACAGTTCGTGCTTGTATATGCGTCTGTCCTTGAAGTAGTGGACAGGGCAGCTTTATTTTTATTTCTCTTGACTGATGATTCATTTCTTTGGCTCTAGACAAAGTTCGTACCAGCACGTAAGTAACTCTGTCTCCATGCACGCCTGTCTTGAGCTATATCCTCCCACATACTTTGGTTGATGACTGTGGTTCTCATGTCTGGCTTGCAGACATATCTGTATGTTGGTTTTGGGCGGCCCTTGGGTCTGGCTGCCTCTGCAAGCTCAGCGTATAGGTTAGTATAGGAGGTCTTTACGGATTCTTCACACTAATTTCTCTGGAGATGTAGGAAATAACAGAAGAGACTTTAAATGTAAAGATGATTCTAATACTTAACAGTAATGTGTAATAAGTGTTTCTATTCTAAAGCTGAAAGAATCGACGTTCAAAATACTGTCATCAATAACCAAACTGCTCAACCCTTTGATGAAATTCTTCCGCCATTAGACGAACAACGAATTCCTAACATTCCATCAGGGCAAAGTGTGTATAACTTCTTCATATAGTTACTTGTTACCTATGTATCCTCTAAGTACTTTAATTGTCAACTATTTTTTACGACATTTTATTTTTACACTAGGGAGGCATTTTTTTTTAATTACACTAAATAAATAGATACAAAATGTAGATCTATATCTAAACTCTATTTCTAAAATTCCTCTATTTAACTTTTGAATCCATTAGTGGAACCTGAGTAGTTTGAACCTGGATGGTAATGGTTCTCGAAAACGGCTTTAACAATGTTCTTGCATGCATATATATTTTTGAGGAAAGAATTATCAGCTATTTGGCCAAACCATAGACATAAATGAATATAGACTGGAAAAAGGAAGTAACTTCATGTAACAATTCAAATATGTATATCTATTTGAATTCGGATTTCCTAATTATGAAAAATTTAAAAATTGCATGATCTTCAGTCTTAGAGATTAAACAAAATTTATGGACATAAAATAAAATACACACAATTGCAATTCACAAATTTTTGTTTAATAAAAGTCTCTCATTTACCAGTCTATATTTATTTATGTCTATGAGTACACACAATTGCAATTCACAAATTTTTGATAAAAGTCTCTCATTGGCCAGTCTATATTTATTTATGACTATGGGCCAAACTAAGAAAACTAGTTTGACAGTTTTAATTTTCGCATAAAAAAAAAATAAATTTGGCTAGTGGTATTCCCGCTTTATTCATTACAGCTAAGTAAATAAATCGATTATCAGGAATAATTTGCGCACCGTCTTCTGAATCTTGATCATTAGAATTTTATAGACTCTGGAGTTACATATTCGATTAACCATTTTTTTTTTGTTTGGTTTGGGGGGGGGGAGGAAGAATTAATCTCTAAGAATTGTGTTCTCTGTTTTTTGAAGACAATGATCCATTGGCTAGTGTTTATCAGTATCAAATTCAACTTTCTTAGATCTTCCAGTATCTGAGGTACTACAGCGTGCTCAAAATAACAATGTCCAGCCATCGATGCTACTTCCGCCTACCATCCCAGTGGACAGAAAAACGACTGCAGAGCAATCGCAAGGTAAATAGCATACATTTTCGTAAAACAGTATAAAGGAGCCAGTGAATTCGTAAGGTTTCAAGGTGTCCTTTTTGTAACGTAGTTTAATTTTAGTGAGTGGAAGCCCTGGTCAGCTTTTTTTTGTGTCGGCCCAACAATTAGAAAAAAAAATAAAGTTCCTCTTTCAGACCTTGTGGTCTATGGGGCAGATAATGTAAAGGTCATCTGATTCTGTGGCCTACGGTTAACGAGGGTGTTATGTGACCAGCACAACGACCAACCGACTTTACTTTTCCCCAACCAATGTCAGGTGGCGATTGGAGCTGGTTAGACTCAGATGCGCCCTAAAGATTCAGAAAGTAAAAATCCCAGTCTTCACCAGGATTCGAACCCAGGACCTCCAGTTTGGAAGTCAATCTCTTTACCACTCGGCCACCGCGCCGCTTGTAGCGTAAGTAATCACACCATATTTCCCGTAAGGACTAATAAAGCAGTCTTAGTCGTAGTCTTTATCGACAATCACTTTTAGAGTATCCCCGAAACACTGCCTAATTACTTAGACATAATAAAGTTCCACTTTTAGACCTTGTGGTCTATAGGGCAGATGATGTAAAGGTCATCTGATTCTGTGGCCTACGGTTAAAAAGTGTGTCATGTGGCCAGCACAACGACCAACCGCCTTTACTTTTCCCCAACTAATGTCAAGTACCCATTAGAGCTGGGTGGACTCAGGGGCGCCCAAGGATCCCCCCAAATAAAGCCCAGTCTTCACCAAGATTCGAACCCGGGACCCCCGGTTCAGAAGCCAAGCGCTTTATCGCTCAGCCACCGCGCCTCCGAGTTACTTAGACATGCGACTAGTTATTTCATCTCTCCGAACGCTTTTGATATTATATAGTTCGTCCATCGTGGTTCGATGATGACCACTTTGTCATCCAGTGGGCTGAGGGCTTTGCACTGGGGTCTTGTGCCTCCTCATGTGGCTGGTGAGACCTATGCGAGCCCGGAATGTTCGGCCGCACTCTGGGCAGGTAATTCCAGCTGGAGCTAGTGTCGTTTGCCTTGCTTTCCTTCTCTGGCGTTTTTCGTTCGCAAGCGTTGTTCTTTTTTCCTCAGCAACCTGTGCGCCGGATCTCACAGCGCGGCGCCATGAAACTCTGTCATGTGCCTCTGTCTCCCAGGTGCCTGGGTCAATGTTGAACTCCTTTAGAGAAGCTTTGAGGGTGTCTTTGTAGCGCTTTTTTTGACCACCTTGCGAGCGCTTGCCTTCTCTTAATTGGCCATACATGAGACGTTTTGGGATGCGGTGGTCCTCCATCCTGCACACGTGTCCTGCCCATCGCAGCTGGG
Source organism: Biomphalaria straminea (assembly GCA_021533235.1). Classification (NCBI taxonomy): domain Eukaryota; kingdom Metazoa; phylum Mollusca; class Gastropoda; family Planorbidae; genus Biomphalaria; species Biomphalaria straminea. Next base: position 27,170,579 of record JADKLZ010005243.1, read on the forward strand.
ACTGCATCAGGATTGTGTGGATGCTTTTCAAGCCAGCTCTTTGAAGGACTTCAGTATCTGGCATTATGTCTTGCCATTTGACATTTAGTATTTTTCTTAGACATGTCATGTGAAAGTGATTTAGTTTCTTGGCATGTCTTCTGTATACTGTCCATGTTTCTGAGGCATAGAGCAATGTAGGTAGGATGACGGCTCGGTAGACCCCTAGCTTAGTGTTTGTGGTGATACCACGTCTGTTCAAAACATTGTTTGATAGTCTGCCATATGATGCACTGGCCTTGGCGATGCGAAGGTTGATTTCGTTATCAATATTTCCATTTCTGGAGAGTGTGCTGCCAAGATATGTGAATTTGTCCACTGCATTTATATCGTGTCCATTTATAGTGATGCTTGGATCCGAGTAGACTTTCCCAGGAGCAGGTAAATATAAGACTTCAGTCTTATTTGTGTTAATGGTAAGGCCAAAGTCTGAGCATGCTCTTGAGAAGTCACTGACGATGCTTTGTAGATCGTCTTCAGAGCAGGCATTTAGGGCGCAGTCGTCAGCAAATAGCAAGTCTCTGATTACTGCTGAATTTGTTTTTGATTTTGCTTTGAGCCGCCTCGGGTTGAATAGGCCACCATCAAATCTGTATGTTATATTTATTCCTTTGTTTTCTCTATCCGTGAATGCATCTGTCAGCATAGCGGAGAACATGATACTGAACAGTGTAGGTGCTAGGACACAGCCTTTGATATAAAATAAGATTATAAAACCTATGAAACGTCAGTACAGCTATTCCTCGCTAAACTTCTCGGTTCTGTTTCAACAAGCCATTTGTAGCTTTAAGTGGATGGTAGACACACCCGTCGTTATGTGAATACTTTCATTGCAGACCTCTGTGGCATTTTACATCTCTAGAGACGATCTTTTCCCTTTGCAACTTCTTGTGTGTCTAAAGAGGCCGATCCTTGACGCACAGCTGCGGTCACAGGTTGGGCATATGTAGTCACCAGGCGCTGTTACATTTTCACCCTTCTTTCTATTTCCGTTGTGTATGGCACCTGCATACCTTTGTTCTTGTATTAAATATTTATTAAATATACATCAATGTTTGTTTTTGTCAAGTTTCTGTACGTTCATTCAGACATATTACTAAGATTACTATGTCCTGCGGGACAGCATTGAAGATTTATAGCACATACATCACATGCACCTTGCAAATGTACCTCATTAAAAAAGGCCGTTGCAACAGTCTATTTTTATCTTAGGTCAAGGTATTGAGACGAGTGGACCAAGGGACCAAAGTGCAGACTCTACAAGGCCAAATTCGAATACCGGTACCTAGGAAGGCTGGGATCCATCCCAGAAAATAGAGTAGCTACGTATTAACTGTTTAGTGTTTTCAAGTCAGAAGCCAAAATAAAAACAACAACAACAAAGAAACGATTTAATAAATATCGTAGTTTGTAAGAACATCAAGAGTAAAGGAACAACTATACACGGACTGTATGGAATATTCAAATGACAACAATTGTAATTGTCATTCTTTTTAGTATCCTCGTCTATTTCAAACTTCCAAGTTTCTTGTTTGTGATCTGCCTATTCATTTTAGAAAAATCTTTTTTTTTTATTTTTCATATTTTTCTAAATTTTTCATTGTATATTCCTTTTAACCCTATATAAGACTATTTCATATGTAATTATTTTATATTCATTCATTATTTTGCATTTCAAATTCCTTAGTATTCATTTTACAAACCTTTTAAATTGTAATTAACTATCCTATTATGATTAAACTTCAATCACTTTTTGTTTGTTAATAGAAAATACTATAGCTGACATTGAGTTATAGGAGAAATTATGCTTTTTTCCCCCACAAATTAAGGCATAGAATTCCAAAAATCAATTTATTTTGATGGGGTCAAATCAACGTTGGTGCGTCAATGTGGAGATTTCTCATTGTGTTAATTAATTCCATAACAATACAATTTCATATTGTAAAAAGGTTCGCGTTTTAATGTTGTTGTTTAGTTCCAGTACCTAAATGTTTGCCTCTGTGTGGTTGTGCGTAGACATAACTAAATATAGACTGGCCAATAAGAGAGTTTTATGAAACAAAAATGTGTGAATTGCAATTGTGTGTACTTTATTTTATGTCTAGAAATTTTGTTTAATCTCTAAGACTGAAGATCATGCAATTTTTTTAATTTTTTATAATTCGGAAATCTGAATTCAATAGATATATATGTTTTCAAGTTATATAAAGCTACTTCCTTTATCCAGTCTATATTTATTTATGTCTATGGGTTGTGCATTTTGAGACTGTTTAGTTCATATAGTCTCTGACATGGTGCAGGTCACCTGGAGTTTTATATTGTTTTATACCATGGCCAATTCAATATTTTATTTCTTTTAAACTTCTTTCTACATATATACACATGTGCTGGACACAAAATTCTCATGTTTACACAGTCATTTTCATATTTATACAATTAAACAAATGTTGATAAAACAGAGGGAGACAATACAATTATTTTCTGAAATTATATCAATTGAAAAAAATATTCTGATAATTTTTTTTTGTTAAGCTTTTCGGGACAACTGAAAAAAAACAAACAAAACTGACATTATTTTAAGATATTACTTTTGAAAATATTAATTTTATATCAATGATGAAATTATATAATTCTTTTTTTTTCTAATTTAAATATTATGTATTAATAAAATTTTCACTTGATCCTGATCTTGTAAAGTATATTACTATTAATGTAATTCAATGCGCAATATGTAGGCCTAATTTAAACTTATAATTGTATTTTATTAACTTGATATGGTTAGCATTTGTAAATATTCATTACTCTGTTTTAATGTCCTGGGGCGGTGACAATAATAGGAATTATCACTCCCAGTTAAAGTGTTCTGACGTTGAGGCAATGTTATGTCAGTTGTGGTCTTGTGTATTTCATTTCACTTTTCACCTGTAGAAATCCATAGGTTAAAATTACATCTCTACCTTTTTTGTTATCCCTAGGCAATACGTTATTCATTGTAGATCTATTAGATCGAGTATTTCAAAGATCACCCAATGAAAGATATTCATTGGAACTTTTTTTTTTTTTTTGAGATTATTATTATTATTATTTTTTAAATGCGTATTTATTCTTTGTAAAAAACATATCCACAAAATATATAATAGCTTTACATACCTGTTATGATATAATCTCTCTTTCTCGTTCTAGGGTATCTATCTATCTATCTATCTATCTATCTATCTATCTATCTATCTAT
>JADKLZ010005243.1:27195289-27218569 GCA_021533235.1 Biomphalaria straminea
TCTAACGAGAGGAGAATGAAGATCTAACGAGAGGAGAATGAAGATCTTACGAGAGGAGAATGAAGATCTAACGAGAGGAGAATGAAGATGTAACCAGAGGAGATGCAATGTCTAAATCAGTGTGTCATAGGAATTACAAAACTATGACCAGACAGTTTTATTTTATCAGAAGAAAAGAAAAAAGTTGGGGAAATGTCATTTGGGCCTGGTGTACATCGGGCAGAAATTTAATTGCTTAGAATTCCGTTTCTTGGCGTTATCCTGAACAACCATAGGCAGCTGCAGATGTCAGAACCCGCATTGGTAGATCAAGCAACACCTGGGTATTCATGGAATTGACACCGCAACCAACACGATACTACTTATAGAAAAAAGACCTGGAGAACTTTCGTCGCCACCTGACCTAGGAAGATTCTTATGATCCGCTGAACAAACAAGATCCCGTATGAGGAATGGCAAGCAACAAAGCAGCAGCTCATTGAATTAGTTACCCTCTAAAGACACTGGAGATGGATAGGTTGCAAGCCTGCATCCAACGCAACAAGACAAAGCCTCAAACCTAGACTGGAACCCCCCACAGAAAGATGTTGATGGGAGAAAATATTTAAAAGCAGATATCAAGCAGATGAGCAAGGACGTTGGGACAGTACTGGAGGATCTAAGTTTAAATAAAACGGCGCAGGAAGCTGTCTCCTAAGTTCACTTCCGCAATCATCTCAATCGTTAATCGACTGTGAATATGTAATTCCTGGTTTCTGTCTCCTCTAGTTTTTAACTCAAGACCTATGTTTTTCTAGCATTCGCCTCTAGTCTGACTAAATCTAATCACAGTTTGTTACGCTTTGTTTCTAATGCTATCATTAGAAAAATATCCATCAAACATAGATGCCTTGCAGTACACTGTACACATATTCATGCAATTATCTCTCGTCCTGTCCTGTCATGATGGTAAGACTCACTTAGAACAATGGATTAGTATTTGCAGACTGTCGCTAGCTCAATTTGTTTTCGTTTCTTTCTGTCTGGTTAAACGCTTGGCTTCCCGACCCGAGGTCTTGGGCTCGAACCCCGGTTAAGACTGCGATTTTGAATTTCGGGATTTTTAGGGCACCCCTGAGTCCACCTAACTTTAATGGGTACCTGATTTTAGTTGGAGAAAGTGAAGGCAGTTGGTCGTTGTGCTGGCCACATAACACCATGCTCGTTAACCGTTAGCCAAAGAAACAGATTGCCTCAACATCGTCTGCCCCATAGATCGCAAGGTCTGAAAAGGGAAACTTTACTTTTGCTTACTATTTAAGCAGATATCTCTTGGCTTTCGTGACTATATTTTACATAAATTACTTTCAGTGTGAGTCTAACTGAATAAATGATTGTTGCATTATTTGCCTTTTTATTAGCTTGTAGTCTCAGTCTGTAATACCTGTTTTGTTTCATAGATAATTACATTACTGACCAAGTCTCATATATCTTTCATATATGCACTTTACGTGTCATACAACCCGCCTAGGTGGATTTTTATTTTATTTTACTGTTCTGGCCTAAGGGTCGACACCCATTATCATGACATGCCGGCGTTAGATAATGGGAGGCCCTTGGCGAATAGACTTTGGTGGCCCCAAATAAAATTAAATAATTAAATACATAAACAGCGAAAAAATAAAATTACACATTTTATTTAAAAACCTACTCAGGCTAGAGTAAAAAAAAAGTTACCCTTTCAGACCTTGTGGTCTAAAGGGCAGATGATGTAAAGGTCATCTGATTCTGTGGCCTACGGTTAACGAGGGTGTCATGTGGCCAGCACAACGACCAACCGCCTTCACTTTTCCACAACTAATGTCAGGTACCTATTAGAGCTGTGTGAACTCAGAGGCGCCCAAGGATCCAGAAATAAAAATCCCAGCCTTCACCAGGACTCAAATCGAGGACTCCCGGTTCAGAAGCCAAGCGCTTTACCGCTCAGCCACCGCGCCTCCAACAATAACATTGGGCACACGTTTATCTATTCTTCTCTAAAACATCATTTTAAATCCTGAGCGAGGCCCGCACCACTAGGAGCTCCAGAAGAATACCTAAGTTGTCTATGCTTAAAGCTGGCCCTGCTAAAGATTTGTAAAATAAAAAAATATTCAATGGCAATTTTTTTATATCAGATCATAGACTTCATAGACTAAATGTTTTGACCAAATGTTAATCTGTGTTCAACTATCAACATGTAGTCCAAACGATACTCTACCGTAGTTTAAGAAAGTCATAATGATAAACTGTGAAACTAAATATTGCAGAAACATTCTTTTTCTAGGTAATATTTTTTTTCTTTTCATAGGCCAGAAACTTTTATGGGCCTCTTATTGTTTTCATTTTTTCTTCTCAAGACATAGTTCCGTTGTAGTACGAGCTGGAAATGGTCGCATCTTTTTTTTTTTTATCTTTCGGAAAAATCCTATTAACAAGTGGTGACAAAGATGCATTTTTAATTTCAAATCCAGAATTAGTCTCTCTTACTATATCCTCAAATCAGAAAAGCAATTTTTACCAACCGGCTAAGACCTGTGATTTTTTTTCGATTTATCACAGCATATTCTGCTCTCCAAATATCAAGAGCTTCATAACCTACTCTCAGGACCTCTCAGCTTTCTCGTGCTCTCTGCACCCTTCCTGATGCCCTGCTGTCATGTCCTGCTTTCATTTGTCCTGCTCTCAGGGAGGAAGCTAGAAATTTTCCATTGTTTGGGGGCCCGAGGCTTGACCTCTTCGGAGGCCCCTGCAGTTGCTAAATATTAAATTTTCAATGTAAAAAACACGGGGGGGGGGGGGAATTTGAAATTCGCCCCCTCCTCCCCCACCCTTGCTACGCCACTGCCTGCTCTTATATGTCCAGCTCACTAATATACTGCTAACCTACATACAATACGTTACTGAGTGTATTGCAAAGTACCGCATGGAGCAGAGCCTTGTGCTTTTATAAATTGCGTTGTACAGTTACATATATAGCTCCTCCTTCGTGGTCGAAGATGAGCACATTTCTCATTTCCTATGGACTCGAAGGAGACTGTAAAGTCCAATCCAATTTACATGTGTGAAAGGAACAAGTTTGAATGGATGCTCATATCAACAAGACACGCCATTTGTGACCCTAATTGCATGGTAATTCAAGGACCAATTTTACACCCCATTCAGACCCTCGCTATCACTATATAGATGTACATGTAACCAAAAGTTACACAGACAAATAGTTCTGGTTAGTTCCTAGTGATGTTAATATTGTATTTTCGTCTATTAGAAGATTTAAAATTGTAACTTTAACCATCCCAGATTCTTTCTCACAAACAAGCCTCACACAAACATACAAACATCACACATCGCAACATACATCTTACAACACAAACCTCTCACACATCGTCATTCAATTTTCACGCACACACAAATCTTTATACACACATCTTTACACACCTATTTACACATTCACACACATTTTGACATACGCACGCTGATAAACGCAAAGAGATTTTTTTGAAACAACTTCAGATACATTTTTATTTTTAACATTAAACATCGAGCTACAGATTAAACGTTTACATCTTTGTTTGTTTTTCTCAGAAAAGACTCGATCCATTGTAATGCAGGAGAGTTTTTCTATTGGGTTTTTCTTTGGGTCATTCTTTGGGTTTTTTCCTTTGGTATTTCAACTCAGCTAGCCTCTAATCTCGGCGCGCCAATGTCACTAAGAAACACAGCAGCACTGAGACGAGATTTATATAATCGTTGCAGCCGCCATTTACTGAGAAATAAAATACAAACATAATTATTAGTTTCCTATAAACGAATATACAAGTTTAAAGTGTCTGTCTTTGTCTGCATAGTATTCTTATAAATCAACACAGTTTGACCAATGTTGATGAAAACTTAGAGAGAATGGTCCTTAGATTTCCATTTTTCACCAGTTGAGTTCGTTAGGCGGAAAAAAAACAACTTCGTTTTTTTATGCTCTTCATTATATTTGGTTCTTGTGGGCTATGAACTAGAATTTAGTGTTTTCATTCTTATATGGCAATTTTCCACTGTAGGCTATGGGACGACTCTCCATTATTTACCTTTCTGTCAATCAATGAAATGGGTCAAGGCCAATGGAGGTAAGAGAGCGCTGAGGGTTTTAAGAAAGTCAAACAAGCAAAATAGTAACAATTATTTAAAAAAAAAAAAAGAAAAAAAAAACTTGTCAAAAGGGGAAGAACTCCGTTCATAAAACTATATCTACCAATAATGTACTAGTTATTTCCTTTTCGATCTCAAAATAATGAGTTGCCAACAATTAATTGAGGAATTGAGTATTTTTGTTTATTGATTCATATTTTCTTAGGTACACTAAGTAATTGCTTTAAGTATCAACTTGGCCGGAGAATGTGTGAGGGAAAAATAGCGTTAACAATTATTTAAGGGGACTAAACCCAACACATTTAGCCATATTAGTGAATACTATACGTAAATGAGTATTTCAGAGAAATATTCATAAAGATCAAACCCCATTAGGGTGAGGGTTTGAGAAGCATAAATTCTCTCTGGACAGAATACCTGCTGTTCTAGTGTAGTGCGTACATGTCTTTTTACAGGTCGAGAAATTCTTGGTTTAATTCTTAATTAATTACCACAATTAAAATAAACGAGTCGTTTAAAATTTTTATATTGATTCTCGTCTTGTTGGAAACAATAATTACACATAGTTTCAAACGTGACGCGAGAATAAAAAGTGGGAGAAATAACGTACCAGACAGACAGACAGACCGACAGACAGACGAGTTGGTATAAGCATTGTAATACTAAATGCTACTCTAGAAAGAAAGGAAAAAATAAGACAGACAGACAGGCAGACAGTAGAGTTGGTATAAGCATTGTAGTACTAAATGCTACCTTAGAAAAAAAGGAAAAATTAAGACAGACAGACAGTAGAGTTGGTATAAGCATTATAATACTAAATGCTACTCTAGAAAGAAAGGAAAAAATAATAATTACTGTCGAATGTGTGCGACAAGTTGTATCCACATCCCGCTGCTTGAATGAAGACAGAGGCGGATATGTGAAAACATTTATACACGCCGTACATCGCCTCTGAGAACTCGTAGAGCTTGAGACTAACGTGGCCTGTGTTCGGGTTGTCCACGAAGGCGATAGACTCGTTCAACGGTCTCAGGTACTTCACCTGTCCGTTCGCTGTGTATACCTCCAGCAAGTCCATCCAGGACGTTTGGTTCTCTTTGCGGAACCGAATACTGAAGTAAGGAATCTCTGCGGACACTGCTGTCACGTCAAACTCTAGCGTGATATTTTGTGCTAAGGGCGGGGACCGATTGGTTAAATCTGTAGACACAGAACAAAAACAAGGATTTTAAAATTATAGTATCCAAGCAAAAACAATAACGAAACAATAATTACCTTCCCTCATAGTAATTTAACTCTTTCTCTCCTAATTGATCATGTCAGCGTCGATTTGACCCCCCCATTGAACTTATAAACTTTATTTGTGTTGTGTAAATAGAGCGTGCATTCTCCTATAAGTCGATACCGAATAAAACAACTTCTGATAACGAACATAAAAATATTAAATTTTAGTCAGAACAAGATAGTGAAATACAAATGAGCTAAATGAATAATACTATTTGAACGAGGAAAATAATTACGGAGAGAAAGAGTTAATGTTATTAAATGAAATGCGAAAGAAACAAGAGCTATATAAAATATACTATTAAAAAATCTCAGTGACCACAGAACACGCTTGTTCCATAAACCAACTGACTTCAACTAATAAACAGGCTCAAAACATTCAGTCTTTACAGCACACTGTAAATATTCATCCCTTAGGAATATAAAAACAGAAGGATATAACTTTTTCATACCTAATTAGCAATAAAAAATTCAGTCTTTCATCCTAGTGACAACATTAAGCTATGCCCAATAACATTACAAACATTCCCCCACATTCGTACGATACATGGAGTCACCTAGGTACTGAATAAATCCTATACTCTTAAGCGAGCAATTCTTGTATATATATATATATATTTATTTATTTATTTATTTATTTATAAATTTTATTTCGAAAACGGCTCTAACGATTTTCTTTAAAATTTCAAGGTATGTGCGTATTAGTGAGAAAAAAATTCTGAACTCATTGGCCACATCGGGAAAACTCGAGTTCGACCGTTATTTCGATATGAAAATGTCTCAATTTAATTTTGGTCAGAATACTTTATGAATGAAATGGAAAATTTATGAATGAAAGTTTTCCATGACGAAAACGGGAAAAACGCTGCTTACGACACTATGCTTACCTTACTACGATTCAAACAAGAACGAGTTTTAAAGTATCAATGGACCTAATTAAACATTTGCACACCATTTTATTGAAGATTGATTTATTATAGAACTATGGAAGGAAAGTCATGAAATTAAATGTACCGATGTATGATTAGTTATTGCGTATTAAGTGCTTAATAAATTGTTTACACTTTAATTGCGAAGAGCGGTGTAGATTTCTCATTAATCTTCGGATTTGATGTCAAGCCTTATTATAATTATAATTTTGCTGGTAAAATTATGACCATGTGTTCTTGCTTCAGTGTCTAATGTCCCGTACCAAAACAAAGGAAATGGTGATTACACAGCTGCTCTACTGCTCCTTACTTTCTCACACTGAACAAGATATCTAAACCGTTAGGGCGTGGTGACGAAAGGCCCAGGAGATATATGAATGGAGGGATGTGTAAGAGCAGGCCATATCTTTCCATGGGCTGTAGCACCAGTAGCAGTTGTATATAACCTTTCTTAGTATAAATTATTTAACCGAGCAAGGCTCGGTCACCTGATATTATATATAATTCTCAAAGTCGACAAGTTTAAAAGTTCAATCGACAAGTAAGCAACAAGTAAATGGGAAGAGCCCATGGCGCAGCATGGTGTGAATGGAAAATTGTGTATCCAAATCCGCACTATATTCATTCACAAAATAGCATAGATAGCATAAATAAATATAGACTGGAAAAAGGAAGTAAAGGATTCAGTCCTTATCTTTGAATTAGTGAAATTAGGGATTTTTTTCAGCAGAATGTCCAAATAAACTAAATTAAAAAAACAGTTTCGAACAAAAAATGAACATCTATTGAAATAGATATGAATATTTAATTTTTATACTGCTCATGCTGTATAGTAAAGTACACAAATTTGCAAATCACACATTTTCCCTTCATAAAACTCTCTTATTGGCCAGTCAATATTTATTTTTGTCTATGTAAAGTACTCAAAAAGACACAAAGATAAAGGCACATTCCTCGTCCCATATGCTTGGGCAAATGTGTACAAAAGCTCCTTCTTCTCTAGTGCTATCAGAGCATGGAATTGCCTGAGCCAGCCAGGAAAACCCGTGACTTGGCAGAACTCGTTGGTTAACCTGCATGACTAGATACATGACGCGTAGGACGTGATCATCTTATTTTGTTTTTGGAAATAACGTCTATATTTCATAAGATAAGATATTCTGAGCTTGCTACAGACGGACAATTCTTAAATAAGATAGTGTTAATTGCCACTAACGTAAGATTGAATGTGTTAGCGGTAAAAGATTCTGATACGCCCTAATCCCGCTATATTTTTCTTTTTTGTAAAGCCTTTTTTTTATCTGTAGCCCTCGCCTGCCCTTCCTTAAATCCGGCCCTGAAAATGTCCTATTTAAAACATTTATACTTCCTCAATTTTTGTTCACAGCATTAAAATTAAAGCCAATTATATATAAGAGTTGGCGTGTCTTCTTCATGGAGCAGTTCAAAGTCCGCTGTGATCAGCACAGGTTTCTCTGGCCGGAAAATGTGAAAAGAGTCACGAACATCACTCTGAGCAAAAGAAATGTCAAAGAGAATTCGTTTCTTCCTCTTGTGACGTTTAGCCCTTTCAGCGACGAACCTCTTATTGACGTAAGTGCTATGCAGTGGCGTAGCTAGAGTAGGGGGAGGAGGGGGAGAATTAAAAAAAAATCCCCCCCGGGCCCACACTTAAGGGGACCCCCAAATTAGTGTTTTTTTACTTTAAATATGACATATTACGCAAAATGCAGGGGCCCCCAAAATGATCAAGCCCCCCCCCTCCCGGGCACCCAAATGATGGCTAATTCCTAGGTAGGTCCCTGGTGCTATGGTGCTTTAAAATTCTCATTTCTCGGTAGTGTGGATATCTCTAGCGTGGGAAACTAAGTACAACCTTAAAGTTACAATTAAATTGGGTGGTAGGGTATTTTCAAAAGAACGAAGGGAACTGTGCAATGTCGTCACGCTAAATCTCTATGTTCATATAAAACTCGCTTCTCCCTAGACCCTATTATTTCTAAAATCCTTGTCATGTTTTTCGGTTTGCCATGCATTTGTCTAAGTGAAGACTTTTACCTTTTTTATGAAACAAATAACTTTTCCCGCCAAATTCCTTATCGTGTCATAACAATATTAAGCAATAATACACTTTATCATTAAAATTCAATAAAAGATTAAAATAATTAGTAACGTTTGATAGTCATAGACCGATTGAACCATGACATAAAATGGTTGACTTATCTTTAATTTATAGGTTTCTCTAAGTCCAGAATGTTTTAGTATTTGAAACTAATTATCTCCCTTTTCATCATTTACTCTTCTGTATATAAAATCGAAGCCACTAGAAGCCAAAGTGTTAAAAAAAAGACTTTCTGCTTACATTTCTATGGCGATCATGACGCGAAAACCACGTGACCGCATCTCCATGTTTACAAAGCAAGGGCACCAAATCATAGTCCAATCTATATTTGTTTCTCTGCATCATGTTTCATTTATTAATTAGTTATTTATTTGTTTTTATTGTCTTCTTTGCTTCCCCTGAACTGACAGCATCAGCCAAAGAGACGAAAATACATACGGAAACTCTCTCTGTTGTCTTCCCAAGACTTGGCGGAACTTGAAGTCCAGTTTCCGAACGCCGATCTCGACGACTCTGGCGAATATGAATGCTCAGTGAGTGTTGTCACCGACACTGAAAACATAACTCTGCACAGCCTGATAGCGATGATCAATTTAAGAAGTAAGTGCCAAGACACAGACGTGACGTGTTACGTGATCCTAGGTCAATCTAGTAATGTATGATAATCAATGACTTAAACTCTGGCAAGTCGTTGGTCTTCTGCACAGCAACCATCAGCAGTCTTATTAACTTTGCCATCAACTGCTGGTACGGTAATACTTCACTGGCACAAAGACTTATAACAAATAGACTAATTAAAAAAGCATCGTATATCACTCAATTACAGCTAGATCTACCATCTCTTGAAAAGCTTTTCCTAGAAAGGTGCCTTTCCAAAACGCTCTCGACTCTTAAAGACAGCCAGCACCCATTAAACCATTGTTACATAAGATCTGAACGAAGTGGTCGTCTCCTTTCCATTAGGACTAAAACAGAAACATTTTAAAACTCCTTTATCCCACTTTCGGTCAGAGTGTTACAAGATCAGCTGTCGTCATCAAGAAGTACATAGAAGTCAAATTCATAAAGCGCTGGTTGTGAATGTGTATGTGTTTCGTGTGTGAATGTTGTTCGAATTTTTCATCAATATTGTTATTGTACATTAGTTACGCTGAGGTTGTCAATTGTAACCAAGCTAAATTTCCATTAGATTGGATCAGTAATAAATATATTACTTATCTTTTCCTGGCTGACTCAGGCAAACCATTCCATTGCGCTAATAGCACAAGGGAAGAATGAGCATTTGCCTAGTTCGAAGCCTAATTCTTTTATCCAACAAAACATTTCATTGATCTCTGCACATACGATAAAAATAAAGTAAAAAAAATAAAGTAAAAAATTTAAAAAAATAAACAAACAAACAAAAAAAAAACAAGTGAGTAAAACGTAGTTAACTCTTTAAGTGCTGAGCCGTTTTACATTTGAGAGCATACAAAATGGAAATACAATTCTAATGTTTGGTGGCAAAACTGCCACACGCGCCTTAAGGGTTAAACGTTTATTGTCGTGTCACCTTCACTTATCTCTTCGTCTGTGGAACCGATGGGGCGCCACACGTGATGTGTTCACCACCTTTCTCCATTCCTCTCTGCCTTCTGCCTTGGATAGAACTTCTCTCAACGACCTCTGTTGTAATGTATTAAATCCGAACCTTCTGTGATTTCAATAACAGAAAACAATGAGCTGAAAGCTTACGGAGAAACCTCTGTCTCTTTGGACTTTAACATGCAGCTGCTCAGAGACCCGGATAAAATAGTGCACCTCAAGTTCTGCAATGAAAATGAGAACACTTTCACAGAGCTGCTCCGAGTCACCAGGAGCAACATGCTGGTCGAGCTGTTAGCAGAAGACATCTTCAACTTCAGAGTCACAAAAGACAACTATATACTATTTGTCCATTTACGTCGAATGAACGAGACCCTGGCTGGACTGTACGCATGCTTCATTGGACGCGAAAAGGCACTTGTTGGAGACAGCAGCCTTAGAGTTGTTTTCAAAAGTAAGTACTGGCATGAAAATGAAAAGCCTAAAATATACTTTAAAAAAAAAGAAGCTTATACGAAGTGTGAATGTAAAACCTTAGAGTGGATTAGTCATGTAATTAAATTTGTAATAGATCTAGACCAGTGATGCCCAACCTAATCCAATCTGCGGACCATTTTAATCTCCAGCACTTGTGTCCCGGGCCGCATGCTGGAAAAATACAAAACCTTAATGAAATTGACCTGAAACTATTTTATTTCAAACCCGAGGATCTAGTACATTTAATTATTGGGATATTTAAATTTTCTCTTTACACTTTAAAAAATGGCGTAAACTCTGTTTATTTAATTGTTCTTGTTTTCTTTTTTAAACAGCCACACTTTCTTTCTAAAAACAAACATTTTGGCTTGCAATGGTGTCTTTTTCTTTACTTCTCCTAGGAGATTCTATAGTCCTATTTCATGAACGCACAAATGTTAAATGCCTTGTTAGTAATCCAGCAGAAAAAGAAACTAGGGTCCTAACCTACATTTTGAACATTTTTTTGGGAAGGGGGGGGGGGAGGATTTTCTTTTTTTTTTGTGCCGACGTTTCGGCGGGCCGGATGGAAGCACGTCGCGGGCCGGTGCAATGATCTAGACTCTAGACCGACAACAGTAAATCTGTACTATTAGAAGTATTATTAGCAACAATAACAATCGCAAATTCATGTTTTTAGATGTCTTAGTACGCTATGATCCTATCAATTGTCTGGGCCAGTTGAAATAATAGGGAAGGAAGAAAAAAAAGATATCTGGGTCAATATTACCGTAATCGTTTTTTAAAAGCATTTATTAAAAAATAAAGGTAATGACCTGAATTCGAACGCACGACAAAGCCTCCTCAAGCCGACATTCTAACCACTCTGCCAGTGAGTTACGTAGGACAACAGAAGATTTTTTTGTTTCATTTTTACTTTAAGTGGGTCGACCAATAAAGGGGACTAATTCAGCTTATACCAACAACTAAGTCAAGTACAGTTTCTTTCCCTTTTTCGAGATACCCAACAAAGTAATTAATTACCAAGTTATTTAGCTAATTAGTTATTTTTACAAAGCTTGTATTAACTCATTGTGTTTGTCTGTCCATCTAGCTGTCTTCATGTCTTTTTTTTTTTACATAATTATATCTGTCTGTTTTTCTCTCTAGTCAAACATGTGTACAATTTATTATAATATAATATGTCTCAATTATGCACAATGCATATATCTTATTAAATATCTAACAAAATAATTAATTATAGAACAGTGAATTCCTGTTTCTTAGGTGCAAAACATAATAAGAAGATACGCGAGAAATAACGTGTCCTAACAAATAACATTTAATGGAAAACAAAACTATAAATATTTTGCTTATCTGTGAATACCAAAGAATAAATTCCGTTTTTTTTATTTCATGCAATTTAAAAACTAACCAATTAGTCATTTAATACCCTGCCGACTGTTATCTCTATATCTATCTATGGCTATGGCCTGGGCATTAGCTGTGGTCGGAACGATGTTGACCACACATCAGTTGCCCCCTCTCCACGCAGCTGATATATCCAAAGGAAGGCAGTGCCGATGCACTTTGGGGTCAGTGGCGTCGCAGGTTCTGCCGGACGCCGCGCAAGTTACTTTGCCTCATCGTGGCGCCGGCGTGGAAACGGCTCACTAGGGGAGGTGAGTTAGGCGAAAAAGTAACAAATAGGACTCCCGTGGGGGTGCCTACGGGAAAGACGAGAGTCTGCCCATTGCACTGCGCGGAGTTGTAAGAGAGCTCCCACAAACCGTCAACAAATCCATGCGCTGTTCCCCAAGGGATCGTCTCAGTAATGGCGAATTCCCCCCACAGACAGCTTGGTATAGTGAAGGAAAATGGTGGGGGCCCCCGGTACATTTGGCCTTCGGCCATGATCTCTAGTCCATGCGTCGGAGTGTCATTAGTATCGGAAATAGCAATGCCCTATAATCATTGACTCGGGTCCCTACCAGACAGGCCTGTTGCCCGCAGGTTTGTTTTTTTTTACTGTTTGATCTTTTGTTCTCGGATGGGAGTCAGACAGGTTTTTTTTCAAACTTAGTGCTCGAAGAGCCTTCGGCTCAGCACTTATGACTATCCAGCGGTTCTGCCGGACTCGATATCTGAGCCACACGTGAAGGCCAGGAGTTGGACTGGTTGCCAGAGGCTATTTGAGACGCATGCCATTAGGAAGCATTTTATAGGTAGTGGAGTGCTAACATACATTACCACCATATGCCATTTGCTATATCGTTATATGATCTACAATAATTTCTCCCCTAAACGACTAGTCACCGAAGTTCGAAAAAGATTTGCGCACATATTTTTTTTTTAACTCTTTGACACCGTAATTATTTTCCACGTTTGGACGGAATTTACAGCTTTATATCTGGATGGAATCAACGATGGGAGCGTCGTTGCGAGGTGAAAGAGTTAAAAGAAGAAACATGTTCCTCAAAGACAGTTATGACATAGAGCCGCACAAAAGGTTTGCGAAAATAAAGCCGTGCCTGTCTGACATGGCGCCGCGACTTCTTAGATCTAAAATGAGTATGCTCTAGGAAGAGTGTGTGGAAGTCGCTACCATATGCGTCAAACGCGAAGGATGATCTACGTCTAAGTAAGTATTAGTGAGTTATAATACTCCACGAGCCTTCACTTGTACTTTGAAGTCAATTAGATACACAGTCATTACGAATGAGGCTATTTATATGTAGGCCAAGACGAGAGATTTAGAAATATTTTTTAAATTCATCTATAGATGATTCGGGGACTAACACTACAGAAAATGGATACCTTACACAGTCAGGTCAGCCGACTGACATTAGTAAGTATATTGTTATCTTATCAACTATCTGTATCACTAAAGACCAAATCTTGGTTCATAAACATAGGAAAATATTCCTTCTATAATGATAATAGCAATGTGTTTGAGTCTTAAGATTAAAGAGGTGCAGTGTTTCACATAACTATGATGGAAATAAAACCCTTGTCCGCCGGGGATCTATTTAAGTTTTATTTACTTCTTCCGCACACAACTTCTACCAGAGCTTTTTGTTTGGCCTCAGTGGCTCTCACACTTTCTCGTTCAGAGGCCATCAGTTATCTGATACTTTCCTCCACAAGTGAGAGCGAAATGGCACCGGTCTCCTTCATCTGGGTCCCCCTCCCATGTAGACATAGAGGGAAACGAAGCGGTAGAGAAACAAAGAGAGCCCTAAATCAAGCGGTGTCAGGAGCCCAAATTCCATGCTCGGATCTGAGACAGAGTATTCCCTCTGCCAACTATCGAGAGTGGTAGGATCGGTGGTAGGCTGTGACCCACAACAAACTCAGATTGTGGCGGATGTCAGATGGCTTGCATTATTTACAGTTATCGCAAATGCACCTCATTGACCAAACGTAAACAAACAATGTTTAGCCATGTGGTGCTCTATCTCTTCTATTTAATTTACGATCTAATTTTTAATACACGATAGCTGTCACATGACAGTTTTTTTTCGTTGTTTATTCAATATGATCACGTGACTAAATGTTGTTTGTTTACGTTTGGTGAATGAGGTCCATTGATCAGCTATGCGAGAACAATTATGTAACGTAACTAACATGTTTGGATTTCAAGTGAAATCAAAGGAAACCATACATACTATTTTAGATAGCATGTCATGTATATCCTTATGTAGGCCTATAATATAGCAGAGCAGTGCCATTAATTTATCACAAGGCCACTTCAAGGATTGTATTATCATTGTAGTAAAGAAGCTCTGTCTAGATTTAACTGTTCAGTCGGCTCGATGGTCACGGGCTGATACCGTTTTACCCTTACCTGCTGCCACCACTCTCCACCTCGCTATCGTCCTGAGAGAGGCTTGAGCTAGATTGAAGAAACTTCCTAAACATGTAAAACGTTCGCAAACATTACACAATTTGCCGTACATAAATTTACTGTGCTAAATAACTTAGTAATCCTAACACAACAATAAATAAAGACATTTTCCTTAAAGACTATAACCAATAGCCTATTGTAGGATAACAAGCTGCGTCAGATAAACAAATAAATTTATTATGTGCTAAAAAAATCCGATCACATTGTACTTACATATAATACTTTCTTTGCTAGCACTACTGTAAATATGTAACTTGCACTACTGTAAACATGTAACTTGCACTACTGTAAACATGTCAAATGTACACATTTTTGTTTCCTTTTAGCTCCAGAAGAAGAAACAAACCAAGAGACGGAAGATCTAGGAAGTACGTACAGCAGCTTCAAACATTTGTGTCATTATTTTTGTAAACATCCACAACCCTTTGCTATTTGGGGGGGGGGGAGGTGATGTCCTGGTCTGCCTTCTTAACAATGATGACTTTGTCTTGTCTATCAAAGTCTATCGAGTTGGATGTCCTGGTATCAAAACTCTCTCGCTAAGACATGCGCTAATATATTTAAGATGTCACATTCATCATACTCATGGCATGTTAAGCGCTGATGTAAATAAATTTCTCTATCTGGCATTCTACTTCTTGGGAAACTCTTCGCTTTCTTTGCAACTTCTGGTGTGACTGAAGAGGCCAATCCTTGATACACAGCTGAGGTCGCAGATTCGGCATATGTAATCACTAGTCAAGGTTGCATTTTCACCCTACTTTATACTACTGTTATGTATGGCATCTGCAATCCAGGATCCTTCCTTTAAGCTTGCTCTTCATGTGGGTCTGCCTAGTCATGTGGCATTTTACGTCTCTAGAGACGATCTTTTCCCCTTGCAAGCTCTTGTGTGACTAAAGAGGCCGATCCTTGATACACAGCTGCGATCGCAGGTTGGGCATATGTAGTCACCAGGCGCCGTTGCACTTTCACCCTTCTTTCTGCTTCTGTTGTGTATGGGTCTTCCTAGTGCCGAATCAGAATCTCCGTTGGTAGCGAAACCATGCTGAGAACTACTCCCTTAGCCCAGTGCCTCTTTTTCCCAACTGTTAGTGTCTATTTTAAGACCTTCATGCCACGTTTGCATACGTCATTAAATCTTAAAAATGGACGAACAGCAATTCTCCTGCCTTCTGTTAGATCAACGAACAAAATATCTTGTCAAGAAATAGGATTACTTTTAATTCTATTAACTCGCACTCGCATAGCACAACAGTTTCGATGGTAGGCTCAAACACATTTCAGTATAGTTATTTAAATGACAAATTATTGTTTTATATTTCTATTTCCTCTCGACTTCAGCTTTAGCGGCTTCACTCTCTCAAGAGTTTTTATATAAAATTAATGGGTATAAATAATGTGCGGTTCTTGCTTCTTCATGGAGTTTCTGAAAATTCTGGCAAAAAAAGTGTAATAATCTATTTCAAGATATTGTTACATCTCCAGTGGCGAACTGAAATGTGTATATGTGTGAGACCCACTGATACAGGCTTAGGCGACGAAGGCGGGTCACAGGTCAACGGCTGGCCCTGGTGTGACCTGTACCTGTGCTCATGTGTTCTTGAGCTTGGACGGACTAGAGCAGTGTTTTAGGACAGTTAGAGGGAGTCCAGTCCAGCAGATAGATAGAGAGACAGTGAGGACTGATGTAAAATAAGGCTTCGAAAATGTAGCATGTACGCGCTATATAGAGACGGTTATTTTAGTTAGGTTCCATTGTGTTTAAGCATTTGAAGTTAGCGTAGACAATTGTGTTTATTGGCTGTGGTGTTGTATGTGTTATTAAACCGCCACTGTTGTTATTGAAGCTCTTGTTAAGTTCTTGTGTTAGATGTGTTGTAGTGTTGTTAAGCAGTGTTTGCAGAAGGCCTGAGAAGTGAAGTTCGTAACACTATATTGAGAGAGAGAGAGAAATTTTGTTAGTTCTTGTTGTATTATTATTCTACAGTACTACGTGTCTTTTATTTACTGTATTATTTGTTTAGTGTTAGCATTAATTCAGTACCTAGGTGACTCCATGTATCGTACGAATGTGGGGAAATGTTTGTAATGTTATTGGGCATAGCTTAATGTTGTCACTAGGATGAAAGACTGAATTTTTTATTGCTATTTAGGTATGAAAAAGTTATATCCTTCTGTTTTTATATTCCTAAGGGATGAATATTTACAGTGTGCACGTCGACTGAATGTTTTGAGCCTGGTGTAGGAGATAGAGATATCATTTATTAGTTGAAGTCAGTTGGTTTATGGAACAAGCGTGTTCTGTGGTCACTGAGATTTGTTAATAGTATATTTTATATAGCTCTTGTTTCTTTCGCATTTCATTTAATAACATTAACTCTTTCTCTCCGTAATTATTTTCCTCGTTCAAATAGTATTATTCATTTTGCTCATTTGTATTTCACTATCTTGTTCTGACTAAAATTTAATATTTTTATGTTCGTTATCAGAAGTTGTTTTATTTGGTATCGACTTATAGGAGAATGCACGCTCTATTTACACAACACAAATAAAGTTTATAAGTTCGATGGGGGGTCAAATCGACTTTGACATGATCAATTAGGAGAGAAAGAGTTAAATTACTATGAGGTAAGGTAATTATTGTTTCGTTATTGTTTTTGCTTGGATACTATAATTTTAAAATCCTTGTTTTTGTTCTGTGTCTACAGTTTTGACCAATCGGTCCCCGCCCTTAGCACAAAATATCACGCTAGACTTTGACGTGACAGCAGTGTCCGCAGAGATTCCTTACTTCAGTATTCGATTCCGCAAAGAGAACCAAACGTCCTGGATGGACTTGCTGGAGGTATACACAGCGAACGGACAGGTGAAGTACCTGAGACCGTTGAACGAGTCTATCGCCTTCGTGGACAACCCGAACACAGGCCATGTTAGTCTCAAGCTCTACGAGTTCTCAGAGGCGATGTACGGCGTGTATAAATGTTTTCACATATCCGCCTCTGTCTTCATTCAAACAGCGGGATGTGGATACAACTTGTCGCACACATTCGACAGTAATTATTATTTTTTCCTTTCTTTCTAGAGTAGCATTTAGTATTATAATGCTTATACCAACTCTACTGTCTGTCTGTCGTAATTTTTCCTTTTTTTCTAAGGTAGCATTTAGTACTACAATGCTTACACCAACTCTCTGTCTGTCTGTCTTATTTTTTCCTTTCTTTCTAGAGTAGCATTTAGTATTACAATGCTTACACCAACTCTACTGTCAGTCTGTCTTAATTTTTCCTTTTTTTCTAAGGTAGCATTTAGTACTACAATGCTTACACCAACTCTACTGTCTGTCTGTCTGTTTTATTTTTTCCTTTCTTTCTAGAGTAGCATTTAGTATTACAATGCTTATACCAACTCGTCTGTCTGTCTGTCTGTCGGTCTGTCTGTCTGGTACTTTATTTCTCCCACTTTTTAGCGGCCCCCGAAAGGGGAAAAGACGCTATTAGTTTTGTGTGGCCTGTCTGTCCGTCTGTCTGTCTGTCTGTCTGTCTGTCTGTCTGTCTGTCCGTCTGTCCGTCCGTCCCGTTTAGTGCTCAGAAAGTAGAAGAGAAAATGAAAATCTGACATCACGATAATATAGAGCATTCAAAGTTCTGATGCAACGGCTACTTTTTTTTTCTAAAAGCTCAAAATCTAATTTTTAAAAATATTTTATGCAAACAGTATTTAAAGAGAAAAAACCTAATTAGTATGCAATATAAATGAAACCTACTTTAAGACAATTAATAATCTAATATACTGCACATGTTTTCACATTTTTTTTTGTTCCAACATACGAGTAACATACCAGTATTTACTCGTAAAGTAATCAACTCATAAAACAAGTGTGGCAATTGCCTTGAACATCGGCTTTACAAGGCTAACGTTGAGAGATCAAAGCACGGAAGATGTATATTAGTTTTGTGTGGCCTGTCTGTCCGTCTGTCTGTCTGTCTGTCCGTCCGTTGAGAGATCAAAGCGGATCTGACAGGGATCCGACTCCGACGGGGGCCGCCTCTGAGTTTGTGTATCACACAAACTCTCTTTGTAATCTTGTTATTCTCGCGTCACGTTTGAAACTATGTGTAATTATTGTTTCCAACAAGACGAGAATCAATATAAAAATTTTAAACGACTCGTTTATTTTAATTGTGGTAATTAATTAAGAATTAAACCAAGAATTTCTCGACCTGTAAAAGACATGTACGCACTACACCAAAACAGCAGGTATTCTGTCCAGAGAGAATTTAAGCTTCTCAAACCCTCACCCTAATGGGGTTTGATCTTTATGATGATTTCTCTGAAATACTTATTTACGTGTAGTATTCACTAATATAGCTAAATGTGTTGGGTTTAGTCCCCTTAAATAATTGTTAACGCTATTTTTCCCTCACACATTCTCCGGCCAAGTTGATACTTAAAGCAATTACTTATTGTACCTAACAAAATATGAATCAATAAACAAAAATACTCAATTCCTCAATTAATTGTTGGCAACTCATTATTTTGAGCTCGAGAAAGGAAATAACTAGTACATTATTGGTAGATATAGTTTTATGAACGGAGTTCTTCCCCTTTTGACAAGTTTTTTTTTTTTCTTTCTTTTTTTAAATAATTGTTACTATTTTGCTTGTTTGACTTTCTTAAAACCCTCAGCGCTCTCTGACCTCAGGTTGGCCTTTACCCATTTCATTGATTAACAGAAAGGTAAACAATGGAGAGTCGTCCCATAGCCTACAGTGGAAAATTGCCATATAAGAATGAAAACACTAAATTCTAGTTCATAGCCCACAAGAACCAAATATAATGAAGAGCATAAAAAACGAAGTTTTTTTTCCGCCTAACGAACTCAACTGGTGAAAAATGGAAACTTGTATCTAAGGACCATCTCTCTAAGTTTTCATCAACATTGGTCAAACTGTGTTGATTTATAAGAATACTATGCAGACAAAGACAGACACTTTAAACTTGTATATTCGTTTATAGGAAACTAATAATTATGTTTGTATTTTATTTCTCAGTAAATGGCGGCTGCAACGATTACATAAATCTCGTCTCAGTGCTGCTGTGTTTCTTAGTGACATTTGCGCGCCGAGATTAGAGGCTAGCTGAGTTGAAATACCAAAGGAAAAACCCAAAGAATGACCCAAAGAAAAACCCAAAAGAAAAACTCTCCTGCATTACAATGGATCGAGTGTTTTCTGAAAAAAAAAATTAATTAAAAGTTTAATCTGTAGCTCGATGTTTAATGTTAAAAATAAAAATGTATCTGAAGTTGTTTCAAAAAAATCTCTTTGCGTTTATCAGCGTGCGTATGTCAAAATGTGTGTGCGTGTGTAAATAGGTGTGTAAAGATGTGTGTATAAAGATTTGTGTTTGCGTGAAAATTGAATGAAGATGTGTGTGAGAGGTTTGTGTTGTAAGATGTATGTTGTGATGTGTGATGTTTGTATGTTCGTGTGAGGCTTGTTTGTGAGAAAGAATCTGGGATGGTTAAAGTTACAATTTCAAATGTTCAAATAGACGACAATACAATATTAACATCACTAGGAACTAACCAGAACTATTTGTCTGTGTAACTTTTGGTTACATGTACATCTATATAGTGATAGCGAGGGTCTGAATGGGGTGTAAAATTGGTCCTTGAATTACCATGCAATTAGGGTCACAAATGGCGTGTCTTGTTGATATGAGCATCCATTCAAACTTGTTCCTTTCACACATGTAAATTGGATTGGACTTTACAGTCTCCTTCGAGTCCATAGGAAATGAGAAATGTGCTCATCTTCGACCACGAAGGAGGAGCTATATATGTAACTGTACAACGCAATTTATAAAAGCACAAGGCTCTGCTCCTTGAGGTACTTTGCAATACACTCAGTAACGAATTGTATGTAGGTTAGCAGTATATTAGTGAGCAGGACATATAAGAGCAGGCAGTGGCGTAGCTAGGGTGGGGGAGAAGGGGGAGAATTTCAAAATTCCCCGGTGCCCCCACTTGAGGGGGCCCCCAAATGAGTGTTTTTTTTACATTGAAAATTTAATATTAAGCAACTGCAGGGGCCTCCGAAGAGGTCAAGCCTCGGGCCCCCAAACAATGGAAAATTTCTAGCTTCCTCCCTGAGAGCAGGACAAATAAAAGCAGGACATGACAGCAGGGCATCAGGAAGGGAGCAGAGAGCACGAGAAAGCTGAGAGGTCCTGAGAGTAGGTTATGAAGCTCTTGATATTTGGAGAGCAGAATATGCTGTGATAAATCGAAAAAAAATCACAAGTCTTAGCCGGTGGGTAAAAATTGCTTTTCTGATTTGAGGATATAGTAAGAGAGACTAATTCTGGATTTGAAATTAAAAATGCATCTTTGTCACCACTTGTTATTAGGATTTTTCCGAAAGATCAAAAAAAAAAAGATGCGACCATTTCCAGCTCGTACTACAACGGAACTATGTCTTGAGAAGAAAAAATGAAAACAATAAGAGGCCCATAAAAGTATCTGGCCTATGAAAAGAAAAAAAATATTACCTAGAAAAAGAATGTTTCTGCAATATTTAGTTTCACAGTTTATCATTATGACTTTCTTAAACTACGGTAGAGTATCGTTTGGACTACATGTTGATAGTTGAACACAGATTAACATTTGGTTAAAACATTTAGTCTATGAAGTCTATGATCTGATATAAAAAAATTGCCATTTAGATCTAATATTTTCTTTTATTTTACAAATCTTTAGCAGGGCCAGCTTTAAGCATAGACAATTTAGGTATTCTCCTGGAGCTCCTAGTGGTGCGGGCCTCGTTCAGGATTTAAAATGATGTTTTAGAGAAGAATAGATAAACGTGTGCCCAATGTTACTGTCGGAGGCGCGGTGGCTGAGCGGTAAAGCGCTTGGCTTCTGAACCGGGAGTCCTCGATTTGAGTCCTGGTGAAGACTGGGATTTTTATTTCGGGATCCTTGGGCGCCGCTGAGTTCACACAGCTCTAATAGGTACCTAACATTAGGTGTGGAAAAGTGAAGGCGGTTAGTCGTTGTGCTGGCCACATGACACCCTCGTTAACCGTAGGCCACAGAATTAGATGACCTTTACATCATCTGCCCTTTAGACCACAAGGTCTGAAAGGGGAACTTTTTTTTTTTACTCTAGCCTGAGTAGGTTTTTAAATAAAATGTGTAATTTTATTTTTTCGCTGTTTATGTATTTAATTTTTTAATTTTATTTGGGGCCACCAAAGTCTATTCGCCAAGGGCCTCCCATTATCTAACGCCGGCATGTCTTCGTAATAATGGGTGTCGACCCTTAGGTCAGAATAGTAAAATAAAATAAAAATCCACCTAGGCAGATTACTTTTCTAATATTATTGCCATACAAAAGGTGTATGACACTTGGTCAATAATGTAATTATTTATGAAACAAAACAGGTATTACAGACTGAGACTACAAGCTAATAAAAAGGCAAATAATGCAACATTCATTTATTCAGTTAGACTCACACTGAAAGTAATTTATGTAAAATATAGTCACGAAAGCCAAGAGATATCTGCTTAAATAGTAAGCAAAAGTAAAGTTTCCCTTTTCAGACCTTGCCATCTATGAGGCAGACGATGTTGAGGCAATCTGTTTCTTTGGCCAACGGTTAACGAGCATGGTGTTATGTGGCCAGCACAACGACCAACCGCCTTCACTTTCTCCAACTAAAATCAGGTACCCATTAAAGTTAGGTGGACTCAGGGGTGCCCTAAAAATCCCGAAATTCAAAATCGCAGTCTTAACCGGGGTTCGAGCCCAAGACCTCGGATTGGGAAGACAAGCGTTTAACCAGACAGAAAGAAACGAAAACAAATAGAACATTGAAGACTATTGACAGTCTGCAAATACTAATCTATTGTTCTAAGTGAGTCTTACCATCATGTCAGGACAGGATGAGAGATAATTGCATGAATATGTGTACAGTGTACTGCAAGGCATCTATGTTTGATGGATATTTTTCTAATGATAGCATTAGAAACAAAGCGTAACAAACTGTGATTAGATTTAGTCAGACTAGAGGCGAATGCTAGAAAAACATAGGTCTTGAGTTAAAAACTAGAGGAGACAGAAACCAGGAATTACATATTCACAGTCGATTAACGATTGAGATGATTGCGGAAGTGAACTTAGGAGACAGCTTCCTGCGCCGTTTTATTTAAACTTAGATCCTCCAGTACTGTCCCAACGTCCTTGCTCATCTGCTTGATATCTGCTTTTAAATATTTTCTCCCATCAACATCTTTCTGTGGGGGGTTCCAGTCTAGGTTTGAGGCTTTGTCTTGTTGCGTTGGATGCAGGCTTGCAACCTATCCATCTCCAGTGTCTTTAGAGGGTAACTAATTCAATGAGCTGCTGCTTTGTTGCTTGCCATTCCTCATACGGGATCTTGTTTGTTCAGCGGATCATAAGAATCTTCCTAGGTCAGGTGGCGACGAAAGTTCTCCAGGTCTTTTTTCTATAAGTAGTATCGTGTTGGTTGCGGTGTCAATTCCATGAATACCCAGGTGTTGCTTGATCTACCAATGCGGGTTCTGACATCTGCAGCTGCCTATGGTTGTTCAGGATAACGCCAAGAAACGGAATTCTAAGCAATTAAATTTCTGCCCGATGTACACCAGGCCCAAATGACATTTCCCCAACTTTTTTCTTTTCTTCTGATAAAATAAAACTGTCTGGT
This sequence comes from Biomphalaria straminea, assembly GCA_021533235.1. Lineage (NCBI taxonomy): Eukaryota > Metazoa > Mollusca > Gastropoda > Planorbidae > Biomphalaria > Biomphalaria straminea. The sequence continues at coordinate 27,218,466 of JADKLZ010005243.1, forward strand.
CATAGTTTTGTAATTCCTATGACACACTGATTTAGACATTGCATGTCCTCTGGTTACATCTTCATTCTCCTCTCGTTAGATCTTCATTCTCCTCTCGTTAGATC
>JADKLZ010005243.1:27218579-27230608 GCA_021533235.1 Biomphalaria straminea
TCATTCTCCTCTCGTTAGATCTTCATTCTCCTCTCGTTAGATCTTCACAAAAGACTCTCAAATTAGCCTTAGTTGTCAGAGACAGAAACAGACCCACGTTAGTCTAAGAGATTCTTGAAAAAAAAAGTCTAAATGGAGATAGAGACTTCTCGAAGTAGAGAGACATCAATGTGGGATGTTCATACATGTCCAAAGAAATTATAAATATCTAGCTTTTTGGTGAATCTGGTTTGATAAGCTGTTTGTTTTTTTACAAGTTACATGAAAATGTGTGCGCGCTTTTTAGCGCGAATTAAATGGATTAAATTTGATTAACTGTGATATTCTATATTCTATTGAATTCACTAATCTATTGAATTCTATGATATTCTAAATGTTATGGTTTTCTATATTCTATTTTATTCTATATTGTAAAAAATATTATGCTTTCTATTAGCTTGTTTTCTATGATAATTTAAATATTTAATACTATTGGTGCATCCCATGTTTTCCTATATGTAATTTTATTGTATATTCTAATATCCTCTGATATTCTATTAAATTCTATTCTATTCTACATTCTATGATATCTTCAGCCATCTCCAGCAGTGTTAACTTTACCTCCGCGTGGGTCAAGCTACACCACAATTTGACCTTCACCTTGAGCCTGAAACACCTTAACAGTGACGCCAATGTTTACTACTTCGATTTCCTGAGAGAATCGTCGAAAGAATCAAGCAATGTCTTCGAGGTGGACCTCACAAACTTCCAGGTCGCGGCATCAGATCGCTACATGCAGCGAATAATGACGACGTCCTACAATTCAATGCGGACGGTTAAAATGACGCTGACCGATTGCACCCATTCTGACGCTGGTCAGTACTTTTGTTTTGTTGGCCGAAATGCGGTCTCCGATTGCAAATTTCGGCTTTATATCTTAGGTAAGTATTTCACTTCAGGGCATATAGTCCGTTCTGTTATTCGTAGGCCTATTATGTAATAGCCCGGTCTGTCGGCTTCGTACTTTAAGGGAACTGAACAGCGATAAGCGTGATCGGTTCTCCATTCAATTTTTCTATTTTTGATACGGCAAAAAATTGTGAATATATAATACTTACCACAGATTTTTTATAAATTATATACATTTTTAATATTTTAAATATTTTAACTATGAATAGACCTTGTTTCTATTAACTTAACTCTTTCTCTCCTAATCAACGATACCATCGTTGATTTTGATCTCATCAAATTAAATTAATGTTTATTTTTTTAAAACTTTACTTTGAATTATATAAAAAAGAGCATGCATTTTCCTTTAATTCTATACCAAATACAACATTTTCTGATAACAAACAACAAAGCTATTGAAGCCCAATCATAACAGGGGTATTGAAATAGTAATGAGCAAAATGAAAAAAATTCCTTCAAAACATGGAAAAATAAAGTTAACTTTATACCATTTAGCTTGAGCTATGAAGTGGGAATAACCCTTGAGTAATTTTGGACACGACATGGTCTAAATTGTTCTAATGTGCCAAAAAAAAAATTATTCTAGCATGCAGCCTTAGCATCAAAATACCTCCATTCTAATCCAGATTTAGACAAATTTCTGAAGAATATACAGTGGCCTACCAAGTGAGCAGGGCGCCAGGTACAGTAAGGGCTTGTCGGCGCCCTACTTCACTTCACCCACACTATCCCCCAACTGTGAACTTAATTTAGATTTTCCAAAGAAAAGTCACTAATAAGCAATGCAAAACTTACAAAGGACTTTAAAAGAACAGAGCGATAGAAAATATTTTATGCAATGTATTGATTACCATATAGGCGTCCTCTATTCTGCCTTCCCACCGTCAAAGTGGTTTGTAAAAAAAGGTTTGTAAGAATATAGAATAATGTACAAATGTTCCTTCAGAGTTATTTTACTTCCTAGTCCAAACCTCCCCCAGGACGACGGGTTGGCAGCGGGCAAGTATGAACCCGGGATCATTGAAATAACCGAACGACATTCCTGTGATACGCCGCTGAAAGCTTATAACTGAACATTATTACAAAAATTGGCAACTCCATCTTTCGCAAGCAAAGACACATGTTTATAATGTTTAAGATACTATTCTTCTTCAGTCGAAAGCCTACACTAAACCAGTGGACAAAGCCAGGGGTGGACTGGGTATATGGGTATTCGGGCAAATGCCCGGTGGGCCAGTATCCAAATGGGCCGGTAGGACCACAGTAAGCATCTTCTTTTTTATATGATAAGGGCCGCATAGATGCAACTATTAAATTGTTAAATGTTTTAAAGTATTCCCTTTTTTTCAGAGGAAGGAGTCTGTAAGCGAATTATTTTTTAAAAATCTTTTACAGACGCCATTAAGGCCTACTAATTTAATGTAACATATTGTCCGAAATAATGTAATAACCTACATCCGTAGAGCTTCATCTTTTTAGGGCCTATACACTTTGCGATTAAATAGCAACATGAAGCCTTTGTTCTTTACAAGGACATATTGTTCACTGCACTGTAACCATGTGTACAGCTATCGATGCATTATCAAATTTAACATAATGATTTTGAAGACAGGTAGACCTAGCACTGCATGTCCATCATATAATATACAATTTATGGACCGGATGGTATCAAAATGCCCCGGCCGATTTTGATACCCAGTCCGCCCCTGGACAAACTCTTTTCTAAACGCTATCTAAACCAATTCAATAAAACTCTCTGCACCCATATATATTTGTACCTTTCACCACACGCCATGTCAATGGCAGACCCACAGTAACCAAATCCCTTGTAATCTAACTCAGAGATGAGTCTACGCCCATGGGGTCTCCCTTCCAATGCGTACTTACTCCTAACAATATCAACAGGGCCGGTCTTATGTACTTGGGGGCGACGTGAATTTGAAGGCCCCAAATAAAATAAATAAAAAATACAAATAAAATAACTCGATTTCAATTGTTCGGTTGAAACAATCAATGCAATCAAGGGATGAAACTTAATCAAGAACCTCATTGAATTCTCCGCTATTCCTGTGCGTTATGTAGCACCACATTTCACATATTTACCAATAGGAGGCAACATGGTTCTTCTTACATAAGTAATCTAACATATAGATCTTACATTCTCGAATAAAACTTGAGTTACAGTAGAGACATCGAGATAGGCTAGGTGACAGAGATCCTTGTATATTTGAGATTTGATCCAGGTTTCGCAATATTATCGGAAAAAAATATTTTCTTGTGTGAGGGTCCCAAACAATTTGTTGTTTGTCTATGTCTATGAGAGCATGCATTATTAGCGTAGTGATGCCAAACTTGTTTTTTTTTCCTTCTGGGGGCCACATTAATTACATGTTTCCCTACAAAACAAATCACCGAGTCTAGTAGTACCGATCTTATACTTTTTCTATAAGCACCACTGAAGTTCTGGTGGCAAAATAGGGCCTCGTCATAGGCCAGATATGGCCCATAGGCCGTTTGTATAGGCCACAGTGTCAAAGGGTGAAGGAAAGAACTCAAACAGAACATACAATATGGTTATTAAATTATTTTTTTTTCTGAAAACAAAACTTATCTTTGGAAAAGAGATTCGCTCTCACAAGTTTACAACTATATCTTTTAATATTGTAGATCTCATGCGCTATGATCCTTTCACTTGTCCAGACCAGGTGGGAAATGTCCGGGGGGTGGGGAGGGGGGAAAAGGGGGCTTCTGGGTGAATGTTACCGTTATAACCAAGGGGACTAATTCAGCTTATACCACCATATCTATCAAGTACGATTTCTTTCCCTTGTTCGAATTTAAACAAAATAATTAAATACTAATAGCTAATTAACAAATAGTTTCTTAATATTTATTCTTGGTTCGTCAGGATGAAGAAATAATAGTGTCACATTTCGACTTAGAGCTAATTAGGTGTGGGAGAAATATCACAAGACAGTGTTTCTGTCCAGGGCTTTTGCAAGAGAGGATTTAAGCCTCTCAAGCCCTCACTCAATGGAGTTTAATGAATGAATGAATGATTGAGTGGGAGAAATATCAAATAAACAGACATATAGGCAGAGTAAGTAGATATAAGATTGGTAATAAAACCGTATAATTATTTAAAAAAAAATGATACAGGCATCTCAACTACCCCCCTAGCCATTTCAATATAGGCCTATTCTATTTTTTAATAATTTTTTTTTGTTTTCTTTTAGATGTATGAATTATAAACTGGAACGTATAGTAGACACAAATTATGTAAATATTTCTGTGTAGAAATATTTTTAAAAAGAAAAAGATTCTCATTAGGATTTTTATTCCCATAACTTTGAACTCAGTGATACATCCTGGCTGACACCAAGCTTTATCGGCACTTGCCGTTCCTTTGACTACATCAGCTGCGAGGAGAGGGGAAAACTGCTGTATGGGTGACATCATTCTAACCGGTATCTGGACATTTAGGCACTGGAAATTTAGGCACAGTATATTTAGGCACCGGAGGTCCCGGGTTCGAATCTTGGTGAAGACTGGGATTTTTAATTTCTGGGTCCACCCAGCTCTAAAGGGTACCCGACATTAGTTGGGGAAAAGTAAAGGCGGTTGGTCGTTGTACTGGCCACATGACACCCTCGTAAACCGTAGGCCACAGAATCAGATGACCTTACATCATCTGCCCCACAGACCACAAGGTCTAAAAGGGGAACTTTACTTTTATTTAGGCACTGGATATTTAGGCAATTTTTAATAGCGATCATAATTTTGAAAATAATTGTAAAAGTTTTAACGTATATTTTATAATTAAGGTTTTGGGCTATTGGTGACGTTATCAAAAATAGCCACTTTAACGATTCTAACAATATTTTCATTAGACAAAAGAAAAGCTTACAAATTGGGAAAAAAATGACAATCATGAGAATCTGTGGAAAAAAAAAATACTACGGATTAAGAATCATGATATAATATAAACACGCATGATTAAGAGATGATACCCTTGGCCCCCCCCCCACTTTCGCTTTCACGCACTCCTTCTAAAAAAAAGGGGAGTCGTGGGTAGTTGCTAGGCTTGGTCGTAAAAATTACGTAATGAGTCTTAAGGCTACTCAATGATGTAACTGGGCTGGGACAGGATTGGGTAAAGCTGTTAAATGGAAGTCTGGAGAAATTTGTCTCCTGGTAGTGGGAAAAGGAAGGAAAGGTTTGTGCGCGTTATTTTAGGGTTTAAATATGTTATTATTAGTCATTTTATATAACAGTCTTAATCTATTTTATCAACACTCGTTCTTTATATAATTAATGAGTAACCCCCCCCCCCCCTTTTTTTTTTGGAAGATCTACTGCGTGAGTGCATACGTTACATCCTTTAAATATTTTTTGTTTGTAATTAATTTTTATCTATACCTCCGTATATTCAATATATATGTACATTTATGTTATATAGTATTGATATAAAATGTATATGGTTGAAAAAGGCTAGAAATCACGATAAAATATAATGTTTTGATGCTCAAATTTAACTGAAGACGATCATATATGATGGCTGCTTGGATGGCTGCCTGGTCGAGCGGTTTGCACGCTGGACTGTCGTTTGGATTTATCGATGGTCCCGGGTTCAAACCCTTCCCGCTTCCATCCCCCGTCGTCATGCGGGAGGTTTGGACTAGAAAGTAACTATCTTCAACTCTGAAGGAACATCCGAAACATGTAAAACAAACAAATATATATATATATATATATATATATATATATATATATATACACACATATATAATATATAATAATTACATATATATGTATATCCCAGATTTAGACGCTATGACATCAACATTAGGTAAAGACGTCAAAATGTCATTTGACTTTAGCAAAATACGTATGCCGAAAGAGTCTATCTCCATCATGTATGGGAATATGGCGGAAGTGATCTCCTGGCGAGAGATGCTGGTCATCACGACGGATTCCATCAAGCCGTCCGTCAACCCGAACTTTGGAAGAGAAGTCCACACCATTCACGAAGAGGGGGGAAACTTACTTCATGTCACCTTAACTGACGTCCGGCAGGAAGACTCCGGTTTTTACGCATGCTTCGTTCTAGAAAGCAAAGAAATAATAAAATATTGTGGATTCGAGCTTATTATTTTCGGTAAGTTTTTTTTTTTTGTACTTTCGTTTTAGTAAATAATTTGGGTTTATAGAGTCCCTCCCCATATGATTGTCGGCTATTACTTTCACATTGAATAATAAAGAGCGTCGCAATACTACTTTTATCGTCAGGGGCGTAGCTAGGGATTTGGGGGCACGGGGGAATTGACCTCTTTGGGGGCTCCTTGCATTTTGACATTCGATATATGACATGACATAACGTACGCAAACAATATATAAGCCCAAGATCAAATTGGTTCAGTAAACTTAACAAAATTAATTATTAAGACTCTTGTAATGAAAAATACCGTATTTTATTAGCAATATTTCTGAAAGAACAGTAAAGGTTAAATCATATTTTCAAAAGCCTTTAGTGTTTTTTTCTAACCGTGACGGACAGACCAACCAACAGACAAAACGCACAAAAATATGCTTGTTTTATTGTAATGGGGGCACTAAACAATTTTTTTTTTTAAAATCTGATTTTATTAAAAATTTAAGAAATTATTTTAGAATTATGTCATTTCCGGGCTTTAAGCTAGTACACGAAAGCCGCTGCTAAAAGTAGATTTTAAAAAATGTGCATGATATTTACATGCCGGAGGCATATCTTGTAGTAACATTTCGTCCCTCACATTTACGTAATTGTTTTAGAATAGGTGTTTTGTTATTAAAAAATCGCTTGCATAATTAATTTTATAAATTAAACGGTTTGCTTTTAGAAAACTAAAAGTTGCCGTTGCACCTAAACTTTTCAAGCCGCATTTAATGGTGAAATAATATTTTTCGTATCTCTTCTAGTTTTGGCGCTCTGAGTCTGACAGACGGACAGACAGACAGAAAGTCATTTTAAAAAATGTGCGTGATATCTACATGCCAAGAGCATTTTTTCTAGTAACATTTCCTCCCTTACATTTACCTAATTGCTTCACAATTGGTGTTTTGTTATTAAAAAATCGCTTGCTTGATAATTTTTATAAATTAAACGGTTTGCTTTTAGAAAACTAAAAGTAGCCGTTGCACCTAAACTTTTCAAGCCGCATTTAATGGTGAAAAAATATTTTTCGTATCTCTTCTAGTTTTGGCGCCCTGAGTGTGACAGACGGACAGACGGACTTTTTGCACAAACCTAATAGCGTCTTTTTTTCCCTTACGGGGGCCGCTAACAAATTTGATCTCTGTGGGAAAAAATATTTTTAAAATGTCAACAAAATCAACGTACTGATAGACCTAGATTTACATTTAGTCTTTGTTATAAATTTAATCCATAAATGTTGAAAAAAAAAAGACACCCGTTGACAATATTTGTCAATGTAATATATTAATTTATGTATTTACAAACAAATTTCGGACACCCATTAGCCTCCCCTAAGTGGGAGCCCGGGGGGGGGCATCTTCAAAATCTCTCCCTCCCTCCCCCCTTAGCTACGCCACTGTTTATCGTTCGAAGAAAGACAAAGGTTAAAATATCCTTCGCTATTCCTTGTAATGATAACACAAACTCCTTTTGTAACGTTGTTCGTGTTATTCATTTTTTTTTTTAAAGTTTGCATTACCTTTTTTTTTGGAGGCAATGTGGCTGAGTGATTAACCGTTTGGCTCCCAAAATGGGGGTCCCTTGTTGAAACTCTAGGGATAAATGGTATTTATACTTTCGGGATCTTAAGATCCACCCTGCTCTAACGGCACCTTTGTTTGGGAAAAGAAAAGGCGGTTGGTCGTTGTGCTGCTCAAGTGACACCATCGTTAACAGCGGACCGAAGTAACAGATGAACTTTATTTTTCCCCATAGATCACAAGGCCTGAAAGGGAAACTTTTCTTATTTTTGTATTATTGTGTATTGTTATTTGATTAAACTAACTTTGAAGTGGAGAGAGTTTTTAGTGAAAGTTTATTTTGAGTGTTCTTACTTTTCTAGTTTCATTTTATTCTTCAAAATGTAATGTTTTTGTCTTTTAAAGTTACTCTTCTTCTGTAATGCTACCATTGTAACGCAAATTTGGCGTCTTAGCCGACAAAGCAGAGAGCACCTGGCTGCATGCAACTTTAGAAAGAGACATCTGAGGCCATGGGATACACATTTAGACCAAAAGAAAATCCGCTGCCGAGGACAGACGTAAGGGACAAAAAAAATCTTAATCAACCACCGTCGGACAATGGTTATACTTGCCCTGGATGTGGCAAAATATGTAGGTCACAGATGGGGGTTCGTAGCCACGGGAAATAATACATTCCTTATTTGTCTTCGGGCTCCAAGCCTTATTATTGTGTCTTTTGTTTTTTGCTATGTAATGTTACTCTTATATTTTTATTCTCTAGTTTCACCTTGTAACACTTCGCTTGTTACGTTACTCTTATAATCTAGCTTTGTAATGCTGTTCTCTTCAGCCATGCTGTTTTGCTCCACAGATTTAAAGGGTATTTCAGTTCTTGAGGACAACAACGCGGTCATGTTTTTTTATTTGAACACTATGGACATCTCCAAAGACTGGGACCTGACGATCATATTCCAACAGGAGGAGCACTACACCTTCACTGACATGCTCATTGTAAGCCCGGACTTAAGCGTCGAGGTCAGTGAGGCCTTTGGTTCACGGGTCAGCAGCAACAAGAAAGAGGACGAAAGACTGGTCACCGTGACCCTCTTTCACGTCCAGTTGACAGATGGTGGGGACTACAGGTGTATTCAGGACGGCAAGAAAATCCCTTTATGTGGCTACAAATTAATTGTTCACGGTAAGTAGAGTCTGCACAGCACTGAACAGTTGCGTAGCTAAGGATAGGGGAAGGGGGGATTAGAAAATGCCCCGGGCCATACTTGTGGATGGCCCCCAAATGAGTGTTGTTTTTTTTTACATTAAAATTTAAATATTACGCAAAATGCAGGGTCCCCAAAGAGGTCAAGCCCCACCGGGTACAAAAAACAATGGAAAATTCCTAGCTACGCCACTGCCTTGTACATTGTGCGGTCGCTTGTTTGTTTATTAATGTCTTCATCTTCAGTGTTGTCATTTTTTGTTGTCGAGTTTACAGGCTTTAATAATCCAATAAGGCCTCATCAACCCTAAGAACGGTTTAACATATGCCGAGAGAGAGAGAGGGTGAGAAAGAGAGAGGAGAGTGAAAGACGAGAAAGAAGTAGGGAGAGATACAGAGAGAGAGAGAGAGAGAGACGAGAGAGCGTTAGAGACAGAGTCAAACCATTAAGAAAAAAAAAATTCCTATAGTTAAGTGTTCCATGGCTAAAAAGAATATTCTCCATTTCCCTTTCGGGGGCCTCTAAAACTTAAAGGAAGGGGCCTAGCAATTTGTAGGGCCTGTCATAGACACAATTTGTTTTCTTAAATTCGAAATAAAATGTAGGCTTATTGTTGTCTTTAGGAAACAATATCAATGATAATAAGCCTTTGCATTAAAAGTGTTTTGTATTTAATTACATTTTAAGCTGTATAATGGAGGTATTGTCTTTCAAAGAAAACTTTTTTTTTTTTTTTTTTTTTTTACTTCAGTGGAAAAATCCCAGGACTCGAACCAGGTCAATACACTAGAGATGAGGGATTCTGAAATGGTCTTTAGGATTTCTCCTTTAGTCGGAAATACCACGAAAGTTATCATCGAATTTCAGCATTCTTCGAGAGAGCACATCCAGAAGGTGCTTACCATCAACTTGAGCGACATCAAAAAGAGCCACGTTGAGACAAAATATTTCCGACGCGTCATGTACAGGTTTGAGAAGGCAAGCAGAGCAGTGACTGTCCGGTTGAAAAAAGTAGCTCTAGCGGACGACGGCGTCTACAAGTGCCATGTAGGAAGTACACTTGCGTGCGTACAAAAGCTAAATGTTTTTGGTAAGTATACTTATAAGGTTTCTCGAGTTGTTTGCAGCGTTGTCTTGCATTTATTCCTATGCTCATGACAAATCGAAAGTACAAAAGTGGAACAGAAATGCGTAGGTATTTTTTACCATCCCTTGAAGAACTTTTTCACGAAAGATATCTTTCAAAACACACACGATTCTTAAAGACAACTAGCGCCCATTAAACCACAGGTAGATCAAATCTGAACGAAGTGGTAGTTTCCTTTCTATTAGGACTAAAACTGAAAGATTTTTTTTTAAAATCCTTTATCCCTTTCTCGATTAGAGTGTGACAAGGTCTTTTGTCGCCAACGAGAAGTACATAGAAGTCTAATTCATAAAAGCGCTGGTTGTGATTGAGTTTGTGTTTCGTGTGTGAATGTTGTTTGTTTCTACATCAAAATTGTTATTATACAGTAGTTACGCTGAAGTGGTCTATTGTAGTCAAACTGAATTTCCATTAGATTGGACCAGTAAGGTTATCTTATCTTATTTAATGCTATAGTGGGGGACATCGTTAAAATTATCTTATCTTATCTTTAGGTAGAATGTAGCAGGCGACATCGTTTCGATCAGGCTTTTCTATAAGACGATACATAGTCACTTCCATAATAAAGGAGGCCATACCATTGAAGACTAGTTCTAATGCATTAACGCATGTTCCTTTGTATTTCCTTCATGCATCCTATCTCTTGAAGCTATGTCTTAAGTGTATAACCAACGCATTTCAAATCTTTCATTTTGTTGGTCATGTGATTTAAAGGTCATCTTTATCATGGCATGGAGGCGCGGTGGCTGAGCGGTAAAGCGCTTGGATTCTGAACCTGGGGACCCGGGTTCGAATCCCGGTGAAGACTGATATTTTTATTTCGGGATCCTTGGGCGCCTCAGACTGCCTCTGAGTCCACCCAGCTCTAATGGGTACCTAACATTAGTTGGGGAAAAGTAAAGGCGGTTGGTCGTTGTGCTAGCCACATGACACCCTTGTTAACCGTAGGCCACAGAATTAGATGACCTTTACATCATCTGCCCTATAGACCACAAGGTCTGATAGGCGAACAGTTAACGACGGCGTTATTTGGCCAGCAAAGCAGACTTACCGCCTTTACATTCCCCAACTAATGTCAGGTATCCATTCAGGGGCGTAGCTAGATGTTTTCCATCATTCGGGGGCCCGGGGGACTGACCTCTTTGGGGGCCCCTACATTTTGAGTACTACCTAATTTTTAATGTAAAAAAACACTCATCTGGAGGCCCCCACTTGAAGGGCGGATTTTCTAATTCTCCCCCCTCATCCCCCTCCCTAGCTACGCCACTGTATCCATTAGAGTTGGGTGCACTCAGGAGCCTCTTAAAATGCAGACTTCACCGAGAATCGAACACGAGGCTACTAGGTTCGTAAGCCACGCGCTGTAGCAGACCGCGAACCTATGTGTACATTTCTGTTTGTATAGTTTACATTTGAGTTTCGATCTTTTTAAAGCTCAACGAATAAAACACGTGATACACAAACCCTGGAACATCCACGAGGGTGAGTCCTTTGAGGTCACGTGTGACAAGAACAGATTCCGTTACCCAGCAGACGTGATTAGTGTCATTGATATGTCATTGAAAAAACGGTCACCAGGACACTCAAAGTTCGACATTATAGCCAGCTACAAACCCAACACCAAAACGGAACTGACATATGTAAGTGCACTTTCTTATTTCATAAAAACAAAAGTTAGATTACTTCCGGTTCTAATCATAGAATCGCAATAGTATTACAAGACATATTAATAGATTATAATATACTACTGTCACGGTTGAATGTGCACACACATGTTTAATCTATTTTTACAGAAATATGTCAGTTGGAACGAATGTGCGAATGACCGGAAGTGTGTTAGTTTTTTAGACAAAGACAGAGGCCAGCGTGTGATATATGCCTAGAAGTATAATACTTTTTTTTATCAAGCTGTTAAGTGTTTTATAATTACAGCTGAACCCGGTGACAGCTATACCCGTAGAGACTAAGGTAGTTCTAGAGAGATATAGATATAGTAGAAAGCTGTAACAACTATATTC
>JADKLZ010005243.1:27230708-27278110 GCA_021533235.1 Biomphalaria straminea
ATATATATATATATATATATATATATATATATATATATATATATTGCTATAACCCTATTGCCCTATTGGCGGCGCAAAAGGGTTAACTGTGTGTAGTCAGCTGAAACGTGACACAGGCCAGCTAAACAGTTAGTGTGCTACATCGCAGGGCAAGGCATGAACTTTGCACGTGACCACTGTTATGGTCATCTGATCACAGGCCAGCGTGTACGAGAGAGTGTGTAGGCAAGGAGTTCAAGACAGGACACGGAGGAGACCAGGTCTGTGAGTCTGGCTATGAAGTCGGGCCTGGTCGAGTCCTCAAGTGTTGTACAGAGTCCAAGAAGCGCTAGAGACTGTAGAGTTTATTAGTTTAGTACGGTGATGTACAGAGTGTAGCATTAGTAACTGTTGATGTGCCAATTGTCTAGTATTGGCTGTTATCTTTTCATTATTAAAGTACCAGACTATTTGGAGCTCTTGTTGTCAGTTTCTTTGATGTGTTGTGTTATGTGTTTAGCAGTGTTTATGGAAGCCTGAGATAGGAATCTGAGATCCGTAACAATATATATAATTTGCTTTCAGAAGGTTATGGTAAACCGATGTTCTCCTTTCAAGCATAAATCTATTAATGGTAAAATCGGACTTTTTATGGTGTTTTTAAATCAACGAAAAGACTAACAGACAGACAACATAAAACCAATAGCAGATTTAGCCTAATAGTTAGTACGCCAGTTCGCCAAATTAAAAAACTATAGCCTAACGTAGTTGTTTATTCTGTTAGCATGGGCCAACAAATCGAGCATGGATACCTACATACAGAGGGGGAAGCGATCCTAACGCCATCTCTCTGGCCTTGAACATCACGGGTGTCATCGCTGATGACGGCGGTGAATATGAGTGCGATAGCTATGCGTCCACCAAGAACAAGGGCAGAATCCATTTCAGTCTGATCTCGTGGGTCACAGTCAAACGTAAGTCAAACCCTGAATACAAAATAAGTAAGTGTTTCTCAAAATTTCTTAAGAGACGCTCCCACCCCCACCCTAACTTAGAGATGTGAGATCTAATAGCGCACTTCACTTTATGACAGCCCACCGGGTTAATGGACGGAGCCCCAGCGCCAAGAGTTTTCCTTCGTTCTAAGCTTCAAGAAACTCATTCTCCTGGCTATTATGGGAGTGACTCTCAATAAGTACCAAATTCAAGTATAGACCACCACGGTTTCGCTGATTCTGTACTATGTTGGGGATTGTCCCGCTAGAGAGCATCCTCCAGTTCTGATGTATGATCTTGTATTTTCTCAAAGAGGTCTGTATCGTCTGCAAACCTGAGATTGGAAACAGGCCGCCCAATTGTGGTCAAGCTAGGAGTATGTTAAAAAGAGCTGGAGAGAGAATGCATCCATGACGCACTCCTACTTCCTCCAATTTTGCTTTTTTCTTGAGCAAACGCAAGGGCACATGTACGCCTCATGCCCCATTACCTCGACACTGGCAATTATTTAGCTATTTTTAAAAAGCTTATACTAACTCACTCAGTCTGTCTGTCTGTCTGGTAAACGGTTTCAGGGTGTTATTTATCCCAAACACTGTTTAGGATCAAGTAAAAATTGTGCACAGGTTTATTGTACCTGTTAAAATTTTTTTTTTAAATTAACAAATTAGTTAAATAACTATTGGTAATTAATTATTATGTCAGGTATCTAAAAAGGGAAAGAAATTGTACTGACTAATTTGATGCTATAAGTTGAATTAGCCCCCCTGAGGAGGCTAATTCAATTCAAGTCATACAACGTTTTAAAATGCATTTAAAAAAGCGATTACAGTTACATTCACAATATACCCCCTTTATTTCTCCCCATTCCACCCCCATTTTCCTAACTGGTCTACATAAATGATAGGATCATGAACGACAAACGTATGAAATAGCGCTAAACAAAAACAATCGTTAGAAATATTATTAATTGTACAGATTTATTGTTGTTTGTTAAACTTTAATTACATGGCATTTATTGATGCAATTACTTTTTAATTTAATTTTAATTGCTTTGCTTTTTAAAAGTATTTTTTAATATGTTTTTCTTGTTTTAATTCTCCTATCTAATTATCTTAATCAATTACTGCTAAATGGATCAAAGAAACCAGTTAATGTCCGCTTACGTTATCTGAACAATTTATATATATATATATATATATTTTTTCCCAGCAAAACGAGCAACAGAGGCCCCTCAGCAGGCCACTAACGCACCCGACAAGCCAGAAGAAAATACAGATGGTGAGTCTAACCGGACATCGTAAATTCACTCTTTCTCTCCTAATTGACGAAGCCGACGTTGATTTGAACCCATTAAACTAAATAGATTTTTGGATTTATAAACTTTATTTTGTGTTGTGCAAAAACAGCAAGCCATTTTCCTATAATTCGATACCAGATATATTTTCTGATAACAATCAAAAACTTTTATTGAAATTTAATCTGAACAGGATAGTGAAAGAGAAATAAATAAAATGAATAAATATTTTCGGTCCGAAGAAAATAATTACGGAGAGAAAGAGTTAATTTTTCTTTACGTCTTTTTATCACTTCAGAGCCAGTGGAGACCCTAAACGTACTTACATTTAATACATCTATCTTTTACAGCCACCCTTTTTCAATGGACGTTAAGCAGATAACATATTGTTTAGTATTGCAATATTATTTTAAAGCCAAATAAATAATCTATTTCTTCTTCGGCAGTTTAATGCTTTTCCTGTGTGCCAGTTAATTGCAAACTAATTTGTATGAATTTGTATAGGCAAGTGATCTTAACTTTTTCCTATGTTGGTGCGTGACAGACCTGATGGAGATCTACTCTTATGTCATGGGAGATGTCACACTGACTTACCACATGAAGGTCATCGAATCCGATGCCCCTGTTGTGATCATTAAGTTCCGTGGTCAAGGGACGGATACCTGGAAGAACCTTTTGGAAATTACCAGGCCAGACCTGGTTCTGAAACGGCTGACCATAGACACGCACACCTTCTTTAGCAGCAACGACAACGATTCTGCTGTAGATTTAAGCCTGCGTGACGTGAGCATGGAAATGGCAGGGCTATATAGGTGCTTTACGGAAGGATTGATTACCAGCATCATAGAAAATTGCGGTTACAAATTGGTAGTTTATGGTAAGGTATCTTTATTATTTTTTATTATCGTTATTATTATTATTATAATCGCTACTATTATTGAGTTATAAGATTTGTGGCAGAGAGGCATACATCATTTGGCTTCCCGGTGGGGCTCAAGTTCAAACCCTAATATAGACAAGTCGCTTTATAGTCTAGATTTGACTATAACAGATTCATTAGCGTATCCCCCCTATCCCACTTGAACATGTAGCCTATCCCTTGTATAAACACAGACGCCTTGGCTGGTTTGGCCACGTTCGTAGAAGCCAGTAGGTCGACTCCCACAGGATATTCTGTATGGCGATTTAATAGAAGGCAGAAGAGCCGCTGGTCGTCCACTCTTACCGTATACAGATGTATGCAAACGCGACATTAAGCTATTAAAAATCGACACCAGCAACTGGGAAGAGGTGGCACAATATAGATCCACTTGGAGAGAGAGCATAAAGAGGGGGTCTTTGATTGCAGATGCCATACACAACAGAAGCAGAAAGAATGGTGAAAGTGCAACGGCTCCTGGTGACTACATATGCCCAACCTGCGATCGCAGCTGTGTATCAAGGATGGGCCTCTTTAGTCACACAAGAGCTTGCAAGGGGAAAAGATCGTCTCTAGAGACGTAAAATGCCACATAAATATGTACAAAAGTTGACAACAGTGTTTCTCAGATTTTTGTGAAAAAAAAAATACGTTCCTTTACGACACTTCGTTATTGTAAATTTCATCAGCAGGGTTCGGAGCGGAGCCAAGCCTTCAACTGATTTTTTAAGATACACAAACGTCTTCAATTCACTATCCATCCTATTAAAAAAAAGAAGGTTTAATAAATGAAAAAAAAAGTATGGTTGGGGCATGGGCCACACTGAAGTATAAATGACAACAGAGGTAAATGTAGCGAAAGTCCTTAGAACAAGGGCTAAACGCTCTGACGAAATTTGACCCGGCGCGAAATGGGAAGAATTGATTTGGCGGATACATAATATAGTTTCAAATTTTTAAGAATCTTTTGAATGATACTTTTACTTGATACATATTCTGATATGAATTAGTGTGCCATTAGTACATTGCAAATACAACGGATTTTTGTAGTATAAAAAAACAAACCTTTAACCCCCATCAGCTAAATTCGCCCCACGGGTTGAGAAAAGATCATTTCGATTAAAGGAAGTTTAATGTCGCCCCGAAAAGAATTGTCTTCGAAATGTAATATTTAAAAAACCACGTTACTATTATTGTAACTCCAGTGGCGGTCTGAAATGGTTAGCGTGTGAGACCCACTGACACACAGACTAAGGAGGTCAACGGCTTATAAACAAATGACATTACTGCTAATACAAGCAGTATGACCTGTGTTGCGATGATGTGACGAAAGCCTTGACGGTCGAGAGACAATGTGTTTAAAAAGTGCAGTTCAGAAGAGAAGCAGTGAGGACTGTATGTGACAAACGGAGTCTTCGAAAATGTAGCTATACGAGCACAAGAGACTTGTCGTGTCAGTTAGGTAGTTCTATTGTGTTAAAGCATTTGCAGTTAGTGTAGCCAATTATGTTTATTGGCTGTGATTGTAGTATTTGTAATTAAACCGCCACTGTGTTTTGAGACTCTTGTTGTCGAGTTCTTGTGTTAGATGTGCTTAGACTCTGATATTCAGCTCCAGACCCTGGTTGACTAACTATCTGCCGCTTGCCAGAAGTTTATCTTAAATATTAGTCACTGCAAGACCAAGATACTGGTCCAAAACACTAATGCTGCTCTTCAAGTAAACATTAATGGCCAACCACTTGAAATTGTTGATCATTTTTGCTATCTTGGCTCCATCATATCCAACGATGCTCTACTGGATAAAGACATCAACAATAGGATAGCCAAAGCAATGGGCACCATGTCACGGTTGCAGAAAAGAGTGTGGGACAACACATTGCTGACTAACAATACTAAAGCCTTAGTTTACCGGACCTGCGTGATGAGCACCTTGCTATATGGAAGTGAAGCATGGTCAACCTACTCATGGCAGGAAAAAAAGCTGAATGTCTTCCACCTCCGATGCCTAAGGCAGATCTTTAAAATAAGGTGGCAAGATAAGATAACAAATGAGGAAGTGCTACAAAGAGCAGGTTCCAGGACATCCACTCTGTTATCAGCAGCAGACGCCTTGGCTGGCTTGCTCACGTCCGTAGAATGCCAGTAGGTCGACTAACACAAGATATACTGTCGATCTTATTGAAGGCAGGAGAGCCGCTGGTCGCCCACTTTTACGGTATACTGATGTATGCAAACGCGACATTAAGCTATTAAAAATCGACACTAGCAGCTGGGAAAAAGCAGCACTGGATAGATCCACATGGAGAGAGAGCATAAGAGAAGGGTCTCGGATTGCAGATGCCATACACAACAGAGGCAGAAAGAAGGCTGAAAATGCAGCTGCGCCTGGTGATTTTATATGCCAAACCAGCAACCGCAGCTATGTATCAAGGATTGGCCTCTTTAGCCACACAAGACGTTGCAAAGGGGAAAAGATAGTCTCTCGAGACTTAAGTTGCCACAGAGATGTGCTGTGTTGTGTTGAGCAGTTGTGACAGAAGACCTGATAGAGAAGATTGTAGCGTATGTATGTATTTGGTCTAAAAACTCGTCTCCTTTGTTTCTCGTTTCTACTTTAAATTCTTTTCTGAATTCTAAATTTTCCCCTAAACCAAGTCATTCTTTAAATAAAAAATAGGATTTTCATCGAGTCCGAAGATTATTGAGGAGTGTGAGTGCTAGCAGGCTATTGTGTTTTTTTTTATGAACAGATTGCCTTGGGGGGAAATGGGATTGTCATTAACCATAGTTTGTAGTTTATATTCTGTTATGTTCTCTGAATGTATCGCAATTTATTTACTTGCCTTGTTTTCCAAAACAGCTGTCCTGTAGTTGGCAAGTTCATTTCAGCATCCTTGACATTGGTTAGTTGATCGTGACATTTCCAATATTGCATGGAGTCTTAACTCTCTTTCTCATGTTAGTGCAACATACTTGCATAGAGCTATACAGAGCTCAATGATACTCTCTTTTCTGACCTGCTCTTTAACCCAGTGGAGATTAAACTCTGATATTAAAGTGACAGTTATCTGTTTCCGATCCAGTCTCAAGACTGCTGAGTTCGACCTTTAGCCTAAATTGACTTCGGTCTACACAATCTAATTGACGTAAGCGATGTCTAGATATTAACTCTTTCTCTCCTAACTGACGATATTAACGTTGATTCCACCAGAATGTGGTAAATAATTACGGAGAGAAAGAGTTAACTAGACATTTTGTATATTCTTTTGTAATTGAAGTATATAAATCAATTTAGCTTTTTTTTTTCCTACAGAGACTACAACTTCTGGGATGAGAATGACAGGTAGGCATTTGTTGACTAAGAGCTAAAAAAAAAATTAATGGTTTACTTTCATCTAGAAGGGCTATAACTCGTGGTAGCTAGTTTCAGTAAACTATAACAGTAATTCTCCTCCTGCATAACAACTTTAAATTTCAATAGACTTTTTTTTTTTTGGGGGGGGGGGGGGGGTAAAGTATAGAAAAAAAACGTGCACATTCTCAGCGGTTTCCTTTTTAAGTTAGCGGATCTAAATCTCGACAGAAAAAAAAAACTTTAAAAAGATGACTAACCTCTATGCATGAAACTACATGCATCCCTTCTACAATTGATGTAATTTAGTTAGTAGTTCACAACAAGACTAATAAGAATAGCCTAACTCTGTGGTTCAAATAAGTGATAGACTCAAAGCGTATTGA
The DNA here is from genome assembly GCA_021533235.1 of Biomphalaria straminea. Classification (NCBI taxonomy): domain Eukaryota; kingdom Metazoa; phylum Mollusca; class Gastropoda; family Planorbidae; genus Biomphalaria; species Biomphalaria straminea. The sequence goes on from JADKLZ010005243.1 coordinate 27,237,641, forward strand.
GAAAGCTAAAATCATGAAAAAGCGCTAAACACAAACAAATGGGACAGATATTTGTAATTGCACAGATTTATTGGTGTTTATAAAACTATGAGGGGAAATGAAATCTGCTGTGTATTTTTGCGTCAATTTTTTTTTAAATATTTGGAAAACACATTAATTGGGGCCTGAAATCGAACTCATAACTCAAGCATTTTCAAGCCGACATTTTAACCACAGGTGAGGTGTGTATGAATATAGAAGATTGTAAACTATATTCTTTTTTGCACTTAGGCCTACTTTAAAGAGGCGACATGTAAAGGGGAATAATTCAGCTTATACCACTACCCCAGTCAAGTACTATTTCTTTCCATTGTTCAAGGTAGCAAACAAAGTAATTAATTACCAATAATTTATTAACTAATTGGTCAATTTAATTTTTAAAATTGATTCCTGTGTTGCAAGCTAAAAGAAGTAATTGTGAAAAATTTCAGCTTGATCTGAGATAGGGAGTTGGAAGAAAACGTGTACAAACTTTTTACCAGACAGACGGACAGACAGACGGACAGACAGTGTAAGTTGATATAAGCTTTGTAATAATGTCAATGACTCGGACTTTATATATAAATGTTACTGTTACCAACTAAATAGTTAAAACGAACTTCTGTTTGCTAACTATGGATCTTAGAAAAATGGGTGACCTGGCTGCATGGGCATTCGGGAAAATGCCCTGCCGTTCGGTACTTAATTGGGCTGGTAGGGCCACTGAAAGAGCCACATGAATACCAGTAAATTGTTTTAAGATTTTTATAATATATTATTTAAAAGTAACACTTATTGTTGTAGGCTAAATACCATATATCTAGTTCTTTTAGAAGACGTCGACTCCTTGTACGCACTAAACGACAAACAAGAAACGTAAGGCCTTTATATCTTATAGAGATCGACTTTAGTGACAATATATATTAAATACCTTCTTTTTACGAATAACATAATAGTATGGAGCGAGGGCGTGTTTCTAATGTAATCCTTAGTAAAATTTAGCGAACGATTTGTATGTAATCCTAAGTAAAGTTTAGCGAACGATTTGTGTGTAATCCTAAGTAAAGTTTAGCGAACGATTTGTATGTAATCCTAAGTAAAGTTTAGCGAACGATTAGTATCTGGTCCTAAGTAAATTTTTGCGAATGGTTTTGTTCCATGTGTTGAACACTCGATCGTTGATTCGTATCTCCAGACAGCTAATATAATTAAAAGCATTAGTTATAACTGAAACGGTGCGGGGGGTTTTATAGTTTTTTTTTCATAGAACTTGAAATAAACTTTTACACGCATCTTTTTAAACAAAACTGAATAAAATGTTTTTTTTTTTTTTAAATAAATGTACAAAGTTTTCAAACTTAATCTAGAAAGTGGTACAAAAAATTAATCGAAAGAGAGTGCTGTCACTCTCACTTGGTCCTCCACCTTTTCAACTTCACACTTCTATTTATTAGCGAAACTTCTCGTGATTTCACCAGAATTACACAAATGTATACGTCCATAGGGTTTTAGATAAAACAAATCCCTATAATGAACCTTTTGACCCGGGAAAAGATTTTGTCCGGTGGCCAGGATGAAGGATTGGCTCATCACTGAGCCCTCTGTCTGGAGCCACCAATCAACTAGATGATCATTTAATGACATCCGTTTGGTCGTGGGTCACAGTACCTTAAGCCGCGCAATGGGTTTTCTCGACCCATTCGAAGCCGAGCCCACCAGAAGGGCACTCCATATTCCTATAATGTGCCATTGTCCCCGTGGGAGAGTCACCAGTGCAATGGGTTGTGGACCGAGTGGCAAGCCTTTCTGACATTCCTAACAAGTGCGAGTACACTCGCTAGAGCATATCTGTTTTAGCTCACTGGGTGCCATGTTTACTCTCGTTCTTAGCCTTTCTGCTTCGCCGGGTGGACATTTTCTACCGAGATGCCACGCTGAGGCGACAGAAGCTTTTCCTCCTGCCTACACAGAGACACGAGATGACTTTTTATTTTATGATTTGCCTTCGCGTTAGAACATCTCCAATAGTAATTAGCCAATACATGTATAACTAATCTTTCTCCTTTTTGTTTTATTAAAAAAAAACAACAACAACTAAAAACAAATATCTTAGAGAAGATGAATTTCTCAACGCTTATGACCAGAACGACCACCTTCACAGAGTTTAAAAATGAGTACGAGGAAGAAAACACCACTCTAGCTCCAAATAACTCGACATACAGCTCTTCAGCGAGTCCACAGTTCAGATTATGGGACTTTCTTTTTATTCTTTTCCCGTTTTTCAAGAATTCTTTACTTCTAATCTAAGTAGCAAGCCCTTGTACAGCATATGTATCACTGAACTATATACTCCTAGACAATATAAGCACTTTTACAGCCTGTATCTAGAAATATATATAATTTTAGTGAATTTAGTCTATATTAGCACTGTTACAGCGTGCATATATAAGAACTATATACTAACCGACTTGTACATATTGTAACACAATATTTCTATTCCATATCAGCTGTTTTACATTATCATGGTAAATTAAGGTGAATGCCTCGTTATGTACTGTGATAATGAGTTTGTAATGCTTTGATTTCTTTACATTTATTCGTGTACATGTTGTAACATTATATTTCTATTACATATCAGCTGTTTGACATACTCGTGGTAAATCAGGGTGATATGGCCTCGTTATGTGATGTGATGACGATTTGGTGATGCTTTGATTTCTTGACATTTATTCGTGTACAGAAATCCAACTAGGAATTGTTTGGGGTGCTCCTTCAGATACTTACACCCTAACCAAAATCTCCTGTAGGACAACGGGTGCTGGCAAGGCTCGAACCGGGAACCTTTGTGACAACCGCAGGTCACTCCAGAATGAATATAAGATCCCACAACCAGGCAGTCTCCAATGATGTATTTTAGGTACCTTAATTAAAAGGTCCATATAAACCCTTTCAAAATGGCTGGCTAAGTCGTCGTGGCCTTTTAATCAATAACAACAGTAATAAATGACTATGAATCACGTGACCTGTTGACGTAAAGGCCAATAATCGTCTTTTTTTCCCCCGTCAACTCGTGAAATCAAAATATCGCATTGATGTGAAAATGTTTCGTTTCGACGCCACAGGCTGACTGAAGTGTAGAACAGGCATGTGTGTGTGTGTGTGTACATTGACTGTATCCTATATTATATAAGTTTCGTATAAAATTAGAAGTAAAACGTAAACTACGTTTTAAAAATGTTTAGATGATCTCGTGTGTGTTATGTAACAATATATTAACACAGGCCTCATTCTTGTTTTGTTTCGTTCATTGTCTTGGGAGTAGTTACTTTTGATTTAATACTTCTGCTGTTGTCATAAAAGGACTGACATGTTTTCTTGACTACAGTACTGCACTAAAGAAAATTGTTTATGCAATCTACTTTAACTATAGACATTTTAAGTATCTTTGTTTCACATTAATAAAACAAAAATGAAATAAATAAATTTGTAAATGCATACTTATTTTTTTATAAGTAGTCTACCATTTATTAAAAAAATGAAACACTACTTTGTGTTTTATTTGCAAGATTAACCTAAAGAGTAAGAGTAGTAGCAGTACCAACACTTTGATTTGGTTTTGCCAACTCCAGGCAAGTGTACCATAATGAAGGTTCTAGAACTTTTATATCTACACATTGTGATCAATTAAAGAAAAAAAAAACACAAAGACACGAATGTATATAAATAAAATTTACTTTTAATAGAATAATTAATATATAAACAAAAGAAATAAAAAAAAACAACTTTATTTGTCTGCCATAATGTCATATCTCAGTTAATTGCAACATTGGTTATTCCGACCTACTGCTTATTCAGACAGAATCCATGAGTACTAACACAAGTACTATTACATAGTTGAATCTAGTCAATAGGAACAGTTAATTACTTCAACCAATACAATTATGTCAGAATGTTATCAGATTAGCCTGATTCAACTGTATATTCTAAATATATACAAGCCAATGTCTCATCTTTTCATGAACATATTCCTCAAGTGGATGTTTTGCAATGTGGTTATTAAAAGGAGAAAAAAAAATGATAAGTTGTTTTTTTCTTTTGAAACACAGTTTATATTATTAAAATTAACACAATTTTAAAATAACAAACAATAGTAAAGTCAACATAGGACTGGGTAGAAGACATCAATTCATGTTTTTTTTTATGACCAGCCTAGACAAATCACAATTCAAAGTAAAAACAAAATGACTCCGTTATGCAAAACAAAATCTCAGCACACATGTTCCATGATGGAAAGTTTACATAAAGTCTAAAGATAGATTGATAGTAGGAATATGTTTTAGGCATGGATGGAAATCAGATGGCTGCCTGCCTGTTCACCATGATGGCTCATATCCTGCCCTCTTTCATTCCCTACCACAGGTTTGGGCAAGGACATAAAACTTTCTTTCTGAAGAAATGCCCAAAATTTATTTAAAAAAAATTGCTATTAAAAATTTGAGAAAAATGTCAAAATATGAGAATTTCATAACAAAAAAAACAAAAAAACTTGACAAGTACAGATCATTCATTTGTTTGGAATAACTTTAGAGCGAGGGCAAGTTAAAAAAAAAAGTTATCTCCACATTTTAATTTTCCCTATTGCATATGTTATGAACTTAACATTTAGACATTAATAAACTGCCTGTCCAGTCTAGATCTGATCTATTTAGATCTTTGGTTTGAACTTCAAATTTCAATTTCAATTTTAAAATTTTAAGTTTGAGAATTTAAAAATTTCACCTAAGATTCATGATGATAGTAAAGTTTCCTTTTTAGGCCTTGCAATCTATAGGGAAGATGATTTTCTTATGCTAATTATTAACGAGCAGGGTTTTATGTGGGCAGCACAACAACCATCTTCCTTTATTTTCCCCAACTAAGTCAGGTTGGGTGGACTAGGGGTCGCCCTAAAAAATACAAGAATTCAAAATCCCAGTCTTAACCGATATTCAAACCAAGGACCTCAGGTTTGGAAACCATGGGCTTAACAACTCAGCCACCATGCTCCTATGATGATAACAATGCAATCAATTGTATAACATGAGACAATACAAATTGTACACATACTTAAAGCATAAAAAAAAAAATGGCACAGTAATTGGTAACATCTGTATTAAATTATTGCACTGAATGTAATTTAATGGGACACATTGGCTAGGACAATTACAATGATGGAACTCAAACTATATTTATATCTTGCGGAATAATGTCTGCACTCTGTATTGTGACCTTGACCTACACATTTTAACTCTTTCTCTCCTTAATTATTTTCCACGTTACGAAGGAATTCTTTATTTTGCTCAGTAGTTATTTCACTATGTTGTCATGATTAAGCTTCAATATCTTTTGTGTTTATCATTGTAAAATGTTTTATCTGGCTTAAAATTAAAGTAGAATTCTTGCTCTTTTTCATAAGACAAAGTAAGGTTTATAATGTCAAACATTAATTTAATTTAATTAGGTTTCCAATCAGTGATCGTATCGTCAGTCAGGAGAGAAAGAGTTAAACCATTAAATGCTTGTGTCTCTAAACCTAATGTTGCACAACTGAAAAGCATAGAAATCTGGAATGAAGTTACAAAATACCACAACAACTTCTCTTATTAAATTGTATATGTAGAAGTGACTATGTTTTAGATTGACAACTAAAAAATCTAACAAAGAAAAAACAACTTAGCATGAACACAAAAACATTTTAAGACTTGATTAAGATATTTACATTCACAACTGACTTTCACAACTGACTTCATCACTTTTTTTTTTTAATGAAAAGTATTTTAAAAATAAGTTTAACAGAAAAGTTCCCCTCCCAGACCTTGTGGTCTATAGGGCAGTTGATGTAAAGGTCATCGGTTAACGAGGGTGTCATGTGGCCAGCACAACGACCAACCACCTTTACTTTTCCCCAACTAATGTCAGGTACCCATTAGAGCTGGATGGACTCAGAGGCGCCCAAAGATCCTGAAATAAAAATCCCGGTCTTCACCAGGATTCGAATCCGGGACCCCCGGTTCAGAAACCAAACGCTTTACCGTTCAGCCACCACGCCTCCAAGTTTAAAAGACGTACATAAAAAATAAATAACCAGTGGCATTATTTAACTTCAAAAGTGCAGTGTCTCCCCAGAGCTCACAGGAATGTAATTGAGACAATGTGTACATGTACAGGATGATGCATACATCTGTGATTTATTAATTTCTATCACACTCACTGAAATTTATATTGACATTCACGACTGGGAAGCACTCGCTCTCAATCCCTCCTCATGGCATAAAGCTGTGGTCTCGGAGTTTATAGAGATTTGAAGGAAGAAGAGTGGCCATGGTGAAAGAGCGCCGAATCAACAAAATGCTGAGAGAAGAAGCAGGCCTATCTGCAACTGACCTAACCTACCATGCCAAGTATGCGGCCGGCTTTTCTTTTTTTTTTTTGAATCAAGGATTGGACTTTACAGTCATCTTCGAGTCCATAGGATATGAGAATTGTGGTCATCTTGAAGAAGAAGCTAAATTTCTAAGGTTTAAGTAATGAAATGGCATTCAACCAAACAAGCTAGGAAAAAAAATGAACAGATTATATAACATCAGTTAAATTTATAAAAAAAATTCTACATAGGACAATGTTGTGTCTGTACTATTTATGTGTATGTTTCTGTTGTGTTGTCTTTATATGAGGAGAGTCCTTGTAATCACAACACATTTCTATAAGGAACAATAAAGCAGTCTTAGTCTATTGGCTGTCAAAAACATTTTGATCAGTAAATGTTTTGATTTGTGTGAATAGTGTATCTTATGGTCAAGCACATCTTTACAGCACTGACAATCTATATTTAAAATATGTACACTATGATACAAAAAAACAACATCTCTAGACGTGGTTTCCCATAACATCTATCAATAACATTGGGTTAATTTAGTACAACACAAGTAAATCTTGATATGTTCAAGCTAGACATAATGTAAAGTGATGCTTAAAATCTAAACAATGTTTAAGCATTTGGAACATTTTTTTTTTTTTTCAGCAGCAGACCTCACTAAGCTTTTAGCATTAATAATTTCAGTTTTAAGCAGTTGGCCTTTGGAATCTTGGTGGATTTAATTTCTAGTTACAGGCATACACAATCTTTAAGGATTTTTAGCTGGAGTTTTAAATTTTAAGTTTTGAAACTCTAGATTGCCAGGTTGAGCTGGGGCTGACTGACTAGAACCTTCAGCCAATGGTTTGGACTTTTCAGCAGTTTGCTTCTGAAAATAAAAAAGAAAGAAAATGAAGAGAAGCGTGGTCGAGAGGCCAAGTGCGGCTTGAGCTTGGCTTGCTTGGCTACCTAGAAGGGGGCTCGAGGTTCGACACCCGACTCGGGCAGAGTTGTGTTTACTGAGCGCCCAAAGGCAGCACGGGAAACCAATTCCTAGATACCCCCTCCCCACCACCGGTCCACAAATGAGATTGGACCAAAGCGCTCTGAGCATGCTATAAGCATGAAAGTAGCGCTATATAAAAGCTATAATAATAATAATAATAATAATGAGGAAATGAAATTGTACCTCAGCTCAATTTTTGTACAAAGATTTGAAGTTCAGTGCAAGTAGCTAGGAATTCCCCATTCTTTTGGCAATAAAAATAGATATCTTTATTTAGTTTTGCAACACAAATTTTAATTTCTAATTCAGGACAACTAATAAGAGAGTTAGTCAATATACATGCTTGTGATGTGTGTTAAAAACACCAACAAATTAAATGTCAAACAAGTGCTGGTGAACCTGAGCGAGTAAATCACAATTTTTTATTACATAATATAACACCTTCCTTTGAAGTAATTTTCTTTTTATACAAGCTTAAAACAGACAAGCAGTCACTCTTCCCATGAGCCATATCTCTATTTTCTGCAGGTATTTACATCACACTAAAACCATTACTCAGACCAGTTTTACCTTTAGGCCTACTTTGTAGTTTACATTATTGTTAACCAGGGGATTTATTTTTCTGATGTTCCTGGCATGCCCAGTCAGAATGGAAGTGGTCCAATCTATTTGAATAGGGGACTGTCTTAAGGTGATTAGCCAACATGGGTTTCTTTATATCTTCAATCTCCTTTCTTCTGAGATTTGACTCAAGCATTTTCAGGAATCATCCCATCAATTACCAAAATGTTTAGGCCTCTAGTTTAATTTCTTGACACAGGTGTCAGTGTTGGCTGAGTAAACAACATGCATAAAAATACTTAGTTTCAAAGAACTGATTATAATATTTAGGCCTATAGATGATATGTAGCCAATGTAAGATTGACTCATGGATGTTATGAGCATAAAACATATATTTAAGTCATTTTCATTTTAATATAAGATTCTGAAAAAGATATTAAGAATTCATATTTTTATAAAATAGATATTTAAGTACATTAAATATTAAATAAGAAAAAAAAAAAGGTAACCTCGATTTCTAAATAATGTTCATGGGTATTTTAGATTGATAAGCTGCTATTTGCAGAAAGCACTCCTAACCTATTTCATTTTAGTTTGAAGCCATAGGCTAAGAAATTATGTATGGACCAAATTTAATGTTCTCTAATAGCTAATGAGACATCAGGCTAACAAATCCCACTAACCCTAACCCATGCACGTTGTTCCAGAAATGGTCGAATAATGGAATTTTTCATGCCAGCAAACTTTCACATTAAACCTATCTATGAGGTATAGAGACATACAAGACTTAATGTGATGGAAATGTAAAATTATGGAGCCAAGCTATAAAAATCTAGTAGTTTGGCAACAACCATACAAAATAAAGTCATCGAGAGGCCCACAATATATGTCTTTGCTAAAAGTGACTCTTTTCTAGGAATTATATTTTTTCTGTCTGCAGTATAGCCAGATGATTAGCCTACTTATAAGATCTGTCACAAATTTACATTTCTACAGAGCATTTGGATATGTTCTATCAATATTGTTCATAGCATTGAAATATGTTTTGGTAAATCTAATTTTGTGGGACAAATAAAGAAAAAATAATCATGTTAAATCTGCTCATGTGTAAAACCTGTCAAATGAAACTATTTAAAGAAAATACTCTATAATAACTTTGATATCCCTATCTGCTTCGCTTTAAATGTACAATGTGTAATATTCTATGTACCAAAATGTTTAAAGACAATATCTTGACCTAATTGCAGCTACTGAATGTGTTCAATGTTTTAAAGAAAACTTCAAAGTTAATTTAAAATATTAAATTCATCTTTTTTATTCTAGATATCATTCACAATACAAATGACAATTTTTATTAAAAATTTTCCTATTTAAAAGGGGAGATTACCTTTCTTCTCCTCGGTTTCTTATTTTTATCTGCTTGTCCCTCTGATACTCTACAATCTTGAAGCATATTTTGATTGATATTAGTTTTCTGATTAAAAAAAAAAGAAAAAAAAAACTTAAAACCAGTGTAAAAGAAAAGATAAAATAACCAGCAAAGCATGAAGCACTGAAAACATTAAAGAAATGAACTGGAATACATCTAGTACTAAAACACAGAAATTAATGCAAAAGCAATGTCTAACAAATGCAGACATGTTATTTTTGATGACCCACAGAAACAGATGAACTTTTCATCATCTGCCCTGTAGATTACTAGATCTGAAAGGGGAACTTAACTTACTTAACTCTTTCTCTCCGTAATTATTTACCACATTCTGATAAAAATCAACGTTGGTATCGTCAGTTAGGAGAGAAAGAGTTAACATGTTATTTTTAGTTCCCAAATACAAAAATATTTCTACAAAATTACAATCCATAAACTAAGGTTCCCAGTTTGCTAGCCAGTTTGATCAGATCAATATGAAAATGGCCTAATCACTACTACTTTAACAAGGTGTGTCCCCTGGGTGCAAAGATTAATCAAGCCACATCTGAAATTGCATCTGTCATTTCATTTGTGAAGACAATACTACTCTAAAAAAAAAGGTCATGTCACCAATTTTTTTTTTAAAAGTACTTATTTCTAAGGATATAAGAAATGCGCAGTTCCTATAAAAAAAAAAGTACAAAAGAAACTCAAGAAATCTCATGGTGACATAATTAAATTGTTAGGAGATATTAAATGTGATGTGCCATATTGATGTTGCTATTGATCGATTGATATTGATTGATGGATGTGGGTCCAAGTAAGGTCTATGAATTAAATTTCAATTTGAAGGTTTATATAACTTGTTTGCTTAACCCCAATTCAACCATACTCAGGAATTCAAGGAAAGTGTTGCGTTTAAATCTGGCACTTATTGCTTTTGCCTATTTTGTTTTCCTTTGCTTTCAAAATTAGATTTTAAGACATTTCTTGTCAGTGGTGTGGCATAATATGGAGCTAACAGATGACTCTGCATAAAATACCTTAGTTTAATAATGCAATGTTTATAATGTCAGTGCATAGATTATGGTAGTCTAGCACCAATGTTTATTAAGTGCACAATTTTTGAATGCACTTTTTTGTTGCCTTGCTTATAAGCTTATGGAGTGGTTGTATTATTATGCTGGTGTAACTGGTTATTATGCTGGTGTAACTTGTTTTGAGATTCTTCTCTGTTACCCTGCTTTGGGTGAGTATATAAGGCATGACTGCATTTCACAGGCGTTTCGATGCCATAGTATATATATATTAGATTAGATCTTTTGGTTTGTCTTTACGTATGTCTCTACAGGGAGTTAGTTATGGGACTGAAAGTCTACACTAGAGACTAGAGTCAGCAGTGCATTGTGTTGTGATTGTGCATACTAAAAAATGTGTTACGTTACGAACAGTAAGGTGGAGAACAATTAGTTAATTAAATAATTATATTATAACATTTGTTAACTTCAAGGATATTACTTCATCAGTTTGTCATCATAAAGTACATTCATCTCATTAAATACCTGTATTGTTAATATCTAGTTGTTTGTTTATTGCAAACACTAAGGTGCCTGTTGAATGTCAGGGGCCCAGGCAAATGAGCTAATTTTTTAACACAACCCTGACAATAATCATAAGCTTTGTTCAGCATCAAGCTTTGAAATGATATATTTAACATTCAACAATGGCTATAACAGAGTACTAAAGAGATTATATACCCCAAGATTATTCACTATGTTACAACAATGAACATAAATAAAATATTTAAGAAAAGTGATTAAAATATGTACTCACTTCTTGAGCTACTTGTAATGAACTTGACAAATTTAAGTCTTGGGAATCTACAGGACAGGTTTCTTGATTGATCACTAAGTCTTCATCCTTAACCTAGAATGTGGTTAGTAAAAACTCTTATTTTTCAAATTGAAAAGCGCTTATTATTCCAAAATATAATTTAAAATGTTTAATTTCAAATAGAAATAATGTTTGAATATTCAAGCCACCAAAAAAACAATAATACCATTGGTAATAATATAGATAGTTGTACATAAAAAAATGGAATATTATTTTTTTTTATCAATTTATTTGTTTTTATGAAGTGAAGGCTGTCCTATTTTAGAAGTATTGCCACAAGCTGTAAAAAGTAATTTTCATTACATAGTTTTTCAAAGATTTGGAGGTCTTCAAAATCACATTAATACAGTCAAATACTAAAGATTTACAAGTGTAGAATTAGTTTTGTAAAATTTATTATAAAATTGAAGATTTCAGTAATACAGTTTTATTAGTCTACAGTATGATGAACAAACATTCAATAATTGGCACCTCTGTTTGTTGGCTTAACAAAGACTGAGGAAAGTCTTGCTTTTCGACAGCTTTCAAGTCATCTTGCTCTGAAGCTTTCTGAAAAACATGAGATAAAAAACTCAGACCAACACATGTACTTAATTAAATACTAGCTAAATTATTTAAAACAAACTTATGTAAATCAGTCAAAGCTGTTTTTTTCATGTTTGACATTCTTAGAAATAAACCTGACCATAAAAGTACAGGTTTCAAGAGACTAGGGATATGCTACAAGAAGCCATCACCTAATAAAGACTATATTTACAAACCACCACACATGAAATACAATAATTGTTTTAAGTCTTTAGCCAATAGTTCTGTTGTAAGTATAAGAATATTCTGTTTATAACTATATAATAATAATCATCTGTGAATGAGTTATTGGTGTAATAAATGTTGATATACTTGTTTGAAAATAAAGAACTAAACATGAAATCAATACAGTAATTGCTGGATATCAACACAGAAATTGCTGGATATCAACAGAGAAATGGCTGGATATCAACAGAGAAATGGCTGGATATCAACAGAGAAATGGCTGGATATCAACAGAGAAATGGCTGGATATCAACAGAGAAATGGCTGGATATCAACACAGAAATTGCTGGAATAAGAAGAGCATGTGGTGATGTTTGCCATCTCTTCAATTTTGCTACCCTGTTATCATATTGATGAACTCATTTGCATAAGTCTGCACCATTTAACCAAAGGTGATTTACATTTCAAGAGAAACAACTTGGTGATGAAATCTAAACATTAATTCACAAACCTATTCTGAATTTACATTCGCAACATACAGCATGTTAAGAAAATTCATGAAAATGAGTCATTAAAAGAAGTGAATATTGTACATTAAAAATCTATAGCAGATATTGGAACAACATTCTATCTGCTAAGAGAACATAAATTTGTGAGACTTTCTTAAAATCGATTGTGAAGAATATTTGGTAAACTCTCCTTGAATATTAATTTGAGGACAACTTCTGCAAAATACTTTAATCAATGAAAGAACTGTGAGATAGACTATTCTTGACTCATAAAAGAAAACTTAATACATACCATCTTGTCTGTAGTCAGGTAATTAGCCATGAAGTTTTTCAATTGATCTTCTAAAGTTTCATTCTTTCCAAGCAGATATTGGTTTTCCTGTTGCGTCTTTGCCAAAAGGGACTGAAGCTGTTCCGCGTGAAGCTTCTAAAAATACAGATGAGCAAGCAAGTTATAGAAAGGAAATGACATTTCTGAACAATTCAAATCAAGTAGCTTTGATTCTAGAAAAAAAAAATGGTTTTACATATAAGAAAATACAATTTCAATGTAATTAAATGTATGTGAAATGACCTTAAAAATTAAAGAGAGGAAATATAGTGGCTGTATGAATTTATGCAAAGCTTAGCTCAACCCACTCTGTCTGTTTAAAAGTTTCTACACGTTACTTCTTCCACACCTTATCTCAGATCAAGCTGACATTTCGCACAATTATTTCTTTTACCTGACAACACAAGAATCAATAAATAAAAAAAAAAATAGCCAATTAGTTAATTAACTAATTGTAATTAATTATTTAATTTGGTATCTCAAACAAGGGAAGAGGTTTGAAATTGACTGAAGTGGTGGTATAGGCTAAATTAGTCCCCTTTTTAGGTCATCATCTGAGTCTTAATGAACACAACATGAAAAATAGGATGAGACTATAGAAAAAATAGATAACTCTACAATCTTCCATGTTCATAGGCTCTCTACTAGCAGAGTGGTTACCATGTTGGCTTGAGAAGCCTGAGATGGCTTGAGCTACAAGTTTGAATTCAGGTCGTTCCCCCCTTTTTTTAATTTTATAAATGCTTTTTATTGTTAGTCTAGATCAGGGGTGGGCAAATTACGGATTGCAGTCTGCCAGAATATTTTATGTGGCCTGTGGACACACACACAGAAATCAAGTGTTTCCACAGATTATACATATAAAATAATTTTATATATCTTTTTATATTATTAAAACTTCTTATTCTTATCACTTATGATGAAAAGGCTAGAGAAACAACGTCTTTAAATGACATTCTAAAAAGTTTAAAGTAAATGAAAATTATTCTTATTGGCAATAGTTTGAAACATTCAGTCAAAGACACAAACTCATGCCATTATTTATTCAATTTTTTGAAGAACTGTGTTGAAAGTGTTGACTTGGCTTAGAACAATATGGAAAGTCTAACAACTGATGGAGCCCGAGCTTTAACTGAGAAAAACTCTAAACTGAATTTTGCATCAAGTCGCATTGAATATCAAACATATTATTGACCCAATTATCTCAGTGATCAAATGTATCAGAGCTAGGGGTCTTTACCATAGGCAGTTCTGAGATGTCGGGAGCACGTTATCCTGCCTCAACGTGGCGCTCCCGTGGAAACGGCTCACTAGAGGAAGTGGCTAGGCGAAAGGGTAACAAATATGATTCCCGTGGGAGTGCCCATGGGCGGACGAGAGTCTGCCCCTTCACGGTGCGGATTTGTAAGAAAGCTCCCACAAACCAGTCACAAATCCATGCGCTGTTCCTCAAGGGACCGTCTCATCAATGGCGGATTCTGCACAGTTAGCTTGGTACAACGAAGGTAGATGGTGGAGGCCCCCGGTGCCACCGAGTGGTATTGGAAACAGCAATGCTCTATAAGCATTGACTCGGGTCGCTCCCAGACAGGCCTGTTGGTCCGCAGGTTTGTTTTTTTTTTACTGTTTGATTTTCGGGCAGTGAGGTCAGACAGGTTTTTTTTCAAACTTAGAGCTCGAAGAGCCTTCGGCTCAGCTCTTAGACTATCCAGCGGTTCTGAGATGTAGGTCCCACTTGAAGATTTGAAAACAAAACATTCTGACGTTCGGTACCACAGTAGTATCCGCTGGCTTAGCATGGACAAGGTACTGAGAAGAATTTTGGATCTCAAGGAAGACATTGTTTTGACCCTTCATGGACATTGACTGTGACCTTGTTACTAGTATTTCTAATGAAGAGTGGAAGACTTTATTTTTTTCATCAGTACAATTACAATGGGTTGTTCTCACACGAAAATGTGCGTGTTAAATCTTTTCAAACCAAGCTTTCCCATTTCTCAGTGCAAGCAAGTGAAAACAGCTTTTACATTTTTCTTTGATGAAAGCTGAAACTATTTCTAGTGAACTGGTATAAAAGTACAAAAGACTTATTTTGATTCATTGATTGTGGAATTGAAGGCAAATTTTAAGACATAAATAGCTTGGAACTAGTTTTCAATACTCTCAAGTCACAATTTAGTGCAGACCTTTATTGAGCTTGAAAGGACATATTTCAAAGCAATTATGACCTGAAAGAGAAGTTCCATTGCAGTGAATTCTTTCTCAGAAATTTTAAAGGTGCCAAAGCTGTATTTCACACTTTAAAAAATTTGCTGCTAAACTTTTATAATATTTTGGGTCAATATTCACTGCAAATAAGCATTGTTTTTGTTTGAAAAATAAATAAGTGTAAGAACAGGTTGATGCTGATTGACTTTAATTTGACAGCAGTCACAAGGATAACAACTAGTAAGCTAGTATCACACTGTGCACAAGTGTAAACAGTTAAATACTTCACATTTAGTACAACTGAACATTAGTACATATGATATTTATACATAAATATATATGTGGCTGCCCTTCCAACCATTTTTTTTAATGTGGCCCTCGATAGAAAAAGGTTGCCCACCCCTGGTCTAGATCTATAGCTAATTTAATTACATTACTGATCCAAACTAATAAACAAATAATATAAATGTACTAACCAAATCCTGACACTCCTGTTGCAGTCTGCATTGATCTTTCTCCAAGTTCTTTATCTTTTCATCTTTCTGATTCAAATGTGCAAGAAATAAATAAAAATGTGAATTAGCAAATAGTTCTACTAGGTCTATCTATATAAGCATTGAAATGTATTCAAGTCAAAAATGTCTAATTGAGATTTGCTCATTGAGTGTGTAAAGCCATCCTATTCAAACATTTACTAGAGCTATCTATAAGCTTCAATAATATAATAGGAATATAAATGATTTCATGAGATATGTCATTTAATATATTTAAAATATCTAAAAGTTTCAGATACATTTTGAGTGTATGTGTGTGTTTCCAAGGTAATGACAAGGAAAGGTAACGATTGTTTTAGGCAGAAGTTTTCTAATGAAACCATGAGCTGATCTGTCACAAGTCATGTGTGTGATAGTTGAAGTTTTATCCAGAGACAGGAGAAAGTGAAGACAGTATTTGTAGTGAGTTATATCTTGATTTAATTATCATTTAATCATGTCACTTGTTTCTTTATACATCTATTTTCAAATTGAATATGTGCATAATATTGATAAAAGTTTTATTAATTTTTATTTAGTTTATTTTTAAGTCTGTTTTATTTATGTTATACATCAAGAATTTAAAACACCTACATTGTTTTAAATGAAGTAGCTGTTTGAAGCTACAAACAATGAGTATCTATATATATATTTCTCACAAGACAAGTTCAAAAATTCAAACACACAACAAGTAAGCAACAACAAGTAATTGGGAAGATCCCATGGCGCAGCACGCGGTGTGAATGAAAATTGGTGCATCCCAATACGCACTATTTTGTGAATGAAAGTGGTGTTTATATAATTCTCTTCTTCTCAATTTTTGTCATAATATTAAAAGTATTTCCAGATTTTTGTGTCGTAAGACTATTGAAACTAGAACAACAATACACAGATAGAGTATACTCTCAGGTTTCACTTTAGAAAGTACTTTAATTACGCACATTCGTTCATTAGACATGATTACGAAAGGTAACTCATCTCTCTATTCCTAGATCTAGATCTAGATCTAAAACTCGAATTCAACTCTATGATCATAGAACTTCTCTTCGCAGAGATAGTTTTATGCTTTAGCACATGAACATACTAATTATAGTCCATTCATTTCATATTTTAATCAAATTAACATTCAAATTTGTTTTTTCTAAAGCATTGTTACATGAGTGCAACTCTATTCTTAATATCGCATAAATTAAGGTCAATTAGCTATCCTAAGCTCCATTCATAGAATTTTTTATCCATGAATTCACTGCTTTACTTATAACAAGTAAATGGGAAGATCTCATGGCGCAGCATGGTGTGAATGGGAAATAATATATCCAAATCCGCACTATTTTCATTCACAAAATTGCATAGCATATTTTTTTTTACTTTAAAAAGATTTTAATAATGTCCGGAAATATCCAGGACTTTTCGACCGGCGGCATAACATTTAATAACATTTCAGAAGATTTCCAAGGGGCTCCTGGTAAATCAAGAGGCGGCAGGAAATCTGTTATATGTTATAAAATGGTTCAATTTAATAATTTATACACCTAATATTAAGCACGGTTCCAAAAAAAGTGCGGGACCCACTGTGGTCGCATATGTTGCAGTGCCTATAAGGCCTGCCTTGGAAAATAGCGGCGTATGCTATGCCGCCGGTCGACTAGTTAACATATATTTACTTAAAACAACATGTCAACTGTGAGACAGCCAAAACTGAGAAATATTACACAAATATCAGAGATCTACAAAGAGACTTTTAAGACGCCCCTGAGTCCACTGACATTAGTTTGGGAAAGTATAGGCTGTTAGTCATTGTGCTGTCTACATGACACTTGTGTATTAACCCTCAGCTGTAGAAAGAGATAAAGCCAAATTTCTTATTCCACATTCTAGGACAAATTCATACAAGTGTTAATTCTTCCAATGTGCTTATAGAGTATGGAACAGGTTGCCTGAATCAGCCCTTGACTTAGCAGAGCATAAGTCTCTGATTAACTTCAACTAGATTAACTAATGGATTTGCATAGGACACATTTATAGTTTTTGAAAGGAGATTTGTAATTTCTAAGAGAAGATGTACATACCTTCAGATTACAATCTTTCAGGTCTTCTATAATCTTGTTTAATTTGTCTCTCTCCTCTATATGTGAATTCCATTGAGGAATAGCAAACTATGTGGAATGAAAAGAAACCACCAGGACTGTTGAACATTCATAACATTGACTAATAACAGACTATAATATTGAGTCAGCTGTAACCTGCTGACACATCACTTGGCAGAGACTAATAAAACTATCAAACAAAATCTTTTCTATTGTCCTGAGATTTACAACACTGACAGTTAAGTAAGATATGAAAGTCTAGAGGAATTCTTTTTACTAAACGAGTCACTCATTAAGAGTTAATAGAAAGTATCATAAGAATCAACAGTTCATTATTCCATGGTTCAAACGAAACAATGAGAGTACACTCACTTTTAGTCAAATCATTTAGTTCAATGATTTTGAAAAAAAAAAAAAGGTTTAGCTTATCCCTGTAAAACCCACAACTTTGTTTTGATGCAAATATTTACTTCATCCATCGTTGTTCGATGATGACCACTTTTGTCATCTAGGGGGCTAAGAGCTTTGCAATGGGGTTTTATGCCTCCTCATGTGGCTGGTGAGACCTATGTGAGCCCGGAATGTTTGGCTGCACATTGCGTAATTTATTCCAGCTGAAGCTAGTGTCATTGGCCTTTGATGTAAATAAACATCAGTTGTAACTTCAGTTACTCTAAACAGTTAAAAAGGCTAAAAGAAAATTCCAGAGTCTTTAGCACCAATCTATCAACAATATACAGATATGCACTACACAAATAGCAGGGTTTCTGTACAGGGTTGTTCAAAGAGAGGATTGGAACCTCTCAAGCCTTCACTCAATTTGATGATGATGATAAGGACCAACTATTGGATTTAAACATAGTTTGAGTTCTATATAATAACTGGTTGGTCCAAAATATAAACTCGTTAAAGAAATTTTCTAAAAACAATGAGTTCAAACATTTTTCTTTTGTATAAAACGTTTGTTGAAAATTATTTTATCAAAGAAACAGCAAACTGAACAGACTAAATACCTTTTCTAAGTCATTGTATTTCTTATCACGTTTCTCAATTTCCACATTTTTACATTCAATTTCTGAAGTCTTTTCATCTAGCTTGCATGCTTTGTCTTGAATTTCTAAATCTTTTTCTTTTAGCTTTGAATCTCTGTCAGATAATTCTTTCATCAACTGTAGGAATATATTTGTATAGGATAATGCACTGTTTTATCAACGCATTATAAAGAAAAAAAATTTTTAACCCCCAAGCTGAAAAATCTTGGTTTTATTTCAATTTTGATATTTGTATGGATTCCTTTAACATTTGATAAATATTTTTTTTACTGCTGAAAACTTCATAATTTTTTTTTTCAAAATAAGTAAAACATCAAAATAGAAGCACAGATTATCATCAGATTTAGACACACATTTTACTTACATGATTTCTTACATCAATAAACTTTATGCACAATTCCATAACCTAAAACAAACCAAAAAAAAAGCAGATTAATGTAAGTCCCTTATCCAAATATAAAAAAATGAATCTTAAGAGAAAAAAGTTCAGTGAAAAGAATACCTCTCTATATTTGAAAATGTCAAGTGGTTCTTGGTCTTTTATGTTCTGAAACAAAACACAAATATGAAAATTAACTTTACAGTAAAGGTATCAATAAAACAAATCAATACAAAATTTATTACCATTTTTAAAAATATCTTTGAAATGTTTGTCCATTGTCAACCATCTGTGTCATCATGTGACTGGTGAAACCTATGTGAGCTTAGGATGTTTAATTGAGTCAGTTTCCTTTTTTCTTTGGCACTTTTCTCCTGCCAGCACTGTTCTCTTGTCCTCTGCAATTTAGTATAAATCTCTGTTCATAGGCTATTTGTTAGATACTTAATTCTCATCTCATTTTATTTCTCCATTCTAGTGGGTTGCTTAATTTGTTTACATGTTTATTTTTATGTTACTGAAGTTCCTTCAGAATTAAAAATGATAACATCCATGTTCAAATCTCCTGCAGGACAGCAAACATGGCAGTGGGCAGAGTTCCAATTTGGAACCATCAAGATGACAGCCCAAAGCCCATATCACAGAACCTGGCAGACGTCAGAAACTAGTAACATCAGCAAATTAAAATCACAAATGTAAAAGAAATGGTTTCAACCCATGCTTTCCAATAGTACACCAAAATGATCTCTGTGTCAAGACATCATGGAAACAATGTTATCAGTAAAGAGGTTAGGCATAGATCATATTTTTAGACCTTATTTCATAGTTGAGCTCTAGGCTATGAGATAGCCACACTATTTTGCACATTTCTTTGATAGTTGAGCTCTAGGCTTTGAGACAGCCACACTATTCGGCATATTTATTTGATAGTTAAGCTCTAGGCTATGAGATAGCCAAACTATTCAGCACATTTAATTCAAAGTTGAGATCTAGGCTTAGAAATAGCCACACTATTTGGCACATTTATTTCATAGTTTGCACTAGCCCTAAAAAAAGGCTTCGAGAAAAGTAAATATGTCCCTACCACAACAGAAGGGCCCTAAAAGTAGACAAAAAGTACCTAATTGTATCTCTATTAAATAACAAAACTTTTTAACAAATTGGGTAAATTTATATGGATATGAATATGTTTGCTGAAGGGTTAAACCCATTTTCATACTCTACTTTTATTTTCATAGCAAACTTTTTTTTAATGCAAAGGG
Source organism: Biomphalaria straminea (assembly GCA_021533235.1). Lineage (NCBI taxonomy): Eukaryota > Metazoa > Mollusca > Gastropoda > Planorbidae > Biomphalaria > Biomphalaria straminea. The sequence continues at coordinate 27,258,035 of JADKLZ010005243.1, forward strand.
AATATTTTTAGACCTAAATTCAATCCAGTAGATCAGTAATACCCAAATTAAAGCCCACAGGCTGAGGGTCTAATCCGACTAGTTCATTTATAAAAGAAATAGACTCACTATCGTTGGGCTGTCACTTTGTAGTGGGCTATCACATTCTATTTGGTTATCACTTCGCAATGGGCTATCACTTTGCAATGGTTCATCACTTTGCAGTGGGCCATCACTTTGTAATTGGGTATCACAAAGTGGGCCATCACTTTGCAGAGCAAAAGCATCTGAAGATGTAGCACAAGTTAATTTCTCTTTTTTCATTAAAAGAAATATATATAGACTAATAATAATTCATAATAATGATATAATTAAATTTTTAAGTAGACATTGTTAATGGATTGACAAACAATTAGTTTCCTTTTAACAAATCTCAATCCTAGTAGACCATGGAATAGTCCTTTTAGGTACACAATTCATCCTGATAACTAATTATAAAATGAATTGAATAACATTATAAGCTCATACTAATTCCTATGGCTATAAGCTAAATCTTTCCATACATATATCCTATACTATTAAGCGAGCAATTCTTGTATATATATATATTTATTTATTTATTTATTTATATATATATATATAAATTTTATTTCGAAAACGGCTCTAACGATTTTCTTTAAAATTTCAAGGTATGTGCGTATTAGTGAGAAAAAAAATCTGAACTCATTGGCCACATCGGGAAAACTCGAGTTTGACCGTTATATCGGTTTGAAAAATGTCTCATTATCGAAAAATTTATTGTGGTTTGAAGGTTTTATGAATGAAATGGAAAATTTATGAATGAAAGTTTTCCATGACGTAAACGGGAAAAAATGCTTACGTCACTAGGCAATGCAAACAAGAACGAGTTTTAAAGTATCAATGGACCTAATTAAACATTTGCGCACCATCTTATTGAAGATTGATGTATTATAGAACTATGGAAGGAAAGTAATGAAATTAAATGTACCGATGTATGATTAGTTATTGTGTTTTAAGTGCTTAATAAATTGTTTACACTTTATTTGCGTAGAGCGGTGTAGATTCCTCATTAATCTTCGGATTTGATGTCAAGCCTTATTATAATTATAATTTTGCTGGTATAATTATGACCATGTGTTCATGGTCTAATGTCCCGTACCAAAACAAAGGAAATGGTGATTACACAGCTGCTCTACTGCTCCTTACTTTCTCACACTGAACAAGATATCTAAACTTGGGGTTACCGTTAGGGCGTGGTGACGAAAGGCCCAGGAGATATATGAATGGAGGGATGTGTAAGAGCAGGCCATATCTTTCCATGGGCTGTAGCACCAGTAGCAGTAGTATATTACCTTTCTTAGTATAAATTATTTAACCGAGCAAGGCTCGGCCACCTGATATTATGTATTAGCTGAAATAGTTTTTAAATGTTCTTGGATGTACCCAGCATTAAAGTGTGCAGTCTACCTACCTAGATTTCCTGTCCTGTTTAAAGTGTGCAGATGTTTGAAGATAATATTCTTGAAACTTTCACTACTACAGTTTACATTGTTACAGAGCATTTTATTTTTGGGCATCACCAAGTCATATTTCTCAGCTGTTTCATCAGCTTTGATTAAGACTTTCTTTTTGCAGTGTTGGCATTGAATTTCAAGCTCGGGGACTGGAAAAGATACAACAAGTCTATGGCTTAAATAAAACTTGGGATTTATGTTGGTAAGATTTCAAGATAAATAATAGAATTACTGCTTCTTCTTCTTCTTCTAACCAGCTTTTTACTGCTGAGCTGTCAGCTCTTTTGCAGACTGTGCCAAGGAAAAATAGTGTGCTGCTTTTTTCAGTTGTTCAGCACTGCCATAAAGGTGTTGGTTATGTTGGGCTGTAGTGGTAGTAGGGTCTGCCTAAGGTGGATTAGGAGGGGGCATTCAAAAAGGATATGGTTTACAGTTTCATAAGGGTGGGAGCAGTGTCTACAAAGTGGGAGTTGTGTGGGATTTATTTTATTGAGATGATAATTTAAATGAGGTGTATGTCCTGTTCTTAGTTGGAAGATTGTACATTGCTCTTTGTGGGGGAGGAAGTTAATACTGTCCAGTTTGTTAGGCATGTTCATTTCTTTGTACATGGCTCTGCCTGTGTTTCCTGTTGCCCATTGGTTAAGCCACTCCTCTTTGTGGTTGTTGATTAGCATTGACCTTAGGGTGAGGTAGTTGACAGGTCTATCTGGTTGTTCCATAGATGATCCTGCCTTTGAGAGCTTATCTGCCCTTTCATTTCCCATGACACCAATGTGTCCAGGGATCCACTGTAATATGATGTTGATGTTTAAATTGGTCATCATCTAGTGTATTATCATTTTTAGAGTTGTCAACTCTTTTGGGCTTTTTGAGGTGCTGCTGTTAAGTGCTTGAAGAGTGGATTGTGAGTCTGTAAAGACAACAATATCTGATGGTGCTTGTATTCCTTCGTGTAATTTATTTTCGACTGTCTGCAAGGCTATGGTAATTGCCTCAATTTCAGCTTGGAAGTTTGAGCAGTAGTCGCCACAGGGTGCACTTATTTCAAAGTGTATATTTTTGGGGAAGACCAGGAAGGCACCAAGACCGGCATTGATGGTGGCTTTGAAGGCTGATCCGTCGGTGTATATATGGATGGTTGTTTTAGGATAGCTTTCAATTGTTTAAAGCGTGCCTACTTTGAGCTCCAGTGGATTGGATTCTTTTGTTAGGGTGTTATTTATTAAATGTGTTTTAATTGTTGGTTGTTTACAGGAGTTATGTTTGGGAATCTGGTAATTTTTTCTCTGTTATTGGGTAGATGGTGTTTTAAGGCTAGTTCGTCAGTAAGTTGAATCAGTGTTCTTTGCTTTTTTTGATTGTTTTTCCTATTTCTCTGTGTTAATAGTTTATTTGGATGGTCGTCCTCCAACCTTCTGTATCTCTCAATAGCTTCTACAGCTGCTCTGTTGCGCCTTAACTTAAGAGGTTCAATATTTGAGTCTATTTCACAGGCAGCTGTGGGAGTGGTTCTCATACCTCCACTGATCAGATGCAAGGCTTGGTTTTCGACTGCGTCCAAAGCTGACTGATAGGTTTTGTTGGCGGCTACTTGTATGGAGAGACAGTTATCCATGACAGATCTGACGTATCCAGTGTATAACTGTCTTAAGGTTTTCTTTTCAGCTCCCCAGGATGTTCCTGCTAGGTGTTTCATTATGTTTAATCTCTGAGATGCCTTTTCTTTTAAATCAGCCATAAAGTGTTTTAGAGACAGTCTTTGGTCTAATTTTTCACCAAGATAAGTTGGATTTTCTTCTTTATTTATTGGCTGTGAGTCTATTTTTAGGATGTAGTTTCTTTTTGCTATTTTGTTGCTGTGGCTAAAGATTGAATAAACTGACTTTTCTTTGTTTATTTCCATTTTCCATAATTTTGAAAACGTGGAGATAGTTGTGAGGGTTCTGTTTAATTTGGATCTAGTCAGCACTGGATATTTCTCTGTTGTCCAAATTAGGAGATCATCTGCGTAAAGTGCCTTATTGACTGAAATGAGGTCTGGGAGGTCATTCATGAAGATTAAAAAGAGAGTACAGCTAAGGGCTGAACCTTGCGGTAGGCCTTCTTCCAAACTTTTTTTTACTAGAGATGGCACCTTCAAATCAGGTTTGGATGGTTCTGTTTTTTAGGAATGCCCTGATCCAGCTGTACATTCTTCCATGGATGCCCATTTTTTTCATCTTCAAAAATAGACCTTTTCTCCACACTCTATCATAGGCTTGTTGTAAATCTATAAATACTGCTGTAGTGTGTTTGTTTTCGTGGAATTACTGCTTAAGATTGTGAACAATCAAAAGACCAAAATCTAATGGACCTCTAATGAGTGAATAAAATACAAAGGTGGATAGTGTTTTTCATATCACAATAGTGTTGTTCAGCCCTAGCTTCTAAGCAAAAAAAAAACACCCTGATGATTACTGCTCTGTTCTACTTAAGATCTGTAATGGGATTTTTATATATATTTGAGTTTTGTATCAGCTAGCAGGATACTGTGGAACAAGTTTATCAAAAGACATGTTGGACTTTAATCATAGAAATTAATTATCCTTTTTTTCACTTAATATTTTTCACTGATCCTAGTACTGAGATAGTAAAATAATCAAATGTGAGCCACAGTTACAGAGTAAAATCAAATGTAATGTTAAAATTCAAGTCAAGCTATTTATACAATTGATTAATGGCTGCAGTTTAATTAATGTTAAATTAAGTCATCAAATTAATGAATGAATGGACAATACATTAACATTAAATATTTCCAAACTTACATTCTGACAGAATTTCAAAACCTGCGTAGTGTAGCAAGGTTTTCAAACAACAGAGGTTTGTTTCTATCATTTGGTCTAGAACACTGTTTGATAATGTCTCATCTAGAAATTGAAAAATATAAAGTTTAAGAAATATATTAAAATTTGTCAGTTCCAGCAAAACAAATACAGTACAAGTATTACTATAACACATTATCTTTGTATTAAAAGTCTAAGAAACATTGTGGCATATCAGGTGACTAAAAAAGGCATAAACAATAGACTTATAGTTTAACTACCTAAACCCAAAATATCATATAAAGAACTCTATGATTAAGAAAAAAAAAATGAAATAAAAAAAGATGACTTCCTTCACACTTTTGAACAAATATACATAATATAAATATATCAGCTATCAAAATAGAGCTACAACTTATATGACCATTTCAGCATATTAATAAATGATCAAATTTGTTTAACAACCTGACCATGTTTCTTGTTTGCAAGCAACAATTTTATATGCAAATGAAAAATGCATATTTTTTTAATGAGTAACAGTTGTATATGACATTTAGATTTATATGTGAAAGAAGTAGATGTGCCACAAAAAAAAGCTGACCAGTCAACTTTATTTTTCAAATTAAAAAATTTCATTCCTCTAATAGTCATTGATAGATTCATATAATCAGTTGCTATCCCCTGTCGTCTTGTGGGGCAAACATTTTACTACCATAATTTTAACGGTATTAATGACTAATGTATCTCATCTTTCAAGATAACTGTTAAGTTTTCATGGTATGGTCTTTGATATTAATTTCTCTTGTGTTTATCACACACAAATTCTTACAATGTAATCTTCACATTCTTACGTATTTTACAGAATAAACCAGAACTATAGCAGTACTTGTATGTCATAATATTGACTATTTCTATAATAAGTAAATTGTAAGCTGGCCCTATTCTTATCAGTGGTAATGCTGAATATCTGAAAGGGCTAAACACATGGGCATGGGCCCCCATCTGGAAGATTAACATTGGTCCTGGGCTCAGTTTGGGGGGTCCAGATGAAACTTCATAGGACCATAGGGCAGGCAAACATTGAGAACATGATTAGAAGTTCATACAGAATTTTAATGTCATTTTTTTTATCATATACATCATACAACAGCTATGTTAAGAATGGTTCTAGCATTCTTGAGAAAGTTTCTCTTTGCACCAACAATCTCACTTAAACTTACAGTTTTCAAAGATAAACATTATTACTTTTGATTAACAGGCAGGTAATGTAATACTTACACCCAGTCAATGACAGAATGGGGCCTGTCAATTGTAAAGCATCTTTTACATTTTCTGCTTGTTTATCACCTGCAATTCGCCTTCTTATATTGAAGCCTTTACCCATGCTATCTTGACCACAACCATCTTCAGCTTTAAATTCTCTTTCAGCTGAACATTTTGTTGACTTTGACATTTTGATGCCTCAATGAGGAAAAAAAAATTAATAGCCCAATTTAAATGGTTAGTCAGCTTAGATGTATTAAATTAACATAAAAATCTTTGGCCAAAACTTAAGAGTGCCACTCTTTTAGATGAAGTTCCACAAATGTTTTTAAGTTTGACTTGAAAGTTATTAATCAACAAACAGAATAAAATAAAGGTAGGCTATGACTACTTTATTCAGAAATATAAAAAACATCTCTGAGTTGTTATTTTTGTTCTTACGAAACTTTTAGTAAAAAAAAGTAGAAAATTGTGGTCCCACTCTCCCCTGAATAACTGCATTACTAGATTTTAATGATAAAGCTGAAAAAGTCCAACGAATTTGAAAAAAAAAATTATGTAATATGTATGTATGTAATATGCCTAAAGCTAGTATCCTAGATCATATTTTTCAATCCAATAAATTGATTATAATTTTATTTATGAGAGACAGATTGGATTAAAATAAATTCACATCTGACGCTGACTCATATTTTATCTTATACAATACAGACGTTACTTCGAAAAAGAAGATGCTTATGTCCTATCCGTGCCCTAGGTTGCACAAGCATTTTATTAATCAATATGACTTAAATTCTGCCAAGTCATTGGTTTTCCTGGCTAGCTCAGGAAACCCAGTCCATGCTCTAATAGCACTAGGAAAAAAGAAGCCTTTGTACAAATGTGTCTTAGAATTGCATATGGAACAAATAATGTGCCTTTATCTTTTTCTCTTTGTAACTAATTGATTAGGGATTTGTTTGTAATAAAAAGATTATGGCTCAGTGTATAAGTACTACTTTATTTTTAAGTCTTTCACCCTGAAGGGTTTCTGAATTTAATGATTTTACTAAAGGTGTTACTTAATTTTACTCTAATCAAATATTTGTTTGTTATATATCTCACTTCTCTATTTTGTGACTAGGAGTAACTTCGCTAGCACTGATGAGGCAGCATTACTCTAGTCTCATGCGAGTAACTTGCTATATCTTATATATGTTACAGACGTTACTTCAAAAAAGAAGATGATTACATAATTTGATCATATATTATTTATTTTTTATCTTTTTAATGTTAAACTTTATAATTATCTCTTGTTTTATTATTTTCCTGATGTGAGAGTGATTTTTACTGTTTTGTTAGAATAATAATAATAATAATATATATAATAATAATATGGACGCAGGATTAACACATTTAAAAAAAAAAGGTCAATGTTGTAGGCTATTTACTGAGGTTATAGAGTATAGTGGTTCCTCTTTTTTTGGTTAACTTGTGCGACCTGAAAAAAATGTAAATCAAACAAATTTCTAATGCATTTGTTAAAATTTTATCAAATTTAAAGTAATTAAATGTGCTACTCTAGTCTAGAATTAGATCCACTCCTAGACTATAAAAATATATAATTATAATAATACTTAGAAAAGATTAGATCTAGCTAGAGTCTGGAACTTAATTACTACTTACTAACTTAGAATATCAAATTGACTTAATAAAAATTAAGACAGTCTAAGTTAGCTTGGACCATACCGTATAGGCCTATTATTATTTATCTTATCTTATATATAGACTAATACAGACGTTACTTCAAAAAAGAAGATGATTGCATCCTACGTGTTATAAATGCATTCAGTCATGCATATTAACCAATGACTTACAAATTCTGTCAAGTCACTGGTTTTCCTGGCTAGCTCAGGCAACCCATTCCATGCTCTAATGGCACTAGGCGTGACTAGGGAGGATTAAAGACTGTATAATAAAGAGCATTTGTAAAGATTTGCCCTAGCATGGCACATGATATGGGACGAGGAATATGCCTTTATGATTTATCTTAGTGACTTTGTGTCTTTCTGAGTATTTTATTAAATTGTGTTTTTGTATTTGAAGATTATGGTTCAGATCAGTGTCTTGCAGTCCTGTGTTACATAGTGTATATTTATAATTCATTTTAATTGCTACTTTACTTTTGAGTCTACTATGTCTATTCAAAAGACTATTGACTGTCTATTCATTGTGGTGTACTATATGATCTTGAAGTTACTTGAAGGCTTTCTAAAATATTCTAAATTTAGATATATAGTCATTTAGTGATTACTCTAGTCAACTCTAACTCCAGTCAAATGTCACTTTTTTTAAGTGAATATTGAATATTCGTTTGTTATGAATCTCACTCAGACTACTCAGTCTCAGAGTAGTCAGAGTCAATCACTCACTGCTCTACTCTATCTATTTTGTGTCTGTTCCAGTTTCTTACTCTTAGTCTTAACTCTTACTAGATCTAGATCTAGATCTACTATTACCATACTCTTAGTCTTTAAATCATTCATAATCATGATAATCTAATGTTAATGTCTAATGTTTTCTTCTAGATTCTAGTCCCTAGTAGTAGATGTAGATCTACTAGATCTAGAGTCTACATCTAGATCTAGAGTAGTAGGCCCTAGCTAGGCTAGCCCTACGCCCCTAGGGTTGGTTATTTAACAGGGGCTTACCTTTTATAATTAGTTAGATCTAGATCTAATCTAGTCTAGATCTACAGTAGTAATGTAGACTCAACTCAATGGAATGGCTTTAGATCTCTACATTTTACATTAACTAGATCTAGACTAGATCTAGTCTATATACATGTACTGTAGGCCTATTTGCCTATTACAGTAGATGATATAACGGCGATTTATTTATACATTCTTAGTAATTTCCGTTTTCTTATCTGCTATTCTTAGAAAACGAAAGTGAAACCTTTTTGAATGTAACTAGCCTACATCAGTGATTCTCAGACTGTGGTAAGTGGACCCAAGTCGCCCAAGATGAGATGAGATGAGAATTGTTTAAAATTAATATAATTTTTCTCTAAAAGTCATTTTATTCCGGAACCTTTATTCCATCGGATAATCTTAATGATAATCAACTCGTCCAGTATTAGCCTACGTACAATTCTTTGTCAACCTAAATCAGTGATGGGCAAACTACGGCCGTGGGCCAACTCCGGCCCGCCGAAAGGTGTAACCAGGCACCCCATCGCTTTTATAATGATAATAAAAATTGTAAAAAATCCTTTTCAATGCTAATTTTAATTTCTATAATTCACTTCAAATGGTTATTCAATAAGTAAAGTTTCACTGGAAGCCAAAACTAATTTTGGTTTAGGCCTACATTTTTAGGACGTCCCCCGAGTCCACCAAACTCTAACAACTGACTATTGATTGGGGAAAGTATAAAGGCGCTAGGTTGTTGTGCTAGGCACATGTCACCCTGGTCAACTAGGTTTGATAATAAATGACAGGGTAGCGTACCGTATGTAGCTAGGCATTTTCCATTATTTTCGGGCCCGGGTCTTGACCTTGTTGGGGGCCCCTGCATTTTGCGTAATAATTAATGTAAAAATACTCATTTGAGGGGACGCTCTCAAGTGGGGGCCCAGGGATTTTTCAAATTTCCCCCCTCCGCCCCCCGTCCAAGGTACGTCACTGATAAATGAAAAACGGTCATGGAATCCTCATAAGTTATAGATGAAACTATCTAAAAATCAAATAAAGTATTATGGTTTATATCGTGAAAGTTTTATAAATCAAATAAGAACATTTAATAACAATTTTATTTAACCTTGCCATAATATGGTTAGGCCATAAATAGAATAATGACCTATGTATTCTCTGAAAACATTAAGAAAATGGAATAGACACAAAATTGAACAGTGAGTTTCATAACACGAATATTCACATTTGACTAGAGTAAAACCCTTAGTAAAACACAGAATTTAGAAAGCCTTCAGGAGAGAAGACTTAACTCTTTCTCTCCTAACTGACGATACCAGCGTTGATTCCAACAGAATGTGGTAAATAATTACGGAGAGAAAGAGTTAAAAGTAAAGTAGCAATTATAGGCTATTATACATCTTCTTCTTCTAACCAGCTTTATTGCTGCTGAGCTGTGAGCTCTTTTGCAGACTGTGCCAAGGAAAAAAAAGTGTGCTGTTTTCTTCAGTTGTTCATCACTGCCATACAGGGTGTTGGTTATGTTGGGCTGTAGTGGAAGTAGGGTCTGCCTGAGGTGGATTAGGGGGGGCATTCAAGGAGGATATGGTTTACAGTTTCCTCACCATAATCTTCAAATAAAGAAACAAAACCTAATAAAATATTCAGTGAGAAAACAGCGATAAGGCACATTCTTTGTTTCATATGCTAGGACACATTTATACAAATGTTCCTTCTTACCTAGTGCTATTAGAGCATGGAATGCGTTGCCTAAGCCAGCCATGAAGACCAGTGACTTGGCAGAATTTAAGCCATTGGTTAACATGTATGACTATTTGCATGTAGAATGTATAATCATATTTTTTGAAGTAACGTCTGTATTTTATCAGATAAGATAAGATCATCAACTACAGGAATTACAAATTTCGTCCTTGAACTTTACAATTTACAACATGAATGATGCAGAAAAAAAAAACTAAACTGGGCAGCTTGCAACAATCGCGGCGCCCTACCATATTCCTAGCAACCTCCATAGTAGTGTTTGACGAAGTATTCTTTGCCAACCGTAACTCGATATCTATAAACAGATCTTTTTCAGTAGATGTTCCTTCTATACCTAAGAGTTTCAAAAGTATTATTTATAACTCTTAAACATATTACCTCATTCAGATGACACAATTTATAGGGCAGATAATCTCAAGCCCATCTGTTTCTATGGTCGACGGTTAACGAGGGTGTCATATGGCTAGCGTGATTGTCAGCCACCTTTACTTTTGCAACGTTAAGTCAGGTACCCATTAAATAAGGGAGGACTCAGGGGCGTCCTGAAAATCCCGAAATTCAAAAATCAACGAGATTCGAACTAAAAACCTATTGGTTCAGAAGCTAAGGACTTAACCTCTCAGCCACCATGCTTCTTGGTACACATGTAAGCAGCTGTCTAAAGTCACGTTCTAAAAAAAACTTTTATTCAACCTTCCCTAAGATATCACTCTTCTTAAAATGTAGATCTCTTTGACTTAAAGTCAACTTACTGATCTTTTGTTGTTGGTTTAAGGAACATCCAACATTATTTAGACTTCCAAACGTCTGACAGCAGTGGGTTTGTTTTTAAGTTAAGAATCTATATATATAATCCTCAAAGTAAAAGGTCAAACGAGCAACAAGTAATTGGGAAGATCCCATGGCGCAGCACGCGGTGTGAATGGAAACTGGTGCATCCCAATCCGCACTATTTTCATTCACAAAATAGCATAGACATAAATAAATATAGAGTTGAAAGAGGTAGTAACTTCATGTAACTTGAAAACATGTATATAGGCCTATATCTACTATTGAATTCGGATTTCCAAATTATGAAAAATTTAAAAATTGCATGATCTTCAGTCTTAGAGATTAAACACAATTTATAGACATAAAATAAAGTACACACAATTGCAATGCACACATTTTTGTTTCATAAAACTCTCTTATGAATTTGTGTAGTGAATGGAAGGGATGTTAAAAAAGTGGAAGACGGAAGAGATGATATTGTGTCGTAAGACTCTTGAAACTAGAACGACAATACACAGATAGATACTACTCTCAGGTTTGACTTTAGAAGTACTTTAATTAATGTCGCAAATTACTTTACTTTTACTTTTTACAAAAGATTTCAATAATTTCCGGAGATTTCCAGGACTTTTTCGTAGGCCTAAGTATAATTAATAACATTTCAGGAGATTTCCAGGGGCTCCTGGTAAATCAAGAGGCCGCTGGAATCTGTTATATGTTATAAAATTGTTTTATTTAATAATTTATACACCTAAAAATAAGCACGGGTCCAAAGAAAGTGCGGGACCAACTGCGGTCGCATTTGTCGCAGTGCCTCTAAGGCAGTGATTCCCAAAGTGGTCCATATGGACCCCCAGGGGTCCACGAGGACTTCCAGGGGGTCCATGAAAGTGTAAAAAAGAATTGGGGGTCCATGACATCCAAATGGGGGTCCACGAGAGTGGATCTCATTTAAGAAGGAATTTAATTAAGTTTAATATAAATCTTTTATTAATGGAATCACCTAGCTATTACATCATATAAATATACATTATTTATATTTTATTATAGATAGGCCATTACATACATACATATAACTGAATGAAAAACAAATTTTAAATTTTAATACCTCATTTAAATAGCTCAATTTGGTCTAGTGATAACTAATATTTAGCATGGCTGAATCTAAATATAAAATAGACGGTGGTGTTAATTTAATTTTTTTTTTCTTCTTTTCTCGTCGAACTTGTATTGCCTATGTGTCTTTTATTTAACAACATTTTATGTAATGACACCATGAAACCACCTAAGATGGAGGATCGTTGGAGACAAAGCCACCCTGATAAGATTTGAAAAACTATTGAACACTCCATGATAAAGTTGAGAAAAGATCTACAATTGACAAAATATTTGTTTTCAAACTTTAAGGAAAATATAATGGCTTGCTGTGTCTTAAAATATCTTGCAAAATTATGAAAATGACATACAATTGGCGAAAAAAAATGAATGATTTAGCCAGCCGCTGAAGTTTTTAAAACTATTTTGTTCACAAACCTGCATCTGATATTTTCTAAGAATTCTTCTAAGCAACAAATAGTTCAAAGGTCTATATATAAACCGAGTTGTGCCTGTCTTGAAGCATTTTGTGGGCACACGCCCGTTTAATTATGGATAAAGAAATTCACGCCAAAATTTCGTTTTGTGAAAACTGATAATTGACAATAAAGTCGAACACATTTGATGTTTTGAAGCAATCGTTCGAAGAAAAAGCAAATCCTGTAACTATTATATCAGTAGCAACAAATGGAGCTGTAGTGGATCTTGATTGCAGGAATATCTTCAATTTGTTATCAACGCAGTTATGAGAAACTAAATACGCAATTACTTGCTCAAATGTTAAGAGAAAATGACAAGAACATTCATCAGTTGAATCACAAAGCACCAGGAGAGGACCAAATTACAGCAGAACTAATTCTCAGCACAAAGGAGTGCATGATGTATTGTATATGTGAAAAATTGTTATATTTAATTTAATAACTATATTTGCTTAGTGTAGTTTTGTCTAGTTATAACTTTAACAAAAAGAAATGTAGACTGTACAGCGTTAAGTTTTTGAAATTGAACTTCATTACTTCCTTGTCAAACAATAGAGCGTTCATGTGCCATTTTTTATGATGCAGTGCTACTATTTCTTGTCTGTGGTTCTCATAGAGCTCATTAGTTATAATGATCTTAATTTTTAAATTATTTTTTCTCCATTGGGTTATTCAATAAGTATTCCAGCTCCTTCTGAGAACAATCCATGAAAACTTTGTTAGGGCAATGGTACTGTAAAAGAGTTCATTAAATTCTTGAGTTCTGTTGGAATATAGCTAAATATTTCTTCCTTCTAATGAAAGTCTTTGCAAACAACATATTTCTGCAAACAATATATTTCTCTATACAGCTGGCCGAGTCAACCTTGTTTGGTAATGATGTATTTTTTTTTTATTCAAATTGTTATGGCTCAAGAAATCCACGAAAAACAGCTCTTTGTGAAACCTTTTACTAAAACAACGAATCTCAATATGAAAAATAATCTCCGTAGCAATGGAAGTCGAGCTTGCAAATCTTTAAAAACAAAAAGTTTCTAATGTGTTTAGTGATAGTAAACGATACATATTAACTGTTACATAATGGGTTTAAATTTCAATGTTGTTAATAAATTTATTGTAAAAAATAAATTGAACTTAAAATGTAATTTTAAATTACTTATTCACTCCTCATGTCACTGGTTGGAAATTATTTAAACAAAATGTGTAATTTGAAATTGATGAATTTTCAAAAATGTAATATAACTTAAACAGAGGGTCCACGGAAAACCAGAAAACATGTCAAGGGGTCCACGAGACAAAAAAGTTTGGGAATCACTGCTCTAAGGCCTTCCCTGAAAAATAGCGGCGTATGGTATGCCGCCGGTCGACTAGTAAGAATATAAGAAGCATACAACTATTTAGGCTTAGGTTTGCAATATTATTAGAATGGTCTCAATAGTTATTAAAACACTTAACCAATTTACAAGTTAGGCCTATTATTATGATTATTTTTAAATTAACAAAAGTAGTGTGATTTTTTTTTCCTAGGCTCGGCGAGCCACATTTAGACTTAAGGTGTGCCACATATGACCCGCTAGACTCTCTTTTAAGACTTCTGATGTAGACTATTATCTGCAAGTCTGTAAGGATAAGAGACCTATGTTAAATATTTGTTCATCTACTTAACGTAGCTTAAATCCTAGATTTAAACTCTCTTAATTTATATCGTATACTCTTAAGCGAGCAATTCTTGTATATATATTTCTTCTATTTCGAAAACGGCTCTAACGATTTTCTTTAAAATTTCAACGTATCTGCATATTATTGAGAAAAAAATTTTCAGCTCATTGGGCACATCGGGAAAACTCGAGTTCGACCGTTATTTCGATATGAAAATGTCTCAATCTTAGAATAATTTATGAATGAAATGGAAACTTTATGAATGAAAGTTTTCCGTGACGTAAACGGGAAAAACTCTGCTTACGTCACTAGGCTTACCCTAGAACACTAAAATATTTCTTTGCAAACATTTAGAGATATGAATGAAGGTATGTGTAAAACTAAAAGCAGACCATTAATTTTGGTTAGAATAATTTATGAATGAAAGTTTTCCATGACGTAAACGGAAAAAACGCTGCTTACGTCACTAGGCTTACCCTAGAACACTAAAATATTTCTTTCCAAACAAGAACGCGTTTAGAGATACGAATGAAGGGATGTGTAAAACTAAAAGCAGACCACGGGCTGTAGCACAACTGGGATGGATGGATGGCAAAAGCCGGCATGAACTTCTTATTGTCCGACAGTCAGGCTGGGCAGGACATTTAATTAACCGAGCAAGGCTCGGCCACCTGATATTTAGTAATTATACCAGGAATCTTTCAAGATATATTTTTTTTACAACACATTTGCACATTTAGTTATTTAGCCTCGATAACTAATGGGAAATTTCTGCAGAGCTTTTTTTAAAAAAAGTGTTTAATATCGGTCTTAGAAAAACTTTTGAAAGGAAATCGGATTTGTTTCATCGAAATGTAAACCTTCCAATCTTGATCTAAGAGTCTAGGTTCATACACAAGATTACAGTTCAACTCCGTTGAGGGGTACATTTCTACAGGTATATATGTCTATAAAATAAAGATCTAGATCTAGATGGCTGCCTGGTCGTGCTGTATGAGCCGGACTGTCGTTTGGTCGTCTCGCGATGGTCCCGGGTTCATACTTAATAACTTATCATACCCTGTCCACCAGGGCCGGTCTTAGGCCACTGCAGCCTATGCGGTCGCAGTGGGCCCCGCGCTTTCATAGGCCCCGCGCTAAGTCTATGTGTAATTGCAAATTTGCAATATATATATGAACAAATCCAGGAAATCTTCTGAATTTATTAAAATCTCCCGAAAACTCATAAAAATATCCTGAAAAATAGACAAAATTGTCATTTGTGGGTGTCTTTCGTTGCGGAAAACGCAAATCCTACGCGAGATAAAAGAAAAAAAGGCTCTATCAGCTTTCATGTAATAAAATGTAATAATCGGGGGAAATTTTCAGCTTAATCGAAAGTTCCAATATTTAATTACTTTTATAGTCCTGTTACCTGTTACCTATCCCTTGGTCTGGTGGACCGTTGGGGCACCAAGCAAGACTTGTAGACCGTCTTTCTCCACTCCTCTCTATCATTTGCCCTGATTAGAACCTCTCTTAATGGTAGGCCCGTCCATTCTTTTATGTTGTCTTCCCACGGCTTTCTCTGTCTGCCTCTTGTTCTTTTTCCTGGTACTGTTCCCTGGAGGAAGGTCTTTGCGAGTCCTGATCTTGTTACATGGCCATACATTTTAAGCTTTCGTTTCTTCACAGTAGTTAACAGGTCATCATGGGGTCCGATCGCTGCAGTAACCCTGTCTCTAATCTCTTGGTTTGTGATGCGGTCTTTAAATGTGACGCTTAGGATCCTTCTGTAGCATCTCAATTCCATTGCTAGGATCCTCCTCTCTAGCTCTGCAGTCAGCGTCCTAGACTCACAAGCATATAGAAATGTGGCCATGACCAGGGAGCGCATCAGTCTGATTCAGGTGCCGAGGGCTAAGCCTTTGTCTTTCCATATTAACTATATTTAGAAAGGGCTGCTATTTGGACCAGTAGTTCGGGTTTTGTTCCTTCATCCGAGACAAGGTTTTTAAAGTAAAGTTAATTTTATTGCAATTTTGTACTTAGTAAAGAATTAATACAATTTAAAGTGGATTTTCTTCCTAATACATATTCTTAATTTTCACATATTATCCTTATTCCCACACATACTAGGCCCCGCGCAATCAGTTTCGCATTGGGCCCCGCAATCGCTAGGACCGGCCCTGCTGTCCACTTCCACCCTATGTCGTCTTGCTTAAGGTATGGATTAGGAAGTAGGCCTTGATTATCTTCAACTCTGAAAGATCATTCGAAATTGACAAAATAAACAACCATCAAAAGATTATTATACTAGATTTACAAACAGGGAGGTCAAACAATATTTGGAAGTAACGTCTGTATTTTAAAAGATAAGATAATAAAAAAAATGATTTGTGTGTGTGTATTAGTCCAGTCGCTCCGATGTACAAAATTTGGAAATATTGATAATAGAAATATTTTAATGGAACATTACTAAGTTTTTTCACTTATACTAACTATACTTATAGCACTAGAACTAGTGATCTTTCAATACAGGAAATGACCAAATCTTCCTCTTTTTAATTTCGTACATCTTTCTTTTGCTTTTATTATATCGCCATTTAGGGCATAGCCATCGACACTAAAATCAGACTGATAAGTTCTATGGTCACGGCAACATTCTTATATGCATGCAAATTTTGGACGCTGACTGCTGATCTCGAGAAGAGGATCTTAACAGTAGCAATAGGACTAAGATGATACAGAAATATCATAAACATCACTTTAAAAGATCGCATCACAATTGAAGAAATAAGAGCCAGGATTAATACAGCTATTTATGACCCGCTAACCACTGTCAAAAAAAAGAAAGAAAAACGCAGCAAACTTATACTCTATAGCCAGCTCACAAGGATCTCAGAGCTTGCCAACACCTCCATTCAGGGCACAGTGTCAGGAAAAAAAGGTAGAGGCAGACAGAGAAAGGTATGGGAAAACAACATCAAAGAATGAACTGGTCTGTCACTGAATGAGATTCTAAGACAAAAGATAGAGAGGAATGGAGAAAGACGGCCGAGAGATCTTGTGTGCTGCTCGAAAGGTTCAACATAGTAAGAGATAGGTGAAGTGAAGATTGAAGTAAAGGTCATGTGTTTCTATGGCAGACAGTTAACGAGCAATGCCCATTAATTTACCCAATCAATATCAGCTATCCATTGTTATAGAGCAGTGGTTCCCAAACTTTTTTGTCTCGTGGACCCCTTGACATGTTTTCTGGTTTTCCGTGGACCCCCTCCCCCCCCCCCCCCCGTTTAAGTTATATTGAATTTTTGAAAATTCATCAATTTCAAATTACAAATTTTGTTTACACAATTTCCATCCAGTGACACGAGGAGCGAAAATGTCATTTAAAACTACTTTTTAAGTTAAATTCATTTTTTTTTTCAATAAATTTATTAACGAAATTGAAATTTAAACCCATTACGTAACAGTTAATATGTATCGTTTACTATCACTAAACACATAGGAAACTTTTTGTTTTTAAAGGTTTGCAAGCTTGACTTCCATTGCTACGGGGATTATTTTTCATATTGAGATTTGTTGTTTAGTAAAAGGTTTCACAAATAGCTGTTTTTCGTGAATTTCTTGAGCCATAATTATTTAAATAAAAACTACATCATTGTAAAAAAATGTTTGTAAAATGTTTTACATGTTTCGGAAATTCCTTCAGAGTTGAAGATAGTTATTTCCTAGTCCAAACCTCCCGCAGGACGACGGGGGATGGGAGCGGGCAGGGTTTGAACCCGTGACCATCGGTAAATCGATACGACAGTCCAGCGTGCAAACCGCTCGGCCAGGCAGCCATCATTACCAGACATGGTTGACTCAGCCAGCTGTATAGAGAAATATATTGTTTGCAGAAATATGTTGTTTGCAAAGACTTACATTAGAAGAAAGAAATATTTAGCTATATTCCAACAGAGCTAAAGAATTTAGTGAACTCTTCCACAATACCATTGCCCTAACAGAGTTTTTATGGACTGTTCTCAGAAAGCCATCACAAACGAAGGAGCTGGAATACCCATTGAATGGCCCAATGGAGAAAAATAATTTAAAAATTAAGATCATTATAACTAATGAGCTCTATGAGAACCACAGAGAAGAAATAGGAGCACTGCATCATAAAAAATGGCACATTAACACTTTCTTGTTTGACAAGGAAGTAATGAAGTTCAATTTCAAATACTTAACGCTGTAGTCTACATTTCTTTTTGTTAAAGTTATAACTAGACAAAACTACAATATGAAAATATAGTTATATAGTTAAATATATCAATTTTTCACACACACATCATGCACTCCTTTGTGCTGAGAATTAGTTCTGCTCTAATTTGGTCCTCACCTGGTGCTTTGTGATTCAACTGATGAATGTTCTTGTCATTTTCTCTTCACATTTGAGCAAGTAATTGCGTATGTATTTTCTCATAACTGCGTTGATAACAAATTGAAGATATTCCTGCAATCAAGATCTACTACTGCTCCATTTGTTGCTACTGATATAATAGTTACAGGGTTTGCTTTTTTTTCGAACGATTCCTTCAAAACATCAAATGTGTTCGACTTTATTGTCAATTATCAGTTTTCACAAAACGAAATATTGTCGTGAATTTCTTTATCCATAAATAAACGAACATGTGCCCAAAAAAATGTCTCATGACAGGCACAACTCGGTTCATTTATAGACCTTTGAACTATTTGTTCCTTAGAAGAATTCTTAGCAAATAGCAGATGCAGCTTTGTGCAAAATAGTTTTAAAAACTTCAGCGGCTGGCTAAATCATTCATAAAATGTTAAATAAAAGACACATAGGCAGTATAAGTTCGACGAGAAAAGAAGAAGAAAAAATTGAAAATTAACACCACCGTCTATTTTATATTTAGATTCAGCCATGTTAAATATTAGTTATCTCTAGACCAAATTGAGCTATTTAAATGAGGTATTAAAATTTAAAATATGTTTTTCATTCCAATAATGCATGAAATATTTAATGGCCTAGCTATAATAAAGTATACATAAAGTATATTTGTATGATATAATAGGGGATTCCATTAATGTAAGATTTATATTAAATTCCTTCTTGAATGAGATCCACTCTCGTGGACCCCCATTTGGATGTCATGGACCCCCAATTCTTTTTTTCACTTTCGTGGACCCCCTGAAAGTCCTCGTGGACCCCTGGGGGTCCCTGTGGACCACTTTGGGAATCACTGTAATATAGAGTGTCTGTGTGCGTGCGTTTCTAAAAGTAACGATGAGAGGAAGTTAGCGATTGGTTGGTGGTTATGTCGTGTGAATGATGCAATATGAGCTGATGTGTCGTGATGCAGAGGTTGAGAGAGAGAGAGAGAGAGAGAGAGAGAGAGAGAGACGATGTAGAGATTTGAAACAGTAAGGGCTTACTTTTGCAGTAAGTTCGATTTTGTTTAAGATACCATTTTATATTATTTCATGATTTATTTCTTTTGATCTCAAATTAAATTTATCTACATTGTAATAAATGTTATATTTAGCTTTGTTTAAAAAAGAAATTGATTCAAGTTATTTCGAGTTCCATAATAAAAATAGGCTACAATCCACTTACAAAGGTTTAGTTGTACTAGCAAGTAGCAGTTTGGTGCTACAAGTCAACCACCGACAACACTCGTTAGGCCTATAGTTGAGTGGACTGCGACTTGGGCATTCTAAAAATCCCAAAGTTTAAAATTCCTGCATTCGCCGACATTCGAACCTTGTGTCAAAAGTGAAACGCCTACTTAAGTATTTCTTATCATACCGGTACTCTTTTCTTTTAATGTTTACAAAGTTTATATCAACCAACTCTGTCTGTCTGGTAAAAAGTTTGAACAGGTTTGTCTCCCGCTTCTCTTTCTCGGATGAAGTTCAAACTTTGCGCAATGATTCATTATATATGACAAGACATATTGGCACATGGCAATAGTCGGTTAGTTTACAAATTGTTGTAGAAGCGCTACTTTATGAGAGCTGTATTTATGGATTTAATCCTCTTTCATTA
>JADKLZ010005243.1:27294040-27308406 GCA_021533235.1 Biomphalaria straminea
CTACTTGGACTTTATGCCATGACCTCTTGAGTCTGATGACATGACCTGTTTGAATTTGATGACATGACCTACTTGGAATTGATGACATGACCTAGTTGAGTCTGATGACACGACCTGCTTGGAATTGATGACATGACCTACTTGATTGTAATAACATGACCTACTTGATTGTAATATCATGACCTACTTGATTATGATGACATGACCTACTTGATTGTGATGATATGACTTAATTGGAGCTGATGACATGATCTACTGAAATAGATAATATGAATTACTTGATTCTGATAACATGACCTATTGAGATCGACGTTTATTCGACTGTCCCCTTTGTTACTATCACATTTGCTTGACATTCGCTATAATTGTTGACTAACTTATATTGTTGACATTTTGTGTGTGTTATTGGATTTCGTTATTTGAATGTTGCCTCCGTTTGATTTATCTCCATAAGAAACAGCATGGAAGCACCTCACACTTCTAATTATAAAGGAGTATGTATTGATGGTGTCCCCAATCCAAATCTGTAGTCTGGACATGGATAAAGGAGCTGTAGTGTAGGTGTTCATAATCCGTAGTCTTGACATGTATAAAGCCGTGTGTAATGTAGGTGTTCCCAATCCGTAGTCTGTACGTGTATTGTTCCCAATCCGTAGTCTGTACGTGGATAAATTAGTGTGTATTGAAGGTGTCCCCAATCCGTAGTCTGGACATGTATAAAGGAATGTAATGTAGGTGTTACCAATTCGTAGTCTGGACATGGTCACACTCCCACGTCTTGTCATAGACCCTGATATGTTGGCCTTCGCCTGACATTAGGAACTTATTGGCTCTGATGACATGGCCTATATTGATTCCGTTGTGTTATTTCTTCAATAAGATAGATAATTTAAAATATAAATTTATGTAATATTTTTAAACATTTTTTTACAGTGGAACAGGCGGTTATGTGTTAAAGATTCGGACGGCGACGGCCTTTCCAATGGAAAGGAACTTGGAGACCCAAACTGTCTCTGGAGAGTAGGTCAACCTAACCCATCTGGGCCAGTTACTCACCCTGGTATGATTTATTTTACAAAGCTTATATTAACTCACTCTGTTCTCAATAAAAAAAAAACATAACCATCTAGTCAATTAAGTATTAGTAAATAATTATTTTGTTTGGTATATCGAACAAGGGAAAGAAATTTACTTGACTGAGGTGGTGATATAAGCTGAATTTAGGTTGGCTTTTTTTTTAAAGTAAGCTTGAACATGGGGTAGCCGGACGGTGGAATGATTTAATGCTTTGATTTTGTTTATTTTAAGTGAGATTTTAATACTAAACCATCCCTTGCCCAAGCGCAGCCAAGGGAGATTTTGAGTTTAAAATCTCCCTCAAGGAAGTAGAGAGCATATTTATCACGAAAACTAATACTAAATATATAGGCTGAAGGTGGGTCTTCATATGGTCAACCTTTCTTTAACTTCGGACTTGAAGACAAAGTCTTAATTTCACTGTATCACATAAGCTTAGAGGGCGCGGTGGCTGAGCGGTAAAGCGCTTGGCTTCCGTACTGGAGGTCCCGGGTTCAAATCCTGGTGAAGGCTGGGATTTTTATTTCTGGATTTTCGGGCGCCATTGAGTCCACCCAGCTCTAATGGGTACCTGACATTAGTTGGGGAAAAGTAAAGGCGGTTGGTCGTTGTGCTGGCCACATGACACCCTCGTTAACCGTGGGCCACAGAATCAGATGACCTTTACATCATCTGCCCTATAGACCACTAGGTCTGAAAGGGGAACTTTACTTTTTTTTTTCACATAAGCTTGATTTTTTTGTTTTATGTTACAGGGTTTAGAGATTAGAAACTAGACACTACAAGCTCTAAAACAATGGAATGTGTTCACACGGAGCTAGGACAATCTCTTTATATTCATTATATTGTTATGAAGAATAGTTGAAACTACTGTACTTATATACATCGAATTGAATAGTTTCTGTATGTGTATTATTTTCTATAACTCGCATGTTTATGATATTCTTATGTTATCGTTTTGTGATGACATGTTATTATTGCATATTCTCCTTATATAGTTCATGATTGTGACATTTTAAGATCAAACAAAATAATTGACAGCTTATTAAATGACTTAAGACATGAATATAACTGTTGTTTTTATTTCATCTTAATTTTTTTTTACTTTTTATTATTATATACTAATAACCATTAAAGACCTTTAAAATTGTAGCAGATATATAAATTATTTGAAAGTAATAACTCTCTAAACTCTAGAGAGCTGTAATAGGGAAGAATGAGTATTTGGACACATTTGTTGAAGAATATGGAACAAAAAATATATATGCCTCTAAAACCATTACAAACTCTCATTACTGTAGAAGGTATTGATTTTAAAATGAGAGTCAGAAGTTATATCTACTTTCACGTGTATCACACAATGACAATCTCTTGAGACCACACACCATCTAAAATTGTTACGAATGGATGAATGTAACTGTTGTATTTTATCTGTAAGCATGGATGAATTGTTGGCGAAATTTTTGAACATGTCACTTGCGCTGAGATGCTTAACTGAAACATCGAATCTGTCAATCAAGCTGTCAGTCAATCTGACATCAAATATGTGTATGCTGTTAAGCAGTGTCGTAGTCCAATTGTTAATTATAAAGGTCTATTTAGAGGTAGATGGGCTGATTAGGCTGCTCAAAGTCTTAAGATTAGCAGACATAGTAAAATAGTCTAGAATCAATTTTAAAATGATTTGTTGGAATAGGTAATACCTGTGTTCTTCTGTTTAAGTGAAAACTGTAATGTATAAAGCGAAGATACAGGTTGAAATGAAATCAAAGAAGAGCTGAAATTGTAACTCTGCCGCCCCTGACTATATCTATTTTAGGTTTGATTCGGTTATAAAACATTCAGTAGATGTTCAATTTGGATTTAATCAGAGTTGGCAGGACAAGAACGTTGCCTGGAAACAAGAATGTTGCATTCTGTTGGGTAAGCCCATACATCTAAGTCTTTTTGAATATTATACAATGTTACATTTCTTTCTAGTATAGTGGACAAACAACACTTATCGTTTTCTTAAACGTTCTACAGCGGCTTAGATTGTTATCATACTTTATATTCTATGAACTTTAAAACAATTGAATGTGTGGTAAATACACGCATTGAGAAAATTTAAAGTGTCAATATTTTTAAATCCAAGTGTTTGTTATCGTTAAATTGAACAGTTAAATGAAGAAACAAACAACAAGCCATTGACGCAATTTTAAATGAGCATCTAGGCTTCCTTACATATTCTTTTATCTCTGCAAGATATATTCATGTATTTGATTACCTTATCTATCTATAGCATATGCTTAGCTTATGTATCCTTGGCTTTTGCATAGCCAAAGCCCATTATCATTAAGACTAAAACTGAAAGATTTAAAAACTCCTTTATCCCACTTTTGGTCAGAGTGTTACGAGATCAGCTGTCGTCATTGAGAAGTACATAGAAGTCAAATTCATAAAGCGCTGGTTGTGAATGTGTATGTGTGTTCGTACGTGAATGCTGTTCAAATTTTTCATCAATATTATTTTTGTACAGTAGTTACGCTGAGGTTGTCAATTGTAATCAAACTGGATTTCCATTAGATTGGATCAATAAAAATTATCTTATCTTATCTAATGATACCATGGCATTTTTCTTACATAAATCTTATCATCTTGACATTCTCTTTCCTTATCAGATACGGCAAGTGCTTACCTAATTAACCCATGGCATTGGCTTACTTAAGTAATCCATGGCATATGCTTTGCTAATCTATCCATTTATTTCCTTTAGTCTTATCATCGCATTGCCACATTCAGTAAGTTCATTCTATCTTTGACATTTGTAAAGTTAATATCTCCGTGATACATTATTTACATGACCTTTCCTTACCCAACCTACAACATTTGCATATGGCCTACATTGCCATAATCCATGTTTCTACAACGTTTACATTACCGACGAAATAACTATAAGAGGTTTCCGTGTGAATAGTCTAAGAGCTGAGCCGAAGGCTCTTCGAGCTCTAAGTTTGAAAAAAAAAAAAACCTGTCTGAATCCGTCCGAGAACAAAAAACAAACAGTAAAAAAAAAAACAAACCTGCGGACCACAGGCCTGTCTGGGAGAGACCCGAGTCAATGCTTGTAGGGCATTGCTGTTTCCAATACCACTCGGTGGCACCGGGGGCCTCCACCATCTACCTTCGTTGTACCAAGCTAACTGTGCGGAATCCGCCATTGATGAGGAACAGCGCATGGATTTGTGACTGGTTTGTGGGAGCTTTCTTACAAATCCGCACCGTGAAGGGGCAAGACTCTCGTCCGCCCATGGGCACTCCCACGGGAATCATATTTGTTACCCTTTCGCCTAGCCACTTCCTCTAGTGAGCCGTTTCCACGGGAGCGCCACGCTGAGGCAGGATAACGTGCTCCCGTAAGAGGTTTCCTACAATTCCTCTCGTTCGCTTGAAAATTCTATAAACGTAAATCATGGAATCTGAATCCTAGACAAAGGAAAAAAGGGCTATAACTTTTTTTCGTAACAATTTTACTTTTATGTATATCTTTGGGAAAAAAAATATTAACTAATTAGCCATATATGGTAAACTCTGGTTTGACCGTTATAATTTTTCAAAATAAAATCTTACAATTAAATTTGGTCTGGAGATCTATATCTTAAATTTGTCAGTGGAAATTCCCGCTTATGTTCACTACATAGTTTAATAGACAAAAAACGTGCTGGAACATTTTGTCTTCAATATGGACATCTTTCTATTTTGTACAATACCTGTATTTAAGTCAGAACTTCAAGGAACTGGGTTCCAGGTACCTCGACCCAGCAGAAATCTGGAAAACTTGTCTAAACAAAAAAGGCTCTAACGTTTTTCTTAGAAACAGCTGATGTATATTGCTAAGAAAAAAAATTCCTAGATCGTTGGCCACACGCGGAAAAACTGTCGATTGAACGTTATAATTTTTTAAATTAAAAAACAACTAAACTTGGCTTGACTAGACTTTGAAGAAAAGCAAACATGGCGTAGTCAGCTTTAGTGTACCGAAATTACACGAGAACAAGGTAAAATTTTAAATTGTTTCAGTTTTATGGAAAGAACATTTAAGTAGAACTAATATTTTTTTACTTTAATCAAATATAGATTACATCCAGATTCTTGAAGTAGATCTAGATATAGACTTGATCTTAAGAGTTGTAGCCTAATCCAGAAGTCTAAGTTTTAGATGTAAGATGTCCAAATAGATCAAATGATATAATATCAATATTATGTCTATATAGAATCGCAAAAGTACAAAATCCCAGTGGCTGAATTGGTAAATAAACACTTTTAAGTATTTAGAGATGTCACTATCGGGGTTTCGAGACCTGAACGACTTTTTAAAGTTATTTTCTTTAAGTTTCTTTAATGGACGTGTATTACTTTTTTAAAAATGTATTTTTAATGTTTTTCTTGTTGTAAGAATGGAGATATGTCACCAAACTCTAATTTATATAATGGCATAAACAGGTTTATTTTAGGAAGGGGGGTGAGCGGAATAGAGTGGTTAATGGGCGTACATGTTCATTTGTTTTATGTTTCATTAGTTTTGAAAAGGAAAGATAATCGCTCTTATAAAAAGTTATCAAGTTTATTCAAGGAAGAACTGTGTCGTTAAAAAAACTGATTGTATTACTTCTTCTTCACAGATATTTCTTGACCTGCGCCCTGTTACTAGCCAGTGTCCAGTGCTACCATGAATTCATCAGCCACATCCCAAGTGGAGATAGTGTAACCAACCCATGTGAGCCAAGTCAACCGTGGCACGGAGTAGGCCACTACAACCCCCAGGGAGGAGGACATCTTAATCCATTCGGCCACGACTTTCAAGCCGTAGGGCGACAGGTAAGCGCTCAAACGGCAAGAAAAATATTGTATAAATAAACCTTCATTGAAAAGGTCAACTCTTTAAAGGATTTGTGGCAGATACAACGGAGAGTAGTGACCTTAACTCTTTCTCTCCTTAATTATTTACCACATTCTGGTGAAATCAACGTTGGTATCGTCAGTTAGGAGAGAAAGAGTTAATATAATAGATCCTTTTTGACGTTAATACTACCTAGAAACGTCTACCGATACGATCATATATTAATTAAGAAAAAATAAATAAATTTTATAATGTACATTTCAAAGATCTATCTCCCATCTTTTAATAGTACCCTAATAGTAAAGAATTCACATGCTTTAACTTCCATCACAAAAGTAGGACAATACAACAAATGTATTTTGAGTATACTTTTAGTTATTTCAATGTTGTTTTTTTTTACCACTCATATCTTTTTTGTTCCATTAATTTGTCGTTTCAACACATTAGATTGGAGGCGCATTGGCTGAGCGGTAAATCGTTTGGCTTCCGAAACTGGGGTTCTGGGTTCGAATCCTTGTGAAGACTGGGGTTTTAGTATCGGGATCTTTAGGCGCCTCAGAGTCCACCGAGCTCTAATGGGTACCTGACATTAGCTGGGGAAAAGTAAAAGCAGTAGGTCGTTGTGCTTGCCACATGACACCCTCGTTAACCATGGGGCTAAGAAACAGACGACCTTTACATCATCTGCCCTTTGTTAGTATTTTCCCTCATCTGGTGTGCTCAAAATATGCTCTTCTGGGCCCGTTGTTTGTGCTTACTCTCTTTGTGAACCAATGCTGTCCTTGTGTACCACCAAATGTTGGTATTTATGCCGAAGAGATTTATGTCGCGTTAACATGCAGCTAATCGGCCTGCATCTCTACGGCCCTCTATTAGAGTACCACGCAATGTATTTGAAGTGTCTGGTCATGTGGCATTCGTTGTGCATGTTCTAGTGACGGCTTCATTTGCATAGACGATCTGCCACTCCTGGATCCACATTGAGATTCTGGTTAGACACTAGAAGCTTTTACGTCCATCCTTAATGCTATATAGCTAGTAATTTAAAATGTAACTTTAATCCTAATCATATGGGTGGGGGGGGGCGTGGAGGCTGACATGTCTGCGCTTGGTATCTTAACCTGACTTCCTGGGCTTGAGTGTCGGTGAAGACTTGGATTTAGAATATAGGGTTGTTTTTGTTTTTTTTTTTTTTTTTTTTTTTTTTTTGAGCGCCCCCTGAAAGCACCCAACTCTAATAGGTGCATGACTTTAAGTAAAGGTCGTTGTGCTGGCTACATTCCATCCTTCTTGTTGGCCAAAGATACAGATGGCTTCAACATCATCTGCCCTATAAATCGCAAGTCTGAGACAGAGACTTTTTCTCTTATCCTATCTTTAATTCATTATTTCAGCACTTCAGATTGGTTCTTAGTTTACTGATTAAGCTTTTACAATATTGAAGTTTTCATTGAAGCTTCTTAAGTCATTGTACTATTTACTTATACCATTACAATATATTTCATTTGAATAGAGCCTTGGCTTAGTCTCTTAGTATAGCATTTGTTTCTGTCGGCTCTGTTAAGATAAACTTCGCCATATGCCGAACTCCGTCATATGCCGGTCCCAAGCCCGGAAAAAGGAGGAGGGTTGGGCTAACTACCCTACCTTGTAGAAAAAACACTAGCTACAGAAACACCAAACAGCAAATCAACAGATTGTTGTTGAAAATGGGGGAGGTGTGAATCGGATCTGATTGAATCATGTGACATTCGACCTCTGGGTTTGGGCCTGTCAGAGTTTCGCTAAATTTAGTTCACCATTTTCTGTTATAAAAAAATAGTGAACCAATATATTATTTAAATATCCTTGATCACTGAAGCAGTTATCAGCACATTTGTATTCGAAGAATCTTATGCGTGCAAAAGAAAATTTTAAAAAGTATCTACCTATAAAATATCTATTTAAAGAAATAAAAAAAATCAAACTATTTATAAAAGTATAGCGTAACATCAAACTACAAAGATTACAAACTATATAAAAGTAGTGTTTTTTAATTTGCTCATTTAGATTATTGAATCCGAAGTACGATGTGGATCATAAGTCAATCAATGTCTCGAGGCTTACTTAACACAGGTTGATGTTTCTCATGAAATGGGTTAGGCTATCTTTTTATATGTGTCATGTATATAATCTCTTAACTCTAGTTGTCAAAAAAATGATTAATGGAATTGGCTTAATTGTGTGGCGTAGTACTGTCTCTGATTCAGTCCTAACGTTTAAAGTTTACGTTTTCGAGATGGAGTACAGTTGTTTTTGTCAGCGTTTTGTACAAAGTAGCTTAGAAATAGTTCATCATTGGTATTAAAAATACAATTGTTTATGGGAAATATAATATGTCTAGTTTGTTTTTGTTATTTTACCTTCAAATTACAGTAACAATGAACCATTTATTAATATATATAACAGATCAATTTTACTCAAATTTTTTAATACAATCAGACTTGTGTTATTGTATTCATATTGTCTGATTTTATAGGCTAATATTGTATTGAGTCAGTTCTTAATTATCTAGTAAGCAAATGTTTTCGTTAGATTACATGCAGTATTCTTAATGAAAGGTTTTGGGACTTGCCAATAGCTTAGTTTTCATTACAGTTTATAAATAGCCAATAAATATGAAACGCAAAATTAGCTGCTCCTTGAGGTCAAACTAAGTTCATGAATGAGTAGAAAGTTTTTGAATTAAAGTAAATAATTAAAAGACCCAAGAAACAAGAAAGATAAAAATTATCCGGATTACTTTGCTTGAAATAACTAATGAATTAAAAAAAAAACGAGCAAGTAATTCTTTTCTCAACGATATACACTAACTGTTAAATTTCTAGGAAAATCTTTAGAGCCGTTTTCGAGAACCGTATCCAGGTTCCACCCAGAATTATTTTTTGTTTCCACGCCGTTACGAGGAAGAGCATTGTTAAAAGAATATTAAAAAAAATAATAAAGTTCCCCTTTCAGACCTTGTGGTCTATAGGGCAGATGATGTAAAGGTCATCTGATTTTGTGGCCTACGGTTAACGAGGGTGTCATGTGGCCAGCACAGCGCCCTAAAAGAATATTGACTTCGAAAATTTTGTAACAGTGACGATTGCCATCAATAAGCTAAAAAAAATTGCAGTCATTTACTTCAACAGAAAGTACTTCTCAACAACTCCTATGACTATATTGCAGTGGACACAAGAGCTTTGCTGGCATGACACTGACGGAGATGGTCTGACAAACGGATTCGAGCTTGGCGATCCTTACTGTAAATGGCACCAAGGCTTACAGCCAACATGGACAGGCAACGTCACACATCCAGGTAAATACGAGAAATTTGTCAACATAGACATAGTAGTTTGACCATTGGCTTCCTTCAGCCGTATAAAGACTTTGATTCATCTCGTATAATGTAATGAGATCTTATCTTATCTTATATAATACAGACGTTACTTAAAAAAAGAAGATGATTACGTCCTACGCGTCATGCATTCAGTCATGCATATTAACCAATGACTTAAATTCTGCCAAGTCACTGGTTTTCCTGGCTAGCTCAGTCAATCCATTCCATGCTCTAATAGCGCTAGGGTAGATTACGCTAAGGTAACACACATTAAGACGATAGGTACTGAATATAAACGTGATGGCTAAATCTCATTTCTGGCTATTTACTATTATTATTTTATAATTAATCAACGAAAATTAGTATTTTTAAAAAAAAGGAGAAATACTGTAAAAAGCTATATTTTGGTAACTACAAAAGAGATTGGAGGCGCGGTGGCTAGGTGGGGTCCCGGGTTCGAATCCCGGTGAAGACTGGGATTTTTTTTATTTCGGGATATTTGGGCGCTGAGTCCACCCAGCTCTAATGGGTACCTGACATTAGTTGGGGAAAAGTAAAGGCGGGTTGTCGTTGTGCTGGCCCCATGACACCCTCGTTAGCCAAAAAAAATAGATGACCTTTTTATCATCTGCCCTCTAGACCACAAGATCTGAAAAGAACTTGATTAGACCGCTGGCGAACAACGGCTTTCTCTGGAAGAGGGTCGGAAAAATATGTAGGTCACCACTGGGCTTGCGTAGTCACTTAAATACTCTGCACTGATCCTCTTCGAAATCTAAGACATTGCAATTATTATTAAGTAAACTTATAGTATTTTTTAAATAGTATTTTCTGTTTAACATCACCACTTCTGTTGTCTGACTTCAGGTATTCACAATGTTGAAGGATGTTTGCCAAGAGCTCAACAAGGTGTTCATTAGACAGAACTCGTTGATATATCAAACCATCCTGTATCAATAAAAACGTTGATCTAGGATTTTGTTTCTTCTTGTCTTAGTCTCTACTTTTTGTGGCACAGTTTTGTCTGTCGTGAAGTGGTCCTATACTCAGAGGTTTAGCTTGCTTGGAAAGTTTTAACAGTTCAACACATGTATTATATCTTATCACACAATTTACGCATGTATTTATCTGATTCAATCATTTATTCACAGAGCCGTTATTCTATCTTGAGATGTAGTAACAACATCATTTCTCAATTTAGAAATTTGGTATTAATAATCATAATCCACAATGGAGTTCATTGCATTTGAATATTTTGTGCGAACATATAATATAAAGAATCATTGTTCTAAAATGTCAACTTTTCCTATATAAGTTATATAAGCGTAACTCGGCACAAAGTAGTGAAACATTGTTAGAGGCCTAAAGAAGTATTCTTATAGAGCACAATAGTAACTTCTAACATTTTTTTTTATAAAAATTAAATGTTTAACTAATAAATATAGGTAGACTATTTTTCATGTTTTTATTTTATTAGAACAGACTAAGAGCCAATTAGCAGGTTCGTTTAAAAGAATACAAATTTCTTACCAAATAATTAAGACAAGAAATATTTCCACAAAAAAAAAATTTACTCAAGTGTATTACAACATATAGAAGTAATCAGAAGGTCAAGGAAAAAAATCATTAAAAAATTTCTATTGGTAATATCTGCAATTAATGTTTCGTCGACCATTGAAATGTCAGAGATCGAAACTTGGGATTACACTTAAAGTACACAGGGAAACTGATGCTGCAGTTGAGTGTCTCAATAAGTTTCCGAGATATGATGATCACCAGGTACAGATCGTTGTACTGACCACCAAGTGTAAACTGTGGTTCCGCAAGAACAAATATGTTAGAGGCTACTTTTGGCGTGTTGGTCAGTAAGTAGAAACCAGAGATTAAAGCAACTTGTTTTATGATGAGAAGCTCCTTGCCGCTTAGTTTCTGAGAAGCTCTGGGATCTGAAGATTTGGAAACATTGCTTGTAGACATCCTAAAGTTGGCAGCACGTCTTAAGCCGTCTGCCATTATCATCAAACAGATGATGACAATGATCTCCGTGCAGAAGGGAATAGTTGTGTCCGCGATGGTCCAGATAATGTCTTTCACTAATTGCCTGTTTGGTGAAAGCCAAAGTGCCGGGCGAGTAACGTTAATTTTTGGGTCATGCTGGGTAAAAATAGCCATACTGGCAAATAATGGCAAGTAACTGGCCAGGGAGAACGCCCAGACGAAGATCAAGAGAGCGACGCACCTTCTTATGGTGAAAGCGTTTTTGAAGTGAATCGGCTTGACCACACACATGCAGCGGGCTACGGCCAGGAAGGTTGTTATGACCTGTATGCTCATGTGGACCATGACGCAGATGTTGCCAAAATATATCAGGAGACCGTAAGGATCAACGCTGAAGGTGACCAATGGGTGGAGCAGCTCGAAGCAATGGAATAAAAAACCAACGGACATCGCCATGGCGAATATGCAGAAGATGAGTTCTGTTAAGGACAGCACAAAAAATGTGATGGTCATTCCGTCGTCCAGCCCCATGAGAATAAAGGTCTTAACGCTTAAGACATTGCCCATCATGGAATACGTGGCCAGGACAATGATGCAACTTGAGATAAATAACATTGTTATGGAGTACTGGTATTTGCTAATGATCGCAGATGTTTCTAGTACAGTACTTGTGAAATTAGTCATTATAAAGTAAGTTTATGAGAAACTAGATGTTAAAAATTAAAGTAGTTAAATTTTCGTCTCAAATATAATACAAAGTTACAGTTTGGACTTTTATTAGCAGCAAATTGAAACCAAACAGAAATACACTAAATAAGGTTATTCTACTATTCTATTATCGCATTGTTTGGGACTATATCAGACATACTCTTCATCAACTTATACTTTTAAAACCAATTTTTATATTAAGTGTTAGGTATCTTGACTAAATGTCTAGCTAAACAAAAGAACAATATGCATGTGAAGCACTATACACACATATTACATCAAAAAGTATTATAATCTTAATGTTATAATTATTCTTATTCAATATCGAACATTTCTGAGAACACACTCATAAGAGGCAACGGCTTTCTGTACGTTGTTATGGCTAAATATGTAGGTCACAGTTAGATCTTCTGAACCACGTAAGAATATAAAAAGTAAACATAATTTGGTTTAAAATCTTCTATGTGCTCGCTAGAAAATACAAGAAAATTTTACTTGAATAATTGGTAGTGAAATAGAGTTGTTTTGTATATAATGTTTGCGATACTAATGATTCACGTACACACAAAAAAAATATGCTGAGCATAAATATGTAACAACCAATACCTGGGATGTCTGAATCAGGCAGGAAAACCAATGACTTGGCAGAGTTTAAGTTACTGACCAACATGCATGACTACAATGACACGTGAAACGCTTAGGGCGTAATTCTGTTTTGAAGTAACGCCTGTACTTTATAAGATCAAATATCTAGAAATATATATATATAAATATAAATATTGTTTTATTTTTTTAGAAACTTAATAACAAGCAGGCCTGATTAGCTTATAAGAAAAACAAAGAAGATTTAAGAGACAAGAACAATTTGAATTGTAATAATGAAAACCAAAGTTTGCCTAGAGACTGCAAAATAGTGTGACACAGAGACAATGAAATACATTGTGAGTAGAACAAACAACTTGGCAAAGTCTTACTATAGATTGTGTAATAAAATAAATACCCTTTTACAATTGTTATACATTACAATATATTTATATGTATCAAAGAAATTAATCAAATTTCACTCAATCAGAATTCGTTTTATTTCATTATTTGATGGTTGTTAGCTACAGTCAAAATGAAAAAGACTAATTATTCAATTTTTATTCACTATCTGCTATATATTTAGGATGTATAAAAATATAGCTAAGTAAATCATTACATCTGTGTATTAACAAAGAACACGCCCCATATGTTAGTTTCATAAATATCAAATCAAATTATTGTAATGTTGTTGTTTCTTTTGCCTCAGACATATATTTCATGACCTATGTATAACTAAAGAACTATCAATAAACGCACTATAATATTATTATCTATTAAACTATATTTACTAAATTGATATTCTCTAAGGCGTCAAATTAGATTATAGTTAGTTCCGGTAATCCATAATTGGTAAGGTTGCCTTGCTACTGTGTTATTTGTCAACGCAGAGAACTCGGCCTTGGGTCGATCGCTGGTCTGCCCCAGGAGATTTTGTGTATCAGAAACTGTAATAGATCGAAATTGAGAAGGAAAATTTGGGTTCATAGTAACATAATCTGTCTAATTTTGTAAATTAATTCCAGCTAAGACAGACAAGTTTATCATTAACAGGTATAATCAATTAGCATCTTTACCTGAATAATAATCAGACGAGATAATAAACTAGAGATACGGAGTCGACATAACTGCTTAAAAAGGTATTAGTACTAAATATCCATTAAAACTAATTCTCTAACTTTTTTTGATCTATTTTCCCTAAGGGAAGGGATGCATTGACATTTAAAAAATATGAACGACAATATCTCATTAACCCAAGTACACTTGCACATTTTTAACATAATAACGATAATATAATGACGGTTACGATATTTATTTAAGTTAGAGTTAATTGTATGTTATAATGCATTCAATATGTGGCTCAACAATGGCTAAGACGGATTATAGGAGTCAGTTACAGAGATCATGTCTCAAACAAAGAAATCTTATGACGAACTGGGAACCGACCACTTAGGTTGTGACCGAGCTCGCGTGAGGCTATGAGTAGCATGTCCTCTGAGAGCATGAATTACGCTTATCAACAGTTGCAATGACATGGAGGCCAATACGAGGAAAGCGTAAATCAGGGACGTCCTCGTATAATTTGGCGCCACATTTTCATGGTGGAGAGCAGAGGACACCAGGTGGAAAGAGGCTTTAGATATTACCAGTGACAGATCTTTGTGAAGACAGCTTACAACCCAGAAAGCCGAAAGGCGAGTGGGGATCTAAATCAAAGTTTAAGTAGGTTCAAGGCATTAAATAATTACAGCGATATCTAAG
>JADKLZ010005243.1:27316426-27340917 GCA_021533235.1 Biomphalaria straminea
ATAGCCCGAAAAAGAGGCAGAGCCCAAAAAAGAGGCAAAGAAAAGAGGCAAAAGCCCAAGGATCCCTAGGATGTAAACAGCTCGACAAGTGATGTCCAAAGCTAAAAAGCTGAGGTTTCCTTAGAAAAAAAAAAGATTTAAAAAATACGGGGAGGTGTTCGCTTTATATGCCATTTCGCTTATGGGCCTGTACTATATTTTTGTTTAGGTTACAAAATGTGAGGAAAAAATATGAGATATATAGATCTAGAATCTAGATCTATAGGCAATGAATTAAATGAAATATTTTTGTAAAGAGTAGTTTCCCTTATATTTATATGTCTATGTTTATATTCTATTCTTTATCCATCGAATAGTTTGACCAGTGTAAAATTATTTTCTCACATTAAAATAATTATCATAATAATATTTAAACATATATCAAATTAGTTAAAAAAGAAAAATAAATATTTCTTTTTAAATTTTATTTATTAAAAGCTTGGAAGCTTGGGATGTTTATAAATCAATAAATAAAAGTATTTACAAACAAACCGATCTTTATTTTCTTTTCAAAGCGCGCGGATTCGTTGCAAGTGTTGTATGATTGCGATATCAATTTCAAGTCTAGTCGTATAGATCTATATCATTTGAAAATTAATGAACAAATCTCTGTTTCTACAATTTTTATAAGCCAATGTGTATTTATAGATCTAGAGATAGATCAAATACAAAATGTACGAATAGAAACTCCACGATTTAGATTGACAAAGAAAAAGCAATGTAAATATTGAAAGTATTGAAAACTTCTTTTAAAGTAGGGTCTAAATCTTTGTAATCGATTTCTTACTAACCATGAGCCAAAATCTATAAGGGTGCTAGATTTATTGACGATGTACCCTAGATCTAGAAGTCTACCACTCTAGATCACGAGTCTAGTTCAGATCCACATTCTCCGTCCACACGTTTTCTAGATTATAGAGATAGATTAGATCTAGAGTCTATTGTCAATAGTATTGAACAAGATTGAAAACATTCAATTGAAATTTAAGGTAGGCACTTCAACAAAAAAAAAATTGTTTTGATCATAGATCTATAATAGATCTAATCATCTAGATCTATATTATACTATATAAGACTTATAAATATAATATAAGACATATTGTAGCCATTATGATTGATTATGATTGTAGGTATGATTTTCCGGTCGCGGCGATTTTTTTTTGGTTACCGAAAGCAATAGCCTTTATGCGGCAGTTTTGAGATCAGTAGGAATTCATATATTCTATAGCATTCCACTCTAATCATGTTTTAATCGGGTTAAAAGTGCTTTTTTTTTATTTTACAAGGACCATAGATCGATTTATTCTTTGGATTTATAGACTAATTTATACTGGTAAACAGTTATTTTCATGGCGATCAGGCATGGTGATAATACTGAGGTAAGTTGACACCGATAATTTGTTATTAGTAAGTTAGGATGTGTGTAAAATTTAGTTTGGCCATGTACCTTAGTAGATATAATCTTTTTTTTTTTTTTGGCAATAAGTCACAAGCAAGCATAATAAATGCAAGCCCAATGGGCTAGGTCTAATTTTTTAAAGCGAAATCGGCCGCCATGAAAAAAACGGAAGTGATAGACTCATTGTTTATCAATCGCTG
Organism: Biomphalaria straminea; assembly: GCA_021533235.1. NCBI lineage: Eukaryota > Metazoa > Mollusca > Gastropoda > Planorbidae > Biomphalaria > Biomphalaria straminea. Next base: position 27,318,065 of record JADKLZ010005243.1, read on the forward strand.
CATCCTTTTTCTACTTCACAATCGCTTTTAAAATCCACCGAAATCTTTAAATTTCTTCAATCATCTAATATTTAAAACTTAAAAAATAACATTTTAATGATGATATTAACTCATTAATTAAGTTTTGAATGGATATTTATTGAAACCATTATATTTATTGGTGCGATAATGGCCGATAATTAAAAAACAATTATAAATCTAGATCTAAAGCATTATCGTATTTTTTTTTTTTTCCACAAATACAACTAGATTTCATTAATATTAGGTTAGTTTTTTTTTTAAATATTTTAAATAAATCTAGCCCTTCTATGCAAATCTAGAAGATAATTATATTAATACATAAACATATATAATTATATATAGATCTATAGCTATATAGTAAATATAGCAGTTTCTATTCAAATTCATTATTAAAAATTAAAGACCAACTGAAGAGGTTTTGGGGTCAGACGCGGAAACCGGTGTAATACGTTTTTTTAGTTTCATAATGCTTAAAAAAACATACATACGAAATATTAGACATATATTCTTTGTAATTATTTAGATATAAGCAATTTAGTGTGCGTTTTAGGGACTATGAAATTTCACAATCTCGAAGCCATTCGAGATCGGATTCTCCCAGACCACCAAGGTCGATGACGTAGTCTGGGGGAATCTAGGTCACATTATTCACTTTATGGCTAAGCGTGTTTCCCTATTCCTTTTTACAGGAATGCAAGTTTCTGAAAACAAAGGCGACTAAAACACACCGATTTATAAAAAGTGGATGTTAGGGTAGGGAAATTAGGTCAAATCACGCAATTTATGGCTTTACATGTTAGATCTACCGTTTGTCGGCTTTTCTTGATCTAGTCAAGCGAACAGCGTTTCAGCCCACGCAGTACCGCGCGCCTCAGTTCACATGTTTCGTTTTAGTCAAGTTACGCAATTTATGACTTATATTACTGCTTCAGGCTTATTCTAGTTCTAAATCTACTGCTTTTGATCAAGAACTAGATCTTCTTTTCTCAGATCTTTAATGATGTAGAAAATTTGTAGATCTATAAACTAGAGTAGGCCTACTAGAGTCTAGACCTAAATTTGATTAGATCTATATGAAGTCTATACTCTGCTATCTAGTAATAGTAGTTAGTAGTATATTAGCAGATAACGCCGCCAGATAATAAGAAATTAGATCTATCTATAGATCTAGACTGATCCGATCGAGGTGCTGGGCTTAGATCTAGAAAAACAAAGTTTAAAATTATTTACCTAGTAATTAAGGCTAGTCGTCCCTAGATCTAAATAGGATCAATATGGGTGAAAAAAAATTAATTACAATGTTGAGCTCATTCAATAATGTAGTTATTGTAGTGCACGATTTTATTTAGTTTTATTCTCGAGTCACAACCCCGTACAACACTATATAGTCACTAGCAAATTGAGTAGCAAATAGCTTTAACCTTAACCTATAGACTTAAAAATAGTCTAGCTGATTTAGATCTACTAGATCTAAATTTCTAAAAATATATAAGCAACAATTAGTAATTACATTAGACATACTGTGACATAGAGCCAATAGAGCTAGAGTCCTAGATCTACCTACTACCAATTCTATATTATTATAACTATACGAAATATGGATTTTGTTACACTCTTTCTTAAGTATATTACTAATATTAGGGCCTATATATACTTAAAAATAGTACTATAAATCTATAGTATGTAAAAATTAAAGAGTTTATTTATCTCATAGTGAGATTTATTTATTTGTAGATTGGAATAGAATCATTAGAATCAAGTTAATCTGTAACTGTAATAAGGTTTTAAATTGTGTTTATACAAATAAAAGAGATTTTTTTTCTGTGGGAAGTCAAGGAAGTGGAAAATAAAAGTATCAATATAATATTAAGTAATGCATAGACTACTGTTAATGTGGTTATGGAATTCATTTTATTAAATTTTAGTAACCCAATTATTGCCAGTTAATAGCCATTAATCAATTAATATAATTATATTTTTTATAAATATTTTATTAAAAATGTAGAGCTATTCATAATTTAAAGTGTTTAATAATTAAGGCTGGCCGCTGGCCTCAAAAGATTAATAAGGAATGCAGTCTTTTCCGTGGCTATGCAGCCCTAACTGCAAACTACATATTTTGACATGTTCAGCGAAGACATAACCATTTTCCGCTGGTGGTCAAATTAAATGATCTTTCGGACATCTACCCTCGGCAGTGGATTTTCTTTTGGCCTCTAATATGTATTCCAGGTTGCAATTTCTAATAAATAGCATTGTTTCAAGAATGAGATCCAACTCTTATTTATTTTAAATACAACCCCTTTACAGATCAATTTAAGTCATCATTGCAATGGTCCTTCAAATCTGCAATAACATAGAGATTATCAAAATTTGAATAAGTTTCAAAATATAGAAAGTTGTGTGGTTTGCGCTCGGAACTGTCTTCTCTGTGGTCTCAGGTTCAAACACTGACCGCAGCCATTACTAAAATGCTGCTGGAATTTTGTGCTATGACATAATAATATTTAATCCTGATACAAAACTTTGTTTAAACCTTGCAAGTGAAAAGAAACATAGTAAAATAATGTGTGTATAATGAAGAACTCTATTAAAATGTGATTTTTTATATTTACATTTATTGGAATTTATTATATGAAATAAAATTGTAGAATGTTTCTGTGATTTGTTTCACAATAGAAACAGGGAATATAAACTCTTCTTGTTCTTCCAAATGATGAAAGATCCATCTAGTAAACTTGTCTGTTCGCCACTTGCCCAATGTCATATATATGTTTTCTGTAAAATAGATTTTTAAAAATGTATTTATTAACATTGATACTTAATTATGTAAACATATTGGGGGCGCGGTGGTCGAATGGTTAAGCGCTTGGCTTCCGAACCTGAGGTCCTTGGTTCGAATCCCGATGAAGACTGGGATTTTGAATTTTGGGATTTTTAGGGTGCCCCTGAGTCTACCCAACTCTAATGGGTACCTGACTTTAGTTGGGGAAAGTAAAGGCGGTTGGTTGTTGTGCTGACCACATAACACCCTGCTCGTTAACCGTTGGCCAAAGAAACAGATGACCTTAAATCATCTGCCCCATAGATCGCAAGGTCTGAAGGGGGCACTTTACTACTTTATGTATACATATAATGATATATATATATATATATATATAGAACTAGTGGTTATATACATTATACGTTATTCTGATATAACATTAACATCTTAATATTACCAATATAAATGATGACTTTTTTTTTTTTTTTTAAGATCTAAAATCTAAAGTCTAGCCTAATTAATAAGTATAGTAAGGCAGTAAGGGCTATATTAGATCTATTATATAAATATATTCTATATAGAATTATAGATTTAACTTAGGCTTTAGGACTTACATATTTAAATATTGACTAATAGATTATATTTTATATTATAATTATGAATAATCTTTATCATACTTTATGCTAGGACACTAGACTACTTACTAGGTCTAAATCTTACTATTATTACACTATATCTATATTCTATATAAATTCAAACATAAAAATATGTTGGCAACTGGGCTTAGACTTAACTTTAACTGTCTTAACTTAACATAGACATACTATGTATGACTTGTATGTACAAAATATGTTGGCAACTGGGCTTAGACTTAACTGTCTTAACATAGACATACTCACATAGTCATACTAGGCTAGGCTAGCATAACTCTGACTAGATCTACTTAAATTAAAATCTACTAGTTTATAAATAAGCTAGATTTAGATCTACTAGATCTATCATTACTACAAGTCAAGTAATATAAATATAATAAACTAGAATTAACTAGATCTAGTGAGTGACTAATAAAAGTGTTAAGAAGGCCTAACATGAATTAAACTTAATTAGAGTTAGAATAAAGATAGATCTAGATTCTAGATATTTAGTTTTGGTATAATAATAATTATAATACACCTGACTTATTGTTATAAGTCATAATAAGACTAGTTATAGTTATACCACTATCATTCAATATCATATCATAATATTCATAATAAATCTTCTATCTATATAGACTATAGTAATAGTCTCTATATCTATGTATTTTGAAAAAGTAGAAGAGTTCAATTCAGGGTATTTTGGTGCATCCCATCATAAGTATCATTTAAAATTGTTTGACAGCTACAATGAGATAAGTAGATCTATATCTGCTACATTTATACATAGAACGAATCAAGCCATGTCCATTGTTATTTATTTACATTTTCTCAGTCCAACGCAATACGTCACTTCCGGGTCACTTAAGGTTTCGGCCATTGAAGCTGATTTTCAAATCTCGTTATTTTTTACACTTTCGAAGTACTTTTTCTAATATAAATACGCTTTTCTAAATTCTCAAATTTTTAGGAACTAACTTTGATGCTATATACTATCTAAATCAATCGCTATCTCAATTTCGAAAAAAACCTCTTCAGTTGGTCTTTAAATCTAGACTAGGACTAGGGGATTCAGTGATAAAATAGTTATTAGCTTATTATTTATATGCAATCAAACCACTATAGATAGCTAGATTGCTGCTAGATAGATAATTTTGAGATATAAATAAAACAAAAAGAATTTTGAAAATCAGATATTTAGTTCAAAAGTTATAATTTTTTAGTTAATTATTTTGACCCCTTCTTTACCTAATTACTAGCTAGATCTAATTCAACTAATTGTATTTTACTAATTTTTTTGTCCCACTTTGGCCTTGGTTGTCTTGTCCTTATTATTATACATTGTCACTTTGAATTTTTTTTTAACTTTTCTAAATATTATTTAGCTTTTAAATAAATATCAACATTTTAAGATACATTAAAATTAATATTCCTGTGATTTTTTTATATGTTATTTAAGTTATTTAACATCTTAAAATAATATTTTAAGTGAGAAAATACGTTCACCATCATGGCATTCATAAATGTCACCCCCCCCCCCCCATCTGCCGATGTCTAGATCTAATTCTAATGTTTGTTTTTACAGCTAAATTCATTTGACCCATTTAGATCTATACAGCCGGTAAGCACAAGAGGATTTGCTGCGCCCGGTCACGTGACCTGTTATTGACGCCGCGAATGATGTGAAGGAGGAAAAAAAGTTCTGCGCGAGTAAGGTGAGTGATTTGATTGGACCAAAATAAATGATTTCTTTCAATCAAAAGCCTCTGCAATCCTCAATACTTAAAAAAAACAACCAATTACACACATAGAATCAGCAATTGATGAGCTTTAAAAGGATGTTTGAAATTTTATTCCAGGTCCACAGAATACGAAGTTATTACAAAAACAAAATTTCACCCTGCAACAGTTTCGTACTCGCTTAAGATATCTTCATATCTTCAATCTTGATAGGTCATCCATTTCTGCGTACAACGATGTATCACATGTCTATATACGACTTGTACTTACATGAGGCTTTTAAATAGAAAATGGGATACCCTAACCTTGTTTCGCAGCGAAATGGGACCAAAAATATACGGACGATTTTTCAGGCGGACTGAACAGCCTATCTAGACTCTATAGAGTCTGACATATTTTGAGATCAGTCATCAATCAATCAGAACTCAAGATATAAGATTTCTTGCTTGATTATGATACTAAATAAACAAACAACATTGTAGCTTTTATTTTTATTATTGGTTCAAAGACTTTAAATATATAATATTCTTTTTAAATTAAATCTTTGATGCTGCTGATTTAGTGTTAAGTAATGCTTTCAATCATGACTAAAACTTTTTTTTCCATGCAGAGAACATGACGACTGACGATGGGCATGAGTTAGGTAGGAGTTGCGAGGATGTAGCTGAGTAATTGTAACTTGTCAAGCACTATTGATGTGGAAGCAAAAGGCAAGGGTGTAACAAGTAATTTTACAAATGTGACAATCACATGGACATGGTCGACATGGAGCGCAAGCAAAAACAAAAAATCATATTGAATTATTTCCGTGACTTGGGGATGCACTTACAATCACCTCATATTTTCAGGCCACAAGGAAGCACTGTGCATCTCAGGTTTAATAATAAGTATCAACACATAATTATGGATTTCTGTTAAAGTTTTGAAGTTTTAAAAAGGCGTTAAAAATATGCGCGTCGTTTTTTGACATGCGACATTACTTTTTATAAGAATGAAAATGTGTTACCTTGTGACTAAAGTTTCAAAATAAAATAAAAAAACAACAATAACAATTCATGCATTTCTGTTAAAAATTTTATTAATTTATCTCTAAAACTTAAGGGAGTTACAGCTTTTTAAACCAGGAAAAAGTACTACTTTTTGTACCTTTTTTTTTTTTTTAACACAATCCATCTTCTGTACCTGAAAAAATTATTCTAAACTTCTATCTAGGGTTTAAAAATACAATAAGTATCAACAGAGGATCAGGCATTTCTGTGGCCGTCCACATCTAAGGGTCTGACAAGGCGTGGAAGCATGATCATGCACAGACTTATGATTGGAAACACCTAAATCACGCACTCATTTGTGCCGAAGAGAAAGGAGCCCCCACTTTGTGAATACTGTGACTCTTGTCTCACTGTGGCTCCACAGCCACACTAGGAAGTGTGCGAGATGAACCATAATCATTCTACAGCTGAAGGAGGCCAATTGTTTCACTGTGGAACATATTCTCATTGACTGCCCCAAGTACCAGGATATTAGGGGGAAATATTTTAGAGCACATAACTTAAAAACCGGTGTCGAACCTGGGCATTTGCCCCACTTGCCACACCCTAAGGCCGCTACTGCGTCTTCTCTTCCTTTTTCTGTTATTGTGTAAATAAATTTGAGATTATAACTCACAATTTATGCTTGAATCATTAAAAATCCCAAAAATTTAGAGTATAATCTAATTGGTCCACTTAATTTCTCCTTCCACATTTTTTATTTAGTGCTTGGAATTAGAGTTCTGTAACAAAACAAAGTTACAAACAGGCCTGTTGAAGAAAATGTATCACTTATAAATGAGCTTTTTACTTAGGTATCTGTGAGACCTTGAAAAAGCCTTGAATTTCGCATAAAAATGGGGAAAAAACGGTTTTCTGTTCCGCCAAGTCTGAATCCCGACCAAAAAAAAATAAATAAAAATCGCCGTTTTTTTTCATTATTTATTAATAGTGCAAAAATGAAAATACTGACTCCAAAATAAAATATATTGGTCTGTGTTTATTGTTTACATTTCATCTCCTCCCAGACCCGGTGTGTCCAAATTTACGAAGATATTTAGATATGGTTGAGGTAGATTTATGTCATCTATGTAGATTCTAGTACATACATCTGGTAGTCTAGATCTAGATCCATTTTTAGAATCTAGCAAGAATACCGCCAAATGCTCCATTCAAATCCCTTTCCTTTCTTGACAATGGATCTAGTAGTAAAAAAAAACGTATAGATCTAGATTCTAGATCTAGAACCATATAGATCTAGATCTTTTACTAAAATACTTAGGCTAAGTCTAAATTACTTGCTAGATCTAGAATCCAGAAGTAGATCTAAAATGTTCCACATTGGAGCCCAAAATCTATCCATACATTATCTTTCCTTTCTCTCTCCTATCTATCTATATCTATATATATATCTATCTACTCAATACATACATTACATCAGTAAAACATAAACATGAGCACGCAGGCCATAAAAGACAGATGGACATGTTGTGTAAATCCCTCGCCAATGCTACACTGTCAACATCCACCCTTTCTATCACCCCCCCCCCCTGCTGTCTTTTCATGTACCGGGTAACCTTCACTTAAATGGTCCAATCACACATTTGGATAACCCACCATAGATTTGCATGATTGGTTTGTTTGTTTTAAGTCACATGTTCACATTTTAGTTTTAATTTAAGGCAGTTTATTATAAAGCTATCAAACAGTGAACATCGCATCGTCGATTTCCATTTTTTATTTCTGATTTATTTGGATACAAAACTCAGTGTGAGTTTAAATCTTTTCAATTCTTTAGTTTTCTCATATAGTTTTATGTCAAGACTTAGTCGATTCCGTTATTTACTTATCTGCTTCTCGTTACGTATGTGTCATGTCACTGTGATTGTCGACATTGAGTGATGTAGGAACTGCGCAAGAGTTCCTTTGAAACCACAACATTCTGAGAACTATGACGAATTGTCCTGTCCCTGAATGTGGACCCAGATAAGCAGCGCCTGCTTTATTTTTCAAAAGTTACATTTTAGTTAAAATGCCGGTAATACACCGTTGTCTGGTTCCAAGTCCAGAATGTGATAGGAGAGCATATGTTAGGCTACATACTACTCTTCATAAACATCTAGCTACTGTTATTGAAAACGCATGGATTTCAGATAAATATCTGCACTTATAAGAACCCCATTAATGATTAAGTTTAATTTAATTTGAAGATAAAATAAAGAATATGATGCACACATATACGAAACCTATTATGATTACAGTAAATTAATAATTTGATCCACTATAATACCTTTCTAAAAAATAATAATTTAGATTTATAAAACGCACATAACAAATGGAAGACAGCAAAAATATACATATATAGGAAACCATACATTTTTTAGCCTCACAAAAAAAAAGCAAATAAAAAACATAAAGATGAATTCATTCTCATAATTTATTTTATAGTCTTTTAAAATATTTAATTATTACGTAATATAGATCCAGAGTTTAGCCTCACAAACACAAAAGAAAACAAAATAAATATGAATTCATTCTCATTATTTATTTTTTATAACCTTTTAAAATATTTTATTATTACATAATATAGCTCCATAGTTTTGATGCCATTAGAGAATGACTAGATCAACCACAAACTATTACATGATACCACTGACACCGTCTAGCCGGTAGTGACCTTATGACCTGATTACCCTAGCGATAGACAGCGTGGCACTGTCACTTGCGCAACATTCGTAAAAAGGGTCCTTGGATGTAAAGTTTCACCTTCTACTCCATGTGGGATAGCGTAATTTCTCAATAGAGCTTGGTTTACAAATATTATATTACAATTATGATTCTACGATAATCTAGAAGCGAAGTTACGGTATGATTTTTTAAATTTATTTTTTGTTCTTCTTTGGCTTTGTATTCAATAAAAAATTTTGGCACCCGAATTTTAACTTTTTGTTATTAATGCATACATATCTTTCTTATTATTCAATATTTTTTCTTCAAAATTTCAGAATACTTCAAACATGTTCTGATGTTCTGTATACTAAAGTGTGATATGACTTCAATCTTTTATCTAAACCTATTTTTTGTACTTTTACACTACAGCCAGTCGAAACTGAAAAGAGACGACTAAGTTTTGTCGAAATTTGATTTAGTTCAAGCACAACTTTTTTATTTGTCAATATTTCCATTTCAAATTTTCAGGAGACTTTACATGTTCTTTATATCATTTTTCATCTAAATTATTCTAAATCTATTTTTCATACTTTTACAGCCGTAAGAATTTTAAAAATAGAAACTACATATTTTGTCGAAATTTGACATATTCATGCACAACTTTTGCATTTATTAATATTACCATTTAAAATTTTCAAGAAACAAATTTATAAATGCTTGCTTATGAAACATTTTTTTGACAAATAACAAATTTTTATGTAAATCTATACATTTTAAAGATGTACATACACCCCTTTTTTGGTGTCGCATTTTATTTTAATTTAAATTGAAATATTACAGCTTGAATGTTAAATTGACAAATAGAAGACACGTTTACTGTTTTCAGTTTTTCTAGATGTAACCATTACTGAGCTATGAAAATAAAATGCAAAACATTGCTTCTACTTGCTTCTATGTAAATAAAACTTCTTCCTGCCTGTTAATGACAGAGTAAAAAAAAAAAATTAGCTGTAGCTGTTTCATTCATACTCTCCCACCTTGACTACTGTAACGCTGTGCTAGCAAGTTTACACTGATAAAATCTCCAAACTGCAGTGATTTCAAGTCGTTTTAGCTCTTGTTTATCTTTGTAATGTTATTACAGCACCTTGAGCCTACATCATGTTTCTTTCTTAGCTGCTCTCTCTAAATTAAATTATTATTACTATCTATATAAATCTACAACTGGATTTAAAATATATTAAAAAAAAAAACAACATATATATATATTTGATTTTATGTGACTGTTCTTAGAGGCTGGATATAGGCTAAGCTAGATGGCCTTTTACTCACCAGTCTGTAGATCTATTTTCATCATTATAATCAAAGAACTTAAAATGCTGATTTAAAAGTAAAATGATAATGTTTTCGTTTCAAATTTAGGTAGTACTTTTCTCCCCTTCTCAAGAGCTAAAATGAAGTACATTCTTGTGACTGGAGGCATTATCAGTGGTGTAGGAAAAGGAATCATAGCCAGCAGCTTGGGAACTTTGCTCAAATCTCGTGGATTAAGAGTCACCAGTATTAAAATAGACCCTTACATAAATATTGATGCTGGAACATTTTCTCCATATGAACATGGTAAGTGCTTGCATATTTTATATATTAGTAAGTGCTAGTCCTATATATTTTCCCTTCATGCTGACTTGTTTGTCACTAATATTTATGGATGCTGCTTTTAATTTGTGTTAACGTCAAATTGTAACAGTTATCCGTTAAACTCATGGGGTCTAAAGGAATGTTCTAGTACCTTTGATAGTCTGGCATGCAGCACCTTTAGGTGTATACCTTACTGGTCCCCTTTGAATCTCTAAATCTCTCACATTTGTCTCCTAAGCTATACCCTGGAAAACACTTCATCTGGCAGACTAAACTATAGTAGGGGTTGGTGGTAACATGGGCAATAGGCCTTCTCAACTAAGGTCACTGGCTTGGGGGGGGGATAAAATAAATGCCAGAGAGATAAAATCACTGGTACATGGAATGTGTGATCACTTGACTGCAATATTAATAAAAAAAAATATTTTAAAATGCATATTGACACACACCAACAAACAGGCATATATCTGGATGGCTGCCTGGACGTTTGGTTGTCCTGATGGTCCTCATTTGAATCCTGCCCACTGCCACTTCCCCTATGTCCTACAATATGTTTGGGCTATTGTTTAATAATCTTGAATTTGGAAGGAATCACTGAAAAAAAAAAAAAAAGCTTTGCTGCTGTTATTTTTAGCCCTTGTGGTTATGCATAGTGCCTATGTACCAAAACTGAACTAAAAATTAAGTCTGGTTGATACTTTAAAAAAAAAAGACTCTTTAAATATGTAAAAATTATTTAATAGTTATAAAATGACTTAATGAATTGCAGTCTTTAATACTGTGGTAGTTTGCATCTTTTGAAATGATGGTACTTACAGGTGAAGTGTTTGTCTTGGATGATGGTGGTGAAGTAGATCTTGATCTTGGCAACTACGAAAGATTTTTAGATGTAACATTGACTAGAGACAACAATATAACAACTGGTAAAATTTATCAGTATGTGATCAGCAATGAGAGACAGGGAGACTATTTGGGCAAGACAGTACAGAGTAAAGCATTTATCCTTTATATATATTAGTTTAAGATTTCTATTAATCTGTTTCACTTTTACTAAGCTTTAAGCAAAAATATGTATCAATTTTGACAGTTGTACCGCACATAACTAATGCTATTCAAGATTGGGTAACTCGTGTCGCCGAAACACCAGTGGATGGGAATGAAAAGGCAGATGTCTGCATTATAGAGGTTTGAATTAACTTTATGCAAAAATTTTTTACTTTAAAAGAAATTATTAAGTTATTTTGCAGTAATATTTTGTTATAATTTAATTCACAAAAAAAATATTTTTACATTTTCATTTCTAGCTTGGGGGTACTATAGGTGATATTGAAGGTATGCCATTTGTGGAAGCCTTTAGACAGTTCCAGTTCCGAGTGAAAAGAGAAAATATATGCTTTGTACATGTTAGTCTTATTCCACAAGTAAGTCGGCTTGGTTGTTGCTCTTAATAGGTTACAAAAGTGTTATCTATAAATATTCTTACTGCTTCTTTTTGTCATTGGGTGGAAGTGACATTTTTATTTTGTAATCTACTTTGAATCACAGGAATAGCATGAATATCAACATACTATAGGAACAGCTCTTTGTCAAACCTTCAGAAATTCGTTTACACTGTTATTTCAGATAGATAAATGCTAAACAGCAGGTCATTAACAAGAACCAGTGATGGGAATTTTCTGAAAATTCCAAAAATTACTTCTGATCCAATTTTCTAGCAAAAAAATCCAAAATTTTCCTGACATTTTTTTTTTTAAATCTGATTTTTTTGTACGAAAAAAAATATGATATTATTTTTCCATTTTCAGAAAAATGCGAAATAAGATTTTTGATTGTTTTGAGCATGCTCACATCCAGTCTTTTGATACAGTTATAAAATCTTTTTTTTTTCAATCTCGTGTTACCCTGTGTTACCCTAACAACCCTAAGTCTAGATCTCAGTCTCAGGGTTCGTAGCCACCTTCAAAACCTGGAAAACACACTGAATTTCATTATTAAATTTAAGGCCTTGAAAAAGCCTTGAATTTCGTAAAAAAAAACAGAATGTGAAGGCTACACCTCTCCGGGCCCTCCCGCACCTAAAATCTTATTGTATAGTAAAAGTGACTTCGCATGGAAAGTCAGTAATCAAATTATCAAGATCTACCTAGTAATAGTAGCCTATCTAGAGTTAGATCTAAGTTAGATCTAGTGAAGATAATTTGCACCTATCCGGGAAAGCTCAGTAAATTTTAGTCAATTTATTGATCTCGATACATCTACTCTAGAAATACGCTAGATTCTACATTTACGCTAAATCACTAGAATTTTGTGACGATACTTCGCACACAGTTGTGTAAGTCCGCGAATTTTGTGACTTTAGAATACTTTAGATCTAGACTCTAGATTTACGTTAGAGTCACTCAGTGAAGATATTTCGCACTCACAGCCACGAAAAGTTCGTGAATTTAGTGACTTAGATCTAGACTCTAGATTTACGCTACATCACTACAATAGATTTAGTGAATATAATTCGCTCACAGCCGCGAAAAGTCCATGAATTTAGTGACTTATATCTAGATTATAGTTTTACGGTATAGTTATAATTCGCGCACATAGTTGTGAAAAGTTTGCGAATTTAGTGACTTAGATCTAGAGTCACTCTAGAATCTAGATTTACGCTAAATCACTAGAATCTAGTGAAGATGACCCTGTGAAGCTGTGAAAAGTCTGTGAATTGACTTAAAGTTTGAATCTATAGCATCTTTTTTAAGTCGCTGTGACAGGCAAGTTCAAAACGGCCGGGGGGGGGGGGGGGGAGAAAAATTTCCAAAAATTTTTGTTGAGTCTGTTCCCATCACTGAAGAATACACAAGTCCAATAAGAATGGAAGGCTCTTTATCTGAATTATAATGTACTTGTCAACTAAGTTTACATATATCATTCTGTCCTATGTCCCCTGATGAACTTTAGCACATTTACTCTTAAAACTATATTCCAACTAACTTCTTAAGTTACTTATTTTTATATATTTATATATATATATATACATATATATATATATCTTTACACTTATTAGCAACTTCTAGTCATTTGAGGTCTTTTCTCATTTCTTAGGTACCTCTCACACTCATAATTAACTCTCATGCTTAGGATATAACTATTTATGTCATGTTTAAAGTGCTACAATTTTTATCCAATGGCAAATATAATGTATAATATTATCATTTTTTTCTTTATATTTATTTTAGCCCAAAACAACAGGGGAGCAAAAGACCAAACCCACTCAGTCAAGTGTCAGGGAGCTTAGAGGACTTGGAATCTCACCAGATATAGTAGGTTTTAGTTCCAAGCTTCACTGTTGTGTAACTGAGTTCAATGGGTTTATATGGTTAGTTGTCCTAAGCAGGGCAAATTTAAATTGCTTGGTAGCCTTTTGAATTATCAAGACTTTGTTTTATGTTCTGTACCATGCGGCTTTTGAAATAGTCCCGTTGTTCTTTTTAAGGTAAAGAATGGTATTCTGGTCATTAGTATAACCTTGACATAAAGATTAATGTTGCAAATTAAATAATAGTTTTTACCTGTTCAAAATAGATTATACTTTGTTGTTGTTGTTTTTAATTGTATTGTATTGATTGTATTAATTTTATACTTCCGTTTTTTTTTGTTTTTTTTTCCCATAGATTGTCTGTCGTAGTGTTTCTCCATTATCTGAATCTGTGAAGGAAAAAATCTCTCTTTTCTGTCATGTTGATCCTGAACAGGTGAGATTTCTTCATTGAATACTTGCACCAGTAATTGTTTAAAAGTAATGATTTTCTGAACCTTTGAAGTAGCTCATATCTATTGCAGGTTTATTGTGTCCATGATGTTACCTCAGTATTTAGAGTGCCTTTACTGCTGCAGTCACAAGGAGCTGACAATTTCCTTATTAGTCGTCTCCAAATTGATGTCTCACAGAATGAAAATAGACCTCAAGTAATGTCCATGGACAGTTGGGCTGAGCTAGCAGATAGGTGAGTTTTAGTCTTTGTTAGTGATTGGTTTGTTTTTTGTTTTTTTTTTCTACTTTTCAGAATTGTTTGCAATTGTACATAAATAAATGCATATTATTTTTTGTTTTATTGTTTAATCCCTTGTCAGATAGCAAAAGATAATGCAAACTAAATGCTAGTGTTTTTAACATTAAAAGAGTTATTGTTATTTTTAGCTAACACGTTAATTTTTTTCTTTTAGACATGACCGACTTTTAAAAGAAGTTTGTATTGTTTTGGTTGGCAAGTATACAGCATTATCAGATTCATACACTTCAGTCATCAAAGCTCTACAGCATGCATCATTGGCAGTCAATCACAGACTGGACCTCAAAGTAAGCTAATAGCACAGATATAGATATGTTTAATTAGGTTTCAGTACATTTATCTAAATCCTTTAGTCCCTTAGTTTGGTAGAGTATTCAACTGCCTGTAGTGTTAGCTGCATCCATTCTTCACTGGGGTTTTTATTGTCTCTTTTCCCCTGGTATCACATTTTATATTTATTTTGACTTGGGTTCTAAAGAGTGTGTGGTTAGGTTAAGACTACCTAAAGGACAATACAGTACAATGATCTCAGAGGTTTTTATTGTGCTTCTAGCACCAATATGATTGATTGTCTGCTAACACTGAAAGTCGCTATGAGGCTGTGACACCTGGCACTGAAGATTTCATCAAAATCTGATGGTGCAACTTAGCCTTTTTGCATCCTTAGTTAGCATTTATTCTAGTGGCTTAGATCACTTTCTCATTGTAAACAGTCTTAAATGATGCCTAGTAGCTTTATAAATCTCCATATGATTTGGATTTTTCATTTGTATGTAGTGTATAGAAGCTGCTGATCTGGAGCCAGCCATGGAAAATGAGAACCCACAAAAATACATTAAAGCATGGAGAGAGCTTACAGGAGCCAAGTAAGTCCTAGGAAAATCTTTTTTTTAGGAAATAATTACTTGGCTTTCTTTTACAAAGCTCATGAAATAGTAATACACTTGACAACTCAGTAAAGGTTTTCATTTTGTTGAAGTACTTTCCCTGAACCAGTTTTAATGTTGGTTTGAGATTTGTTGAAGAGGGTAAAAAATACAAAGTTGGCTAGTTTCACTTAATGCCCTGTTGTTTCTGCAATGAATAATTAGGGAAGGGTGACTAAATTGTAAATGAGGGCTTAAATCACCTCTTGTGAAGTTAGGCTGAAATGAATTATTCTTAATTAACATTCTTTGTTTGTGTACAAGAAAATCTTATGCCGTATATCTGAGTTTTCCTTCTCTTAGGATATAAGTAAACAATTAAAATATTGTTATAAACCTGGTGGTGGCACAGAAGGGGGTGGTGCATGTGTGTAGGCAGCCAACGCAAATTGCCCCAGGCCAGCGCTAGACGAGCGGTAAAGCGAGACGAGTTGCGTCTGTCAGTTTGGGAAAGATCGGCGGCGTGAACATAGTTCAAAAGCGCCACGAGAATTGTAGTCATCTGACCACCCAGAAATGTCGAGTGGCGTTCTGTCTGGTTCGAGAAGGCCAGCAGGGACCCTATATAAAGAGCGGAGGTATCATAGATGGGAGTGACAACTTCTCGATCTACGGTTCGTTACGTCAGTGCA
The DNA here is from genome assembly GCA_021533235.1 of Biomphalaria straminea. Lineage (NCBI taxonomy): Eukaryota > Metazoa > Mollusca > Gastropoda > Planorbidae > Biomphalaria > Biomphalaria straminea. The sequence goes on from JADKLZ010005243.1 coordinate 27,334,180, forward strand.
GTACAAGTCAGAGATGAGACTGAGAGACCAGTGCAAGAGTTGATACTGCGGTACAGCTATTAACGGAGAGATATTTGTAGTCTTGTGTTACGTGCTGCCAATTGTGCAGTATTGATTGTTATTAAACTATTACATTATTTGGAGCCCGGAGTTGTCAAGTTCTTTCAGTTGGTGGTGTCGAAAGTTGCAGTTTGCAGAGAGCCTGGATAGAGAGACTCGTAACAATATCATAGTTACTAAATTATTTAACTTTAATTCTGTGTATTCATAAAGGTTATTATTTAAAAATGAGCTTGTGTATGTGTCACAGGCTAGTTTTAGAACCCCTGTGACATGATGTGACATTTGGTCACTTGTTTAATATTTCGTGTTTTAGCACGAGAACAGTTTGGAGACTCTCTGTTAGTCAGTGAATGTTGAGCTCCAGCAGAGTAAGGATAGTTATACTCCGTCTGTTTTTGTACTTTATATAAAAAAGAAGTTAAGTGTTGAACTAAGTGTATTTCCTTAGATTTAAATATTTCATTATCATATATCAAATATTTTCTGTGGCGTGAATTGCCAGTGAATCATCTTTATGTTATATTCTGTAAATAAACTTGTTGTCTGCTGAATTGGACGTTATTCCTCATTAAGTAATTGAGTACATCTATATGGCCAGAAGAGGCCCTAACACGTAAGACATCTGCATACACGACATTCACGTTGACACCCAACAGCATAACAAAGCAATTTTATGTGTATCTACAGTGGTGTAATTGTACCTGGTGGTTTTGGAACACGAGGCACTGAAGGAAAAATTTTAGCCTGCAAGTGGGCAAGATCAAAGAACATTCCATTCCTTGGTAAAACATTCTTTTCTTGGCATATATACATGTGTGTTTGTTTGTTTTTTTTCCCTTATTTTGATCTGTTTAAAATATATATTATCCTAACTTGTTTATAAAGTTTAAAATTATTTTGCTACATTGAATATTTCTTTACTCTAGCCAGTATTCCTTATGAAATCTTTTCATTTTATATACAGTAAGGTTTTATAGGTGGTGTGTAATTGCTAGAATTATGATTTGCATGCTCCTGTTAGAAATAGTTTTATTGGCCATTATCCAACCATGTTTTCATTTGTTGCATCAAAATATTAATTGCGTTGCTTTTAATTATTAATATTCTAATTTGTCATTTAGGTGTGTGTCTGGGTTTACAGTGTGCTGTGATAGAGTTTGCTCGCAATGTATTAGAATGGGAAAATGCTAATTCCACAGAATTAAATCCAGAATTAAAAATAGATAGTGATAGTGCTGTGGTAAAGTATTAACCTTTTTTTTTTTTTCCATATTTCTTCAGAGCTGTAGATTATGACATACTTCCTACCCCAAGCAAATAACATACAATGTAACAATAAAATATTTATAGATATTTTATTTCTGTTTAGTATTTTACCTTATTTTTTTTTTTTTTTTTGTTAAAAAATTAATTAGTTTTTGAAGAGATAAAGAAAAGTATATCAAATATTATGAGGGGAATGATGTAGAAATACTTCTATACGTTTGTTTGATGTTTTTAATGAATATGTTGAATCAGGTCTAGCATTGAATAAATGAAAAAAAATTGCCAACAATAGTTAGATACTTGGAGGTTACTAATGGAGAAAAATGTAAAAGTGTTTAATACCTTGTTTTCTGTAGGTTATAGACATGCCAGAACACACTTCTGGAGATATGGGAGGAACCATGAGGCTAGGGAAACGCAAAACTGTCTTCAGAACTGATCAAAGTGTAATTAGTAAGTTGTGTAAAGAATAGTTGTAGTGCTCATTAACTATATTGTTGTTTTTTTGTTTTGTTTTATTTAAAAAATTCTTTATACAATAGTATGTAAATATTTTTTTTAGTTTTCTCAGAAAGGATGTATACTATTTCTTTTTCAGGAAAACTCTATGGAAATCCAGATTCTGTTGAAGAAAGACACAGACATAGATATGAGGTTTGTATTGTCATTACTTTGACTATTTAAGTTTTCTTTACACCTTCTTTGTATGTCCTCTACAAAGGTTTTTCTTTGGGCCTTGTGTATGTCCTGTGGCCTAAATGGGAGCTTTCCAACTGTTTCTTTAAGAGGCGATCTGCTACTGTCCCAGTGAGAGCAAAATGGTGAATGCATTAATCTTTATAATGTGCATGTGTGCATCCAACCCTACCCACCTTTTTTTTTTTTTTTTTACAATTTGTAATCATTAAAATTGATACAGCATTATGTGATGATTAAATTTCTAAAATGTTACTGTATTTATTAAGGTGAATCCAAGAGTTGTTTCAAAACTAGAAGAAAAAGGGATGAACTTTGTGGGACACAGTGAAGACAATCAACGGATGGAGATAATGGAACTTGAAGGTTAGAGAAGTTTTCTACATAAAATTATGTCTTATCTCATTGTCAGTATAAACAACTCTTTTTTTTATGCAGCCAACCAGTAACAACTGAGGAAATAAAAAAATTAATGTTCATACTGTTTTCAGGTCATCCATACTATGTAGGAGTACAGTATCACCCTGAATATATTTCTCGTCCACTGAAGCCATCAGCTCCATATCTTGGCCTTCTGCTTGCCGCTTCAAACCAGCTTCAGGCCTATGCCAACGTCTCCTAGACTTTCAGAATATTAACAGGGTGGTGACAGGATTATTGATGCATCTCCCTGAACAGAGCTAGTATAGTGTAAAATATTTGTGTGTTGTTTTTTTTTCTTGTACTTTTAAAAGTTCAATTATATTGGAGAAGCATCAGAAAGTGGTAAATGAGCAGCACATTTTTCTGATGCAGGTTTGCAGAATAAAGCATTGTACTTGAAACACGTCATTCCATTTTTTAATATAAAACATATCAAATTATCTACATTTTACTGACTGTTTCAAATTAAACAACTTAAAATTATTTATCTAAAAGCTTTAATATACTTTTTTAACATTTTTTTTTGTAGAGATTTCATTTGTTTAGATGAGTACATTATTATTATTAGTGTCTTGTTTCTTTCCCATTAAGTTTATATTTGTACTCAAAGAAGCACAAATACGAGTTTTTCACTGCTGATCTATGTTTTTGTATTATGACATTAGAAGCACATGGGCATTGTTGGGTATTGCTTTTTTAGCTACCAATCTGTTAAGATCAATTTTGTAGACATTTTAAAAGTCTTTTGATATTAAAAGTAATTCTTGAGAGTTTTGGAAATCTATTATCTTTTTATAATAATAATAATCTTTATTGTCCGTAAGGAAATTTGTCTTACAATTTGTGTATTATACAAAACATAACTAAAGAAAAACAAAATGTTCATTCACACCAGACCAGCTCAGTTTTATAGTGGGTACGTATATTTTCCAGATCAGGCTGTCCTTATTAATACTCTGCTGATAATTGAAAACTTTTCATTATAATACTCTGTTGTTTAACACCTACTTTTTCTTCAAGTGTAACTTGATTTTTTTTTTGTTTGTTTATATTGATTTGTTGTACAGTCTTTTAAAAAATGTCTTCCTTAAGTTTATGTATTTATGTAGCTGCATGTTTTGACTAGTTAAGGCTTTACAACTTACAACAGATTTAGAGATACTTGTTTTAATTGATTTGCACTATGGATTTGTTGTAAAGGCAGCCATTACAAAATGACTAATTTGAACTAAGTAACTATATTGTGTTTTAACTATGGTTACTGCAAGTTTTAAAATAACATCATTTGTATAGCTCTTTTGTGTATTAAGGTGAATAACATCATGTACATTTGTATAGCTCTTGGTCTTGTGTATTAAGATGAATAACATCATGTACATTTGTATAGCTCTTGGTCTTGTGTATTTTTGTGTAATTTAATCACATAGTACACATTTAGCAGGATGTTGCTACATATGTTTTGTCTACATGTAGAAAATAAATGTTCATGTTGACCATACTCATGTGGTTGACAAGCAGGAAGTTGTGTATTGGGTGTGAATGATATTTGGCTATCATGCTTTCAATTAAAGGTTTGTAAGGAATGATAAGGTTTGTGACTATTGGTAGGCTTTGTTCCTATCTTTTTTACATGCATTTCAGACCCATGGGGTCAGTTGTCGCACAAGTTTTTGTGATTCACAAAGTCTTTGTAAAAAAAATTTTTTTTGAAAATTTTGACCACAGATCATTAAAAATGTTTTTCTACATTTTGACTTGCAACTTTAAGCATTTGTAACATATAAAGACTAATAAAGGATTTAAGAGAAAAAAATTCCTTTTATTTATTTTTTATAGTTTGTAAAATGTTTTATATGGTTCAAATGTTTCTTGGCATTAAAGACAATTGGTATCCTAGCCCAAACTTCCTACAGGATGATAGTGGAGGCAGCAGACAAGTTATGTACTCAGGATCATCAATGATCAAGATGACTGTTCAGTTTGACAAGGCAGCCAGCCAATATGCTGTATTGTAACAAAAAGTAAAATACAAATGGTGGGAATAGACTTTTCCTAGGAAATTTTCTTCAGTTAAATTTGTGAGCAAACATTAGGAATACTCATTTTTAACGGCCCCCGAAAGGGGAAAGAAGCTATTAGTTCTGAGAAGGTTTGTCCGTCCGTCCCATTAAGATCTCATAAACTAGAAAAGATAGTGAAAATCTGACACCATAATATTTTAGACTATTCAAAGTTTTCTGAAAGTGAAAAACCTAATTTTTAAAGCACTTGTGCAAGAATTTTAAAAAAAGCAATTTTACAACTATTTACTCTTCATAGTAACACACAGGAGGCTCTTTAGTAGGGGAGATTTAACTTATGGTGTAATCCGCAGAGCATCTTCAGCATTATGGAACAAACTAAAGGATTTTTTTTTACGGAAATGTTTTTCCCTGCAACTTTGAACAAGAGAATCGACCCTTTACAAAACAATTAGATACTCATTATAAGACATCAGTTCACTTTCACCTGTCCCTTGGTCTGCTGGACCTTTTGGGCACCACACAGGATCTGTCAACCTTATTCATTCTTCTCTGTCATTTGCCTTTGATAGAATTTCATTCTGCATTCTTTTCTGAAAATATTGAAACCTGCCTTTTTACTTGCCTGGGTGGACCACTTCTGATAGAATTTAATACCGGTACTGATATTCTTCTGTAATATTGAAACCTGCCTTTTTTCTTGCCTGGGTGGACCACTTCGGGGCCGATTTTTAGTTTGTGTTTCCATACAAACAGTCTTTGTAACATTTTTTTACAGTAGTTTTTTTCTTGAGGATTTGAATAAGAGATAGACCCTTTACAAAACAATTAGATATTCATTATAAGACATCAGTTAGGCCAGGTTCACATGTAACTCCACATTCACTTTCGCCTATCTTTTGATCTGATGGACCGCTGGGCACCACACAAGACCTGTCAACCTTTGTAACAGACACACTTTAAATAAGTCTAACAAAAATGAATCTCAGTTAATAACACTTTTATTGTACTATACTCTTCACTCCAGCATCTTGTTATCAATCTGGCTACTTTTACACACCACCCTGAAATAGTTAGATGTCTTAAAAATATGATGTTATAGGATTGTAATCCATTTTGAATTTAATAAGAATTAAAATGAATCAATATTATCAAATCTTTGGTGGGTCTTTTTTTGTGGATATTTAGTTGACTGAAGATTACTAGCGAGGCTTAGAGTGATATTGAGAACTTTGAACTGAGATTACTAATCGGATTAGTAGTCTAAATATAGATCTAATACCTATTGACTTAGGGCTACTTCATTAATAATAAAAGAAGATCTTTTATTGCAACTAGAGACTATAAAACATGCACATAGATCCAGATCTATTTGTAGTAGGCCTACACAAATAGCAAACTAGTGTGCAAATGTACATATAATACTTAACAAAAATCTCGTGCAACAAGCACAGACTTCAGTTAAGTGATTTCTAGTCACTCTGTAAAACAATGGTTCTCAAACTGGGCTGTTACAGTAGTCTGTTCCTGTTGCATGTCTGTATCGATCTCCATCTCTAGCTGTGTAGGTAGATTATTAATAACTGCCTCTAGGGTGTCCATTTCAAAAATATCAGGCATGGCCCTTGATCTTGTACATTTGTCTCTTAGCATTCTTCTATTTCTTCGGTATGTTGCCCCATTCGGTGTTTTTACCCAATAGGATATTGGGGTCTCCGCTTCTGAAATGACCACTGCTGGTTCCCATAAATCACCAGGTTTCTTTTGAATCCACACTTTGCTCCCAACCTGAATGTGTGGTCGCTCGGTGCGTCTTGCTATTTTGTTATATAATATTTTGCTTGATTACTTTTTCTTGTTTTCCAAGCATTTTCTTTTTTATCTGGGTTTTGAGGTCTGAGATAGGCCTCTGTTGTCGGTAGATTTGTCCTGAGGCGGCCCATTAGCAGCCGTGCAGGTGAAGGTCCATTTGGGCATGGAGCATTTCGAAATTGCAAAAGGGCCATATATGGGTCTTGACCCGACTTTCTTAGCCTTATTTAGAAGCGGTTTCACTGTTTGTATGGCACGTTCTGCCATACCATTAGACTGTGGAAATCTGGGGCTAGACGTAATGTGCGTTTAAAGAATTTGAGAAATTCTTCACAAGCAAATGGGGGTCCATTGTCACTAATTACTTCCCTTGGGATACTATGTCGAGCAAATTGTGATTTCGTATGTATTGTTACGAATCTCACTATCCAGGCTCTCTGCAAACTGCACCATGCAC
>JADKLZ010005243.1:27340927-27353255 GCA_021533235.1 Biomphalaria straminea
ACACCAATTACCCCCCTTCCATCTGTGCCACCACCAGGATTATAACAGTATGATCGCATCTGAAGCTTTTAGTGTTGGGATAAGATTTATCTCAAAGAATTTACTGTAAATTTACTATTTCTTTGTTTTTTTTGTATCCAGTCCACTTGCTATCGTATAGATCTGAAAGTATTGCTTGAACCTTTTCCAATTTTCTGCTACGTTGCCATTTAATTCCAGCGGTAGTGGCGGGTGGAGTCGGTCCATCTGACACCATGTACGGTAATAGACACACTTTAAAAAAGTCTAACAAAATGAGTCTCAATAACACTGTCATTGTACTATAATCTGACCCCTTTTACACACAGCCCTGACTTACACACTTTCTATGCTCTTCACTCAACCATGTACACTGAAGGTCAACTGGTCACTTCATACACAGGCACACACACTGCGCTACTAGCCACTCAAAACAAATACACTTACTATTACAACTTTCTTCATTCTTCTCTGTCATGTCTGAGTTTCATTCTGATGTTCCTTCTGAAAATATTGATACTTGTCTGAGAGGAACACTTGGGGGGGGGGGCGCCCAATTTGAGTTTGTGTTTCCACATAAACTGTCTTTGTAACCTTGTTTATTATTGATATTTGGATTGCCATCCAGCATTTTATGTTAATTAATTCTAACAAATTTAACTTTTTTTTATAATAAAAGTAATGGTATAATGAATTTTTATTGAATATTTTTAATTGAAAAAAAAAAAAAAGGATGTCAACTTGTTTCAGTTAAACTTTTTAATAAAAAAATTAAAAAAAATTGTGGCATATATTAGCTTTAAAATAATAAAAACAACTAAATTGTTTCCTAAAGCCACTATACTATACCAATTTATCACATTCACAAAATTTTAAATAAAAAAAATATTGTAATTTGAATAATTTCAATATAAAGAAAACAAGGCAATAGAATGCATAATTTTATTGCAAACAGACCAGAAACATTTTTTTACATGATTAATAATATTTATAGAGCACATATTCCTTCAAAAAAATCATATTCTTAATCAAAATTGAGATTTTTGAAGGCACTTAAAAAAAATCAATATTCACAGAAAAAAAACAAAACAAGGATGTACAAGTGCATCAATTAGTAGTAGAAGTAGTTAAGTGTCTCAACATTCAAAACCACACTCGTACAATCTTACTTGTGGACACGCGGGGCATAGGTATCGGAAAACTCTATTTCTTTGGGGCCTGGTATCAAGGCAAAGCATTCTAAGCTGCTATTAGGTACTCAGTAAAAACAACTCAAATGCCAGAAACAGTTTTTGTCACTTGAGCCCAAGGTGGAAATCTCAATAATATTGATGTAATGGATGAGAAACAAAGAAATAACCATGAAGAGATTTTTTAAATTATGTATATAAATTCACATAACAAAAACAAAAAAAAAGAGCTTAATGTAGATGTTAAGAGCTTAATGTAGATGTTAATGAAGATGAAATGTAGAAATACAAATAGTAAAAAAGATAGTTGTTTAGCGGCGTAGCTAGAGTGAGGCCCCAATTTGAAAATCCCCCCCTGGCCCTTACTTGAGGGGGGCCCCCAAATGAGTGTCAGAAATTCGCTTTACAATACATATTACGCCATTATCTTGCGTCATGATATAGAATGTCAAAAAAGCAGGGGCCCCTAAAGAGGTCGAGCCACCAGGCCTCCGAATCCCTAGTTATGCCTCTGCTGTTATTAAATCTTCCATTGTTTTAGCTAATATTTGACCTCAATAGTATATACAAGACCCAGAAAGTAGGTTTCACTGATGGATAATCAAGTGCTGACCATAAAATAAATGAAACAGAAGATTTATATGCAGATGTCTTAGTGTTGGTATGACATGAACTTCAAATCATAACAAGACTTCATCAAAGAATCCTTTCCTTTGTTATTTTATCCTGACTAACACATTTTCACTCAATTAAATGAAAACAATTCACAGAACGCAATACAGAAAGCAACATCTTGCATTGTCTAAACTGTTTTGCCACTTTTCTTCTGTTCAATCAAGAGAAAGTAGGAACTGTATAGTACACATACTATTCCTGAATTCATCATACATTGTTCAAAAGTAACAGATTTAGATTTAACTGTTCTTGCCATCAACAAACTCCAGAATTTTCTGAAATGTACAAATCATACAAAAATGTTTATTTTTTAAACACTACTGTTATAAATTTTCCCTAATGTTTTTTTCAATGAGAAATATTTTTGAATAAAAAAGTGTACCTTTAAGGATAATTCTTTTCTACTTGGTGAGAATCCTGATAGTTTCTCTTTCAATAATCTTAGAGTAGGATCCACAGGATCTGTATTTGTCTGGTTACTACAACCTGTATTGATGATAGAAATATAATTTAATTAGATATTTATTAGATATTGAATACTTTTACAATTATGTTAAAACGAGTTTTAAGCTTCAATATGTAATCAATGGAAAAGAACTGCAAAAGAGTCATCCGAATGTTCATATATTTCATGTCCTTATTTAACAATGATAGAATTTCTTTACATTAATTTTTTTAAACATTGCATCAGTCACAAAATTAGATGTTTTGAGTTGTCTAGGCTGTTGTTTTTTTTTAACTTTTATTTTTGAAGTTATTATTTTAAATCATCTAAAATGTATTTTTACTGTAAGACAACATAAATACTAATCACAATATTTCTTTAAAATGGTTGTCTTAGTGCTGATACAAAATGTACTGTAATATTTTTTACTTACCCACTTGGTGGTTATTGGTGAGGTAAGGGTGATTGAGTATTTCATCTGTTGTTGGCCGCAGAGAGACGTCCCTAGTTAGACATTTCTAGAGAAAAAAAAAATGTTTTATAAAATGTCCCCAAACTCCTGTATTTCATCAAAATCATATAAACTAGATGATTAAACAACTTTACTTTTTGTTAGTTCTACAAGTAAGAAAAGGATGTCTAGAAAGTCAGGGCTAATGATGACATTAAGAAGATAGAAGTTTTTTTGGTTGAATAAGTTGTAGTAGTCAAAAGAACATTGTGAAAAAAAAAAATTGGAAAAAAAACATATGGCATAGTATTCCTTAGGATCACACCAGCAAAGTCAAGAGAGGATCCATGATTCAGGAACAACATGAAATCCTCGGAATGTGCACTTATGTCTGGACACAAGACAGTAGGAGCCATGTATACACATTTAGGATGATATTAAATAAGTATTACTCAGGCGTGAGTGTGATACAAGATCATTTAGTTGAAACTAAATGAAAGAAAAAAAAGTGAGATCATGATCGTATCTTTATGACAACCAGTATGTTTGTCATCTGTTTGGTTGATGGAATTATTTACCTTTAAAATATCTGTGAGAGCTGGAGATCCAGTGTCTGGGAAAGATATAGAGTAATTTGTATTCACAATAGCTGCAAGTTTTTCTCTCATGCTCAGATATTGAAATGGAGTGTGTCCATAGACCATCTGGTACAGTATACATCCCAATGACCAAACGTCACTTTTTCTGCCAATCTAAAAGAAAAAATTATTTTATTCTCTTTGATTAAAAAAAAAAAAAGAAATCTGTATTTGAAAAATTTTACATTCAAGAAATATTACATCCAAAATTGAAGCAGTTAATAAAGAAAATTTTTTCTTAATTCTAATTAAATAACATTTATCTTCATTTCTGACCACAAAAATGAAAGATTTAGGTCAGATTTGGCGAATAGAAACCAGTATTTCCACTACAAGTTTTAAAGTTATAACTCTTAGGGAAAAGTGAAATGTTCTGTTACCTTAAATTTTGGTTGGGCTATTCCATTGATTTCCATCAGTGATTCTGGACTCATGTAGCTAGGGGTGCCAACCTTCTCCTCTTTAATAATACTGGTGCAGTCATTTTGTATTGCATTGGCTATACCAAAGTCAATTAGTTTCACTTTCCCAGATATTAAAAGGAAATTGGCAGGCTTCAGATCAGAATGAATAACCCCTGAGACATTAGAGAACAAAATTGAAGGGTTAGGAGGCTAAGAAAGGAGAAATATTTCCATTGGCTTACTTATTCTGTTAAGTTTGTTTGGAAAAACTTTGAAATACAAACCTTCCTGATGCATGGCATGTACAGCCTCCACTATCTGTTTCCAAAAGTAACCAATAGTGAAAGCATCCAGTTTTTTATCTTTAGTTTGTCCAATCATTTTATCTAGGTCAGTTTCCCCATACTCCAGCACAGCATAGAGTTTCTTTTCTTTTTCATTATATTCTCTTTAAACGAACACAAAAAAAATGTAGTATTTTTGTTTAAAACTAAAATGATAATAAATAGTATCAGAATATTGAAAAAAAAAAGTTTTTATTTTTAGAATAAATTGCTCGAATTTACAAGGGAACAACAAGAAAATAGCTACTCTTAAATTAATAAATTAATACAAAGTTTTAAAACATGAAATCTTAATGAAAAAATATATAACACAAAAATAAAATGTGTGTGCCTTAAAGCTTGTAACATATTGCTTAATAATTGCACAGTGTGATGAAACTAAACTTATGAATCATAGAGTTTTGTTAAATTAAAATTAACAATCATAGAATTTTATCACATAAAGCTTATTTAGAGTTGGATTAAACAAAATCTCCACATAAAATGTTGATTTGAAGTTTGATTGTATATTGGGAGTTTGATTCAAAATAAACTTACGAATCATAGAGCTTGATCACAGGCTCACAATGTTGCAGCTTCTTCAAAAACCTAATCTCATTTAAATAGCCATCTCTAATCATGTCACTTGCATACAGAAGATCAACAATCTTGAGAGCCCGGATGTCATTTGACATGGGATCAAAGATTTTGTAGACCTTGGCTGAGCCACCTCTGCCAATCTGACGCAGCACAGTGTATGCCACACCATTGACATATTTTACTTTCGGATGATTCTGGAAAGAATAATTTCTGGTTAATGTATATTTTATTTCAATTTTAAAGAGTTATCAAAAATTATGTTGATACTGTACACAATAAACAATATTAAATGTTATTTTCAGTATTAAAAAAAAAGGTGCTGGTATCGATGATGATGACTCAAAAATGGATTGTCTAACTTTAACTATAAATAAATTAGTACTAAATGTTAAAATACAAGATAAGTAAGAATTTTTCCAAACATTGAAAAAGGTGCTGGTAGCAGTGCTGGTGCGTACTCCCACAAAAAAAAGCACTGGTTATTTTTAAACCATGGCTCAAAAGTACAATTAAGTGCCAGCTATTATTGCACTAGCCAGACAATATTCTTGAACAAAGGCACACAGAGTTCTTCTAATTCTAAAGTCAACATTTAAATAAATTGGCAACCAAAGTAGCCATCTTCAGTGACTATGAAAGGGAATGTACTTGTATTTAATAATTCTAATGAAATTGAGAGGAGATGAAAATTTCTGTTTCAAATTGGCTCCCAAGTGGAAATGTAGCCAGATCACTTGAAGTGTCTTAATGACCCTATTGATGTTAAAACATGTCAAGTGAGTATGTTAATTAGTGAAAAAAGACACCCAAAAAAAAAAGGGCCCAAATGGGATAATATATTATATAAGGACGCAAGAAAAATTGTGATGGGAATATTATCAGCTGCACAGTAAGATAAAAGTAATCAGCACTGCAGCATCTTACTGATTCAAAAAAAAAAAAAAAAAAAAAAAAAAAAAAAAAAAAAGAAACAACCTTTCAGACCTTGCGATCTATAGGGCAGATGATGTTAAGGTCATCTGTTTCTTTGGCACACGGTTAACAAGGATGTCATGCATGTGGCCAGCACAACGACCAACCATCTTTACTTTCTCCCAACTAATGTCAGGTACCAACAAGAGCTGGGTGGACTCAGAGGCACCCAAATATCCCAACTTTAAGAATCCTCAGTTTGGTAGCCAAGCGCTTTACTGTTCAGCCACCGCACCTCCAAATTGATTCTAAGGTAAGGTCTTTTTCCTTAGCAGTCCTTCTGATGAGGTGATAATAAATTATCGAGATCTTTGGCACTCAAAGGGGATGTTAGGTTCCAAAGTTATCCAACAAAGGACTTAATAATCATCTAGTTCTGGCTACTTGCTTTAAAAAACAACAACTTGTTAGTTAAGCTTTGCATCAGTCCTTTAGAGAGAGCTATCTATTAGAAATAGTTAAAGAACACTGAGTTCAAAATTCCCACAAAAGCCCAAGGACATCACCAGCACAATGTCTACCATTTACATTCAGTTATGGAAACTCATCAATTCTGATTTGTGTGAAGAGTAACTTAAAAAAAAAAGTAAGAAAGAAAACTTACTGAGCTAGCTGATGCAATTGGGTTTGTAGATGAAATAACAGGTGCTGCTGTAACAAGGTTGCTTGGTGCTGGTGTAACAAGGTTGCTGGGTGCTGATGCAACAAGGTTGCTGGGTGCTGATGTAACAAGGTTGCTGGGTGCTGATGAATCCTGAATATTGCTGTTCCAATATTTATATATATATATTTATTTCTTTGAATTGAAGGTAAAGGATAATACCATAATAAATACAAAATTATCTAATAATACAGGATAATGAGAAGAACAAAAGCTACAGAATCAGACTTACAAGGTAGAACTTTTTAAAAGAGCTTCCTTTTTATGTTTTTCTGTACAACTATTCAACTCTAAGTTCTCTGGTCTTGCATAAAGCTTCTCTTTTACTGTATCCACACTTGAAGAACTGTAGGTTGCGCTGACATGAGATGGCTGATCTTCTGATGATGCTAGTGATCTTTTCAAAGATGACAGTTCACCATCTTTGTTTCCTAACCTAGAATGACTCTTTTTAACTGTCTCAGGAATCATAGGCACTGATTCTACAGAGTTTAAGCCCCAGTTGGAAAAGCTGATAACATTTGCTGGATTGTTCACCTGGGGCTCACTTTCATGGTTGGTGAATACTTTAGGCAGCGGAAGAATGGGGTGGTTACTAGAGTGGGAGAGAACTCTAGTGTAACTCTTAGATTCCGTTGACAACATTTCAGGTGTTACAGCATTACTATTAGTGTCTGTTCGCTCAGGGGATGGATCATTGCTTTTTCCTTTAAAAAAAAAATAGATTAAAAAAAAAATGAATTTCTTTTAAACATAAATAGCCTTTACTAGCTAAACTTTAATTTATTTGACTTGTAGTGTTGAAATGGCTTTCAACTATTTTGAACCTGATGTGTTTGAAAACACTGATCCAGTTGGGGACTCAGAATTATTGTCAGGGCTTTCCTCACTCCATTTTTTCACATTAGGATTGACTTTGATTCTCCTTGGTGGTCCTAGATTTGTTGGGCCAATGTTTAAAAAGCCTTTTCTGAAATGAGAAGGAAAAAATAAAAAAATCCAAGACATGAATGTAAAAAAAAATTTAAAATCTTTTATTTACAGATGACCTTTCTTGAGGTCATTACTAACCACATTAATGTAAATCTAATACCAATCAAATAGTCAGTGGTTTTCTAATTCAATTCAAAGTTAGTATTCAATCACTTCTAAATAGAGACATTATTCACAAAAATGTTTAAGCAGCAATCCAGGTTGCAGTTATTTAAACAGTTTTCTAAAAGAATTTCTATGAACAATCTTGATGGGTAGATCAATTGCATCAAGTCATCTTTACATCTAGTGCAGTCATCAATCAACCTTGACGGGGAAGACCTACACCTGCCAAGCACATACTGGCTACAATCTTCTTTCCAGCAGTATCAAAAAACCAAACTTCGAGTTAATATTTTATTTTAAATAGAAACAAATTAACTAAATACTAATGATTATATCAAATAATTAAAGTTGGATTTTTTTCTGGCCAATATTTGCATTCGAGAAAAATCAACCTCATTTATTTGAATTCAAAGAGGAAAAATCTGTATTTAGGGCTAGTAACAATCTCACCTCTCAGATTGTTTAAAGGACGTATACAGAGTAGGCATCAAATTAGGAGTGCTGTGAAAATGACCTAATTTTTTTTGGTGACTTCCTGGTATGTTATCATTCAGTGTGGAGTTAGGTTTGGGAGTTTCTGGCAACGTGTTGAATGAGGTCAGTGACATAGGGTTTCTGTCACTGTGACTTTCTAGTGGTTCTTTCACAGCTGTTAAATCCTGGTGTAATTTAAAAGGGGCTATATTTTCTTGATCAGAAATGTTTTGAGAGTTTTCTTTGTTAGGACTGAAATACAACAAAGAATTCATATTAAAAGAAACAGTTTATCAAAGCTTTAACTCTCCATAATTATTTTCCACGTTCCAATGGAATTATTCATTTTGTTTATGTGTATCACTATCCTGTTATGATTTAAGGATAGCTTAACCCCCCCCCCTACGGGTCAAAATTATCAATTATTTTTTATAACTGAATATTATACAGCATTCCTTTCTGAGCTATTTGGTGTATACAGCAAGTCCAAATTCAAAGTGGAAGTATTTGAAATTTTTTTTTATATTTTGTAATTTTACATTTATTATACATAAATATTTATTACTTTTTGCCCTTTTTTCCTATTAGCTATATTTAGCCATTTTTGTTCATAGATGGCGTGATAAAAAATTTATATATGAATATTTTGCCTTGAAATTTGGTACAAATAATGTTGTATATACAGGTATGAAAATGAAGCAGAATAAATACAAAAGGTTGAAAACTTTTAGAGTAATTAATTTTTTTCTATGCCTACAACCTTATAAAAACATGAAATAATGGGTCTCGACCATGTTAAGAGCTATAACTTTTTTTCCATTGAATGAATATGGCTAATTCTGCTTCTACTGGTATTGAATAATCAACAGTTAAAGTTTTATTAAACTAGATTCAGTAGTTTTCAAGAAATCTTGACATGAAAATTAACTATTTTTTCATCATTTTAGCTAAAAACAGCCCCAAAAATATTTTTTTCTAAAAAAGTTGATAAGATATAACGAAAAATTATTTATTTTCTTCTTATTTGCATGCCTGCACATAATAAAAAGTATTTTGTTATTATTAAATCATGTAATAAAAAAAAATTCTGTTTGGGGGTTTAAGCTGTCCTTAACTGTAAATAACTTCAATAACTTTTCATATGTAAATAGGAAATGTTATATTAGATATGGAATTATAGAAGAATGCATGCTCTCATTGTATAACACAAAGTGATGTTTTTAAAACCAAAAAATAATTTAATGGGCTCAAATCAACGTTGGTATCGTCAGTTAGGAGGGAAAGAGTTAAAAAAAATAGAGAGAGAGAGCTAAGAGATACAACGCACCGATAGCAAAGACAAACAGACACAAAAACTCTTTTGTCCCTCTGGCAATCAAATCACTAAATAAAATTGAACAATCTGATATAAACTTTTCACATGTAAAGTATGAGTGATTCTGGTGTGAATGTTTATTTTGGTTTTCTATAGTTATCATGTCTTGTTTGGTGCAATGCATAAAGTGTAAGACAAATTTCCATAGGGATAAAGAATAGTATTATAATTGTAGATATAAACTATCTATATGAGCATCAAAAAAATGTGTGTACTTGAATGATTTTTGAAAGATGGAATTATTCCATTCATCTGATGAATCTTGACTGCTATGTGGACTATAAATACTGCCTGAAACAAAAACAAAAAGTAATAAAATAATTTAAGTATTTTACTGCAGTTAATACAGGCAAAAATATGTTAATTACAACAGCAAAGATTATTGGTGGCAAAGATTAAGTGGCCTTATCATGATGCCAATAATTAAAACTAGGATAATAATGTCTATTTGTTTATTGCTTCCAAAGATAGAAAAACAGCTATCCAATAGCACAAACAACTATGGAGGTTCTATGAGTCAATGACTACTTACAAAATTCATCTCTTTCATCACTACTCAACAGCTTTGTTCTTCCCTCTGCAAATCTTTCCTGTGCTTTGAATATCACAGCTAACGGTTGGGCATTGGATGAAATAGCTTGCTGAAGAATATGTAAGGCTTTGTCTTTGTTTCCTAGAAGAAGAGAGCATGAGCTACTTTCACACAAAGTTCATTTTCAATACAAGTGTGAGAACAAATTTTTTTTTTTTTGTGGCTTTAGAAATATAAAGGTGGTTGGTCCTCGTGCTGGCCACATGACCACCCACATTAACCGTTGGCCATAGAAACAGATGACCTATGTGAAAGGAGAACTTTACTACTTTACTTTTACAAAAGATATGAAAGTAGACTAAAAAATTTTCTTCAAGACTAGTTATTTCTTGGTCAGATGTAACAGGTACCCAGGAAAGATGAGTGGATATCCAATAGTCTGTCTTTTTTGTCCAGAAAAAAAAGTTGCTAAGATAGCAGGATACTGTAAAGAATATATATATAAATTTTTAAAAAGCCAATTCAGTTGAACATTACAAATTCATTCACTAGGAAAATAAGGTTTAAAAATTGTCATTCAACTTACCTTTCTTCAGCTCTAACTCAGCGTAAGCAACATGGACAATAGCAAACTGGTGCATCTTTCTGTGTGCATAGCTAAGGATTTTCTCAGCTTCACCTAAGCTGTCTTGTTTGGCATTGGAACTGGCATATATATTATCAAAACAAAACATTAACAGATTGAAAACGCTACAAATAAAGAAAAAAAAAAAAAAGAATGTAGATGAATTTAAATTTAGTTCTTCATGTTTAAAAATGTCATACCTTCTAAATTCAGCATAGTCAAGAATAAGTTTGGCATGAACAACAGAATTATTACTCTGAGGAATAACCTGAAAAAAAAAATGAAGGTAAATGTTACGTGGGCATGTTAGTGTAAATGTGAAATGGTGCGAATGCGTGTTGATAGGAGAGGAAGAACCAAAATGGAGGAATATGAACAAGAAAGTGTTTTCAGTGTTAATAAAGATTAAGTATTTATAAACTATGATTTCTCGTTTTTGATGCTGGCGTATTGCTAAAGAGTCTCATCATATAAGAAGACGTAACAGTAAAAATATCAAGAATTTATTATTTTGTAGACTCTACATTACTGAACTTTTACAGGTCATAAATTTTATAAATAATAACAAACCATACACATTTGTACAAGCCTAAAAGATTACCAGTTTCTCTTCTTGGGGAACCAGACAGGCACAGAAATTTGTATGTATACCCTTCAGTAAACATAAATATAGACCCAGTGATAGTGAATAAACACATTCCTTGTTCCATATGCTAAGACAAATTTGTACAAATGCTCCTTCATCCCTGATGCTACCAGAGCATGGAATGGGTTGCCTGAGTTAGCCAGGAAAACCTATGCCTTGGCAGAATTTACGTCATTGGTTAACATGCATGAATAGATTGACTAGGAACACACATAGGATGTAATCATCTTCTTTTTTTAAGTAATGTCTGTATTTTATAAGATAAGATAAGATAGATGGGAATATAATGTTATTTGTTTTATAGAAATTGAGCTTGATAGATGGAGGTGAATGTACATCAAAAATTGTAAGCAGCAACTAACCTTGAAGGCTACTTTGTATAATTTATCAATTGTACGAGTATGCAGCGTTTCATCAACATGATCAGCTTTTGATTTTAGCTGGTCTATATACTCTTTCCAATCCTCGGGTCGATTTCCAGCCATTGCAATCTGAGACATCCTTGAATGGACATCACCAGTTAGGAATGAGCCGCTGACTTTGAAATTTGAATAAAATAAATTTTAATATTTTAAGAATTACAAAGGTACTGAGAAAAAGAAAAAAAAAGATGAAAATAGATATATTGTATTGATTTTTTAAAGTAGCTAATAAATGTAACTGTCAACATATATCTAATTAACACTTTTTAAAAAATGTAGTATAAAAGTAAAGTAATAAGATTAAACTCTTTCTCTCCTAATCGACGATACCATCATTGATTTTGACCTCATTTAATTAAATTAATGTTTAACTTTTTAAATTTCGCTTTGCATTATATAAAAAGAGCATGTGTTTCCCTTTAATTTGATACCAAATACAACATTTTCCGATAAAAAACATAACAGGGGTAGTGAAATAGAAAATTAGGAAAATGAAGAAATCCTTCAAAACGTGGACAAATAATTATGGAGAGAAAGAGTTAATTCATACTTTTAATAGTAGTTTTATTTCACATATTATATATATTACCTTCCATTTTCTTGACTTATTGAATAAACTGAAACAAAAATGATAACACTATAGATGATCAGAATAATATTTTTATCAATATGGTCTTAAAAGTAAATCAGCTTATTTGATTCCTTGTTTTCATTTTCAGTAATTAATGAATGTTTCTTGAATGTAATATATATATATATATATAAATATATATATATCA
>JADKLZ010005243.1:27380672-27397254 GCA_021533235.1 Biomphalaria straminea
GGAGGACACGCTTAAAAAACCTGAGCAATGTTATAGGAGGACACGCTATATAAAAACAAGGATTACAATGATGAAATATAATAAGAAATAAACTGTCGTTAGTGGTCAATGATCCATTTTTAACCGCTGTCGGAAAGTAATTAGTAGTTGCGAGACAGTTGAAGGTCACCTACAAAGGCAGCAGGATACACATTTGCGCGGGCACGTTGCTCTGCCTCATCGTGGCGCCCGCGTGGAAACGACTACCAGAAGAAGTAGTTAGGCGAAAGAGTAACAAACAGGACTCCCGTGGGGGTGCCCACGGGTGGACGAGAGTCCACCTCTTGCACGGCACGGAGTAGCACGAAAGCTCCCACAATCACGAGTCCATGCGCCTTTCCTCGAGGGAACGTTACAATAATGGCGTATCCCGCACGGTTAGCTTGGTATAACGAAGGAAAATGGCGGCCCACGGTACTACTTGGCCTTCGGCCATGATTTCTAGTCCATGCGTCCGGAGTGCCAGTGGTATTGGAAACAGCAGTGCCCTATAGGCATTGACTCGGCGGGTCTCTCCCAGACAGGCCTGTAAGGTCAGCAGGGTTGTTTTTTTTTACTGTTTGATATTTGTTCTCGGACGGATTCAGACAGGTTTTTTTTTCAAACTTAGAGCTCGAAGAGTCTTCGGCTCAGCTCTTAGACTATCCATCAGATACACATTTGAGACCAAAAGAAAAACCGCTGCCGAGGACAGACGTAGACGGCGAAAAGAAAAAATAAAAAAGCCACGGGGGGACAATGGTTATGCCTGGTAGAATATGTAGGTCACAGCTGGGGCTGCGTACCACGGGAAATACTGCATACTCGAAGGCAAGCATTATTAGATGCTATAATATATAATTGTATAAAGAGACAAAGAAAAAAATAGAGTGAAAAATTTAGAAAAAAGAGTGATAAAGAAAAAAAAAGATAGATAGAGAGAGAGAGAGAGAAAGAGAGAGAGAGAGAGAGAGAGAGGAAGAGGAAGTATGTGTAAATGCATTTCATGACATTCTATGTCAAAACATCACATGTCACATGGCTAGTACCTAATCGCTCCATCCCCCCCACCACCTCATTGGTTTCGTTCTTATGTCCTTAAGTCCTCTAAACTTGACTTACTGCTAATAGGACGCTGTAGTGAACTGAAATCACATACGTCCTTGCGTACACTTGCGTGATATATTGCTATGTTTAGTTTCAGTCGATAGTGGATTTTTGTCCAACTACATGTCAATTATATACCTTGCTTTTGACAAGTCACGTGGTCTATTGAAGGTAGAAAGATGAAAGGTTTGAATAGTATTGCATTGAGATCGAAATAATTCATCCAGTAATAGTATAACATGATTATATATATATATATATATATATATATATAAATATATATATATATAAATAAAAAGAGAGAGAGAGAGAGAGAGAAAGAAAAAGAGAGAGAGAGAGAGAGAGAGAGAGAGAGAGGGAGACATAAACAGACAGACAAAGAAAGAGATAGATACACTATTCACTATACATACATATTATTATTAAAACATACAACCTAAACGTTTACAAACTTCTAATATATTTTAAAAAAAAATACTTTGGAGCTTTGCTCTAGAGTTTTGTTGTAAGTATAAACTTCAATATACATTACTCAATGAGATCTTTTAAACTGCTGACAATGTCAAAAAGGTGGGGAGGTAGTGGATGAATACAAAAACTTCAAGTGACAGCACGCGCATGCGCAGTGATCGACTGCCTCGACATGAAATATGCATGCTGGCTTATAGACTATAATGTCACTATTTGATGAACTGCTAACCGTCATAAGCTTTGTTAAGCCTCCATCAGGCATTGGTAAACATGCATGACTAGATGCATGACGCGTAGGACGTAATCATCTTCTTTTCTTTGAAGCAACGTCTGTATTATATAAGATAAGATAAGAAAATAAGATTGTGGTTTAATAATTATGTTAAATAACTGTAATTAATGGACCTCATTCACCAAAACGAACGGCCAAGTGATAACCATTGTTGATTAACCTTAAATCGTAATTTGTTTAGAAGAAAGAGAATCACGTGACTCAATGATATACACTATACTAAAGATTGGTGAATGTTTAGTGTTTGGTAAAGAAGACACAGGCCTACAAAGTAATTTTAAGTCTTAAGAAATCCTGATGTTCATTTGGTGTAGTTTTGTTTACTTAGTTTAATTTATAAACGTCTTTCTAATGACATTTCCCACATTGCCTGAAGCAGAACTAGTGATTCTATAGAATTAGGGTTCATCTCGTCAAACACCTTTTTAAGTGACTGTAGAGCGCTATTTTAGAGAAACACTCCCGTCTACATATATCGCCGGCATGGGTGTAGATAGAAATTTTTCATCGTTAGGGGGCCCGGGGAGGGCTTTGACCTCTTTGGGGCCCTTGTGTTTCGCGTAATATTTAATTTTCGATGTAAGAACACTAATTTGTGGGCCACCTCAAGTGGGGGCCCGGGGGGTATTTTCAAAGTATCCCCTTCTGCCCCCCCCCCTAGCTACGCCATTGATCGTCGGTAAATGTGGCATTGGCTTAGAGAAGCCAGCCTCTTTTTTCCTTTTGGCACGCTTTTCTTGCAGAGCTGAGGGCCGAATGATAGAAAAGCGATAGAAAAGATAGTAACTAAATAGTTCGCTTTATCATGAAGCTTAACTCTTTCTCTCCTAATTGACGATGCCAACGTTGATGCGACCCCCATTAAACTAAATTGATTTTTAGATTTATAAACTTAAGTTTGTGTTGTGTAAAAAGATCATACTTTCTCCTACAATTCGATACCAATTATAATATTTTATGGCTACCTACTAGAATGTTATTGAAGTTTAAATAATTTAATCATAACAAGATAGTGAAATACAAATAGTGAAATACAAATAGTGAAATACAAATGAGCAAAACGAACAATACTATCGACACGATGACAATTATTACGGAGAGAAAGAGTTAATAAGGTTTCAATGCACATTTACAGCTTGTGGGACAGGCCTATTAATTTCACATTGTAGATCTGACTTCTGATTTTATGAAACGAAAAAGCTTGAGTGTTTTTTAAAGGCGTTACTTCTTCACAGTGTTATTTCAAATCCATTTCAATGTATTCACCTCAATTTAAACATAGAAAAACCAAGCCTTTGAATACAAGGAGCACCCAAATCACCTCCCTTCCTTAGGTTGTCTACTGACATGCAGTCGAACAGGTCTTTAAAAAAAAACAAAACAATGTCAGCATGTTAATCTGTTTGTTTGTTTGTAGTTTTGGTCATAGCTTACACCTCAAGCTACAACTTGACTTTGTGTAGGGAAATAAAAAGATGTGGCGAGGTGGGGGGGGGGAGGATGGAGTCGCCGACGTCATTACTCATACCTGACAGGTAGGATGACACTGACTGATGGTAATCTGACGCTCATGCTTGACTGCACACTGAGAATGTCAGCCATGAAGAACAAAGGCCTACATTAATGGACGACTAACAATTTTGCTAATATATATATATATATATATATATATATATATATATATATATATATACATATATAAAAGCCTATCTACATATATATCCGAGGACCGCAGTGCAAGACTGTGGGGCATTATCCTTAATTGAGGGCCTAAACTTTTAGAAAATATAAATGTTTCACAAAATATGCTTATTAAATAATAGAAAAATAGACAAAATTTAAAAATATTCAATTTCTTCAGACATGACATGCGTTTAGATTTATGTCATTTATTTGTAGGCCAATTATTTGCCTAAGAAAAATCAATGTCCAGATAGCAGTGATTCTCTCAACCATTCTACATGGTGATAAGACAAATGTATTATACAGAAAGCAACTAAGACAACTTGAACGCTTTCGCCAAACATGTTTGCGCTCCATCATGGGCATACGTAGTAAGATCGCACCACAACTATCGATGCCCTTCCGAACGCCGGCATGGAAAGTATAGAGGGACAGTTACGCTGGGCAGAGCACGTGCCCCATGGAAACGCTTTAAAGACCGTAGAGATGTCCATTTATGGTTCGAGATGACGGCATCCCTTTTATGAACCCTGTGACCCGGGAAAGGATTTTATCCCGTAGCCTGGATGAGGAATTGGCTCTTCACCAATCAGATTTAAAGACCGAATCCGATACCCCATTTGTGAATACCATGCTGAGATTACTCCCTTAGAGCACGGAAGAGAAAGCGTGCAGTGAGTTGTAGGGTCGCCTTATCCCCGTACGAGGACAGACCCTCTGCCACACATGGACCAGTTCTCTCTCTCTCTCTCTCATTACCTTGTCCCGATCGTTCATCTTGCAGAGCTCGGCATTCGTAAAGAATGTGCTCTATTGTATCGTCGTCCTCGAAGCAATGGCGGCACCGTGTGTCGTAATTCTCCTTCCACCGTCCAAAGTACGCGCCTATTGGACAGTGTCCGACTCGGAACTGGGCTAGGACGGCCTGTTCCGCACGGCAGAGCTCCCACCATGCATCCTTTCGGTCTGGTCTACTCATCTGTTTGTATAGCTCTCGGCCTTTGTCGGAAGCGTCCCAACTGGCATACCACTGTGCCAACAGTCGGTTGTCGGCTAGGGATCGTACAGTCGCAAGGCTTTAAAGACCAGCTTTGGCGCTAACTTGCTTAAACTGACATAGAAGAGAGCGCCTGGTTGCTGGAGGTCACTTACAAAGGGCCGCGGGATACACATTTGAGACTAAAGAAAATCTGCTGCCGAGGACAGACGTAGCCTGCAAAAAGAGAATCTAAAACGACCCACGATGAACAATGGTTGTGCTTGCCTTGGATGTGACAGAAATTAAAATTATGGACTAGTGATATTAACCCTTGTTGAGCAGTCCAAGAGAATTTCGACCATATCCTTCAACGCTGCATTCGCTATCGAGAGGCCCGAACAAAAAACTGGCCCCGAAAACCTGTTATAGATCAAAAACTAAATGGAGAGCTGCTACATCTTGACATCTTGAAACCACTGTGCAGCAATCATCTGAACCATCCAATATATAAATGAGAACAAAAAACATAAGAAGAACGCTTTTAACAGTGATTCAAACATGACAGACGAACGGGCAGTCCCACAACAAACTCCATGAAGGCTGCTGTTCATGATTGTTAATTTAGCAAAAAGAGCTTATAAAGGGCTAAAACAAACTATGCTTTTTTTTTTTATTTAATAGGAGAAAAATACATTAAGCGAGAATACAAGGTGATCAAGTAATATCAAAAACAAATAAAAGTTGAGATAAGGTGATAGAAATCCAAGAACAAAAGTTGATAAAGTAGGTTTACATACATGTGCATAAATTGATCCCTTAACTTTATAAGTGAGATGCATAGACTATATATAAAGGACTGCCAACACTAAGGGTAACTAAGAATAAGTGTCGTCAGACTCCAAACTATTGGTAGAGGTACTTCCGGTATAAACTTATTTTGCGACATTCACGATGTTTGAATGATGATGCCAGCTTGGCTAATATGTTGTTTTTTCTCTTTTCATCACATTTCACAATTTCTTTTTACACAGTATATTATTAATCAGAGCTTTAAAGAGCGATCAATGAAAGAGTAAATACAGTCTTGAGAGTTGAGAGTGTCATTCATTACTTAGGTAGCCTATACAATGGGGGATAGAAGTTAAGTCTGTGAGTGAGTCAGTCCAAAAACAAACTAACAATAGTGAGTCCCTAAGCCACACACTCACGTCTTTACCAACTTTTTGTATATCTAAATTCTATACCTATTTTTTTTAGTATAGTGTTATTGGAGAAATTATGCAGTATGCATTTTTTTAAATATATAAATGGATAATCAGCCATAAAAATTAAAAGCGATCATGTATTTATGAATAATTGAAATATAGGCATCAAACTTTCAGCTCTAAAAGTTATTTTTTAACTAAATAAAATCCCAGATAACATCCAATTATTCTAAAAGCCATTTAGAAAATTGAGATTATTCCAAATTTTTCTTCGCCAAATAGAATATTATTATGAGGTGAATTATGAGTTTTATATTATGAGTGAATGAGGTCCATTATAGAATCATAGGGCCCTACTTCAATAAAAAGTAATTGTACCCGTAGTAAACAGCTAAACTTTTACCTAGACTTAGTGACCTATATTATGACTATAAAACATATCTACAAATACGACCGTACACACTACTATAATTTGTTTTCTGAAAATAAAAGTGCTTGAGTTTTTAATTATTTAGATATAAACTAGACTAGTTGGAGCAATATCTATGTAAATTCTCTTTTTAAGTTGGTAAATCAGATTTAGTTGTTATAAAAATCTGGCTATGCCTATAGCACTGTTACCAAAAATATGACTAACAAATAATATGAACGTAGATCTAGAATCTAGTGTCTATGTACTCATATGACATCTGTCTGTGACTCTGAGAATCCAGATCTAGATCTATATATGATTATTATTATATCTAGTACTACTTAAGACTTAAACTTAATTGCTCCAACTGTCCAACTCTAATTCGCTACCGTTCATGCAGTGGATTCAAGTTTTACCCAGATCAGAAGTCAGAAGCTGTATAAATACATTTAACAGTAAGTTGTTGTTTTTTTAAAACTAAATATTTTTTTTTTAACGGTATGTAGGTTATTTTAATTGTAAAAATACATGTGTTATATTTTATTTAAAGCTAATTTTCTAGGTGAATATTAACACAGTATTGTTGTTTTGTTGTAAATAAAACTTTATGTATTGCCTCAAGTCTGCACAGGAGTTTCCATATCATAGACTGGCTGCTGACCAAGGCAATATAGCCCTGTCTGCCCATTGGCTGAATTACAAATTTAGTTAAGCTTCATTGTTGTAAATTATAAGCAATAGAGTCATGAAAACTAAAGCCTTTACGGCTTTACTATCTACATCTAGGATAGGTGGAAGTGATGCATATAAAATGGCCTCTCTAGTTTCCCAACAGCGAGTACTTTATAACAGCGAAAACCTTTACTTTATTATAATATGGGTGGAATTTATAAGCATTAATTTAAATAGCACAAAATTTTGTATTTTAAAGCATATTGTCATTCCTTTCCTCTAAAGTCATAATATTGTTGTAGCCAGATATAGAATCAGTGATTAGCATCTTTTATTTTGTTGTCGAAGGTGTTTTCTTAAAAATTATACTTTCTTGGGTAAGAATTAAATATATTGTGGGAATGATGTTAGATCAGTTGAAAAAATGCTTAAAGAAAGTATTTACATGATTCATCGAATTAAGTCACTATATATATTTAGATATTTTTAAAATAACAATTTTTTTTATTGCTCACATTAAAAGCATTTTTTTTTCTTTTCCGCAGATGTGGATTTCAAGGCGAAATGATGCTTTCTAATTCATAAGAGATTATCAACAGAAGGATCCCAGAAACTCTTTAACTGACACTTCCAGTAAGTATGGCAGTTTAAAATTTAATACTCTTAATCTTATCAAATTAGTACATGACTAAAGAGCACATAGAGTAAAAAAACATCCCAATCAATGGTTTAAAAAATACAGCAGTGTCTAACCGTTTTCCAAGATTGGAAATTTCCTCAAATTTCCACAGTATTTCTTTTTTTTAATTTAGAAAAATTGTCTTTAATGTTTTCAATGATAGATGTTGCCAAGAAAGCACAATTCTAACTAGTTAGGACTGCCTTGATCATTTTCAAAGCAACAAGTGCAAAAAAGAATAAAAGCGGTCTTCAAGTTCTCCCTTTAAATTTGCAAAGAAATGTCCATAATTTTATGTATGCAGTACTATGATTTTCAAATATTTTTTTTTCAAATACTCAGTACAGCCTTTTCTATAACTACATTCCATTCTATGTAAGATATAATTTAAAATGTCAAAGATTATATAATAGTAATAATAACAATAATTTTTATTATCTGTGAAGAAATTTGTTTTATAATTGTGCATTTCAAAAAAAAATACATGATTAGAGCTAACATTTGTACAAAAGCACACAAGATATTACTATTTTTTTTTTAAATATTTGTTTGCATCTATTTTGTTTCACAATACATTCTCATCTTATCTTATCTTATCTTATATAATACAGACGTTACTTCAAAAAAGAAGATGATTACGTCCTACGCGTCATGCATTCAGTCATGCATATTTACCAGTGACTTAAATTCTGCCAAGTCACTGGTTTTCCTGGCTAGCTCAGGCAAACCATTCCATGCTCTAATGGCACTAGGGAAGAAAGAGCATTTGTACAGATTTGTCCTAGCATATGGGACGAGGAATGTGCCTTTATCTTTGTGTCTTTCTGAGTATTTTATTAAGTTTTGTTTTTGTATTTGGAGATTATGGTTCAGTGTTTTGTGTATAATTGCTACTTTACTCTTAAGTCTTCTATCCTGGAGGCTTTCTAAATTTAGTGATTTTACTAAAGGTGTTACTCTAGTGAAATGTGAATATTCGTTTGTTATGAATCGTACTGCTCTATTTTGTGTCTGTTCTAGTTTCTTAATGTTTTCTTGAGTTGAGGGGTCCCAAACAGAGGATGCATATTCTATTATTGGCCTAACCAAGGTTAAATAGCATTTTAGTTTTATGTCCTTTTTTGATTTATAGAAATTTCTTTTAATAAACCCTAATGTTTTGTTTGATTTTTTTATAGTTTCATCAATATGGGGATTCCATGACAGTTTTTCATTTATTATAACACCTAGGTATTTTGCGTTTTTAGTCTGTGTTACTGGTTTACCATGAATAAGATAAGTGGAATTAATTTGTTTTAGTTTTTTTGTTACTCTTAATAACTGACATTTTTCTGGGTGGAAAGACATGCTCCAATTTGATTCCCATTTCTGTAATTTATCTAATTCTTTTTGTAAAATTTCTGTGTCTTGTGTTGTTTTTATTGTCCTATATATTATGCAATCATCTGCAAATAATCTAACTTTTGTTCCTGAACTAATGCAATTTGGTAAATCGTTTATGTAAATTAGAAATAGTAGTGGACCTAAGACTGTTCCTTGGGGTACACCTGAGTTTACTGTTATTGGTGTTGATTTAGAACCATCTATTATTACAGTTTGTTCTCTTCCTATCAGAAAATCTTTAATCCACTGATGCAATGGACCATCAATACCAAAATATTTTAATTTTTTAAGCAAACTATGGTGGTGAACTTTGTCAAAAGCTTTGGAAAAGTCTAGTAAGATAGCATCTATTTGTTCACTATTATCTAAGCCTTTTGAAAAGTCATCAATTAGTCCTATTAGCTGTGTTTCACATGATCTATGTTTCCTAAAGCCATGTTGGTATGGAGTAAGGACATTATGTTTATCTAAGTGGTTTATGATGTTGCTACATATTATGTGTTCTAGGATTTTACATGTGATGCTGGTAAGTGATACTGGTCTGTAGTTTCCTGGGTCAGATTTTTCTCCTTTTTTAAATAGAGGTGTGACATTAGCTTCTTTATAATGTAAAACTTTTGTCCTAACATACCTTTTAAATAACTGTTTTGTTATATGTTTTCAAAATTGATTTCATCCATAAAGCACTTAAACATATGGAAGTTTGGTAAGTTTGGTACTATATGTAACTAACATTGAATTGGTGACTTGTTATGAAATAAATGCATTTTATTTCTATTCCAACACAGTATGAGAAATTGTCAAGTGCCTGTGATCCTCTGAGTTGAAGGAGAAAGATTGTGCTTCAAAATACCTACCAGTATCTTGCTGTTAGCGGAAAGCTCATGACTATAATGTTGTCCTTCCTATGATGATTTCAAAACTACAATTTATGAGGACTTGAGCATTATTGCCATAACTAATTATATTTTTCAAAAAGTAATTTGAAAAATTATTTCTACTAAATATTTTTTTTTAAATGTATAATAGACATTTAATAAATAGTTACACAACTTGGAAAACTTGTTAGATTCTCAATTATTAAATTATTTTTTTTTTTGACTATAAATGTAAATGTAATCTGTATATAGCCAACTAGCCTACTAAAAAGAATTTAAAAACTATACTGTCTTTTTAAATAACATTCAACTGAAAACTTATTGGATTACTCAAACTTTCTCATTCAGTCAAGCTAAAGACACATTCCCATACTAAATCTATAATAATTTAATAGTTTTTTTCATACAGGTATATATTATCTCTACTTGCTATGACAATTTGGCATGGCAAAAATAAATATTAATTATGATAAATTTTGCAGGTATGCTCAAAAAACAATTTGTTCAATTTATCAAATATTTTTTTAATTTTATTGTTTTCTACTAAATAATAGGGAAACTGTATTTTCTATTTTAAATATAACAAAGTTGTTTATTATTTCTCATTTTCTCAAAAAAAAAAAAAAGAAGTATATTTTTACAAAGTTAATATAAACATGTACTGTTCAGATCACCTATCAACTTAATCATAAATACTTAAAAAAAACAACAAAAAAAAAACTTTTGTTTTTATGACTTTAATTAGTTTGCAAATCAATATAATTTTCATTTATCAATATGAAAATGACCATTTAAATTTCTGATGTATTCTTTTTTCATAAAACACAATTAGAATATTATCCATAATGTCATCCCTTCATTCTAACTGTAATTGGATTTGCAAAAAGATGGAGTGAGTTATACCCTCATGTCCATCAATTGACCTGTGTATTCACTTCCAGAACATAATTTAGCTACAGATTTCTTTAGTCAATTCATGTCAACATGAGTTGTTTGACTGGGTGGCACCCCAAGCTTGAGTTTGCATGCTCCTTCTTGTCACAAGTCCACAAATCAGATTTGACCAGAGTGCACTAAGCATGCTGTATAATGCAAGATGCACACTTCAGCCTTTTTTATTATCTTGAGAAAGAACATTTATTAGATGTATTTCACTTCAGAGCATTTTTTTTAATAATGCAGCTTACAGTGCTTTTCATCATTTTAGAATGTGTGGACTGATAATTTGCTGTTGCATTTTGTTTTCATAAGTCAAAGACACAAGAGACTCTAAATGACATATATCTTCAACTCAGTGCAATAGCACTTTTCCATGTTGTTTGTCTAAGTGGAAGCAGATAAAATGTGTTCCTCTATTTGCTGTACAATCCTCAAAATCCATAAGTAACTGAGAAAAAAAAGAAAAGAAATTCAAATTAGTTGAAAGTTAAAGATAATCTCACTTGTGCTTAATCACCTTCGATTTAAAAGTTAGTGACAAAAAGAACTACACACAGAAAAATGAAACATGCATTAAAATAATTTTTTCATTTCTAAATAAAATTTCTCTTGAGTGACTTGAGTAGAAAGTAATAGAAATTTGATCTTTACTTAGCAATGTGTTTTTACTTAAGCAGAGAAAATTGGCTGTCTAAATAAGCAATTGAAAATAGTGTCAGCTTTACATGATAGGAACTGTACAGTTTGACAATTCTTCCTCTAGTTTAGGTTGTTATCCATCAAGAGCTGGGTAAAGGAAGGATGTGTTTCGGCCCCAACACTATTCTGCATCTATTTTTAGCCTGAATCTGGGCGCATCCTTTGGCACCAAAATCAGACTGATGCACTCCCTAGCCTTGGCCACATTTCTATTTGCATGTGAGTCTTGGACGCTGACTGCAGAGCTAGAGAGGAGGACCCTAGCAATGGAATTGAGATGCTACAGATCATAGGCATCTCATTTAAAGACCGCATGACAAACCAAGAGATTAGAGACAAGGTTATTGCAGCAATCGGACCCCATGGTAACCTGCTAACTACTGTGAAAAGCTTAAAATCTATTGCCATATAACTAGATCTTCCTCCAGGAAAAAGAAGAGGCAGGCAGAGAAAGCGGTAGGAAGACAACATAAAAGAATGAAAGAAGTTCTAAACAGGGCAAAGGATAGAGAGGAATGGAGAAAGAAGTCTACAAGTCTTGCTTGGTGCCCCAACGGTCCACCAGACTAAGGGATAAGTAACGGGTCATGATAGCTCCTTTACAATTCTGGAAGATGGAGTATATATCCACAGTAGATCGGATGGAATGCTCCTTAAACCGGCTTGTCCAAATTGAAGGGACGACGTATCCTGAATAAGGAGTTGATGTTCGCCGACTATGTGGCATTCACTGCCTGTTTGCAATAAGGATTACAATGGCTAGTAAATGCTTTGACAGCTGCAGTTACAAAGTGTTCACCAAAGTGTTACAATAAGTCTCACCAAGACAGAAAAAAGGGCATGAATAAACCAAAACCAGTGGTTCATCTGGAATCTGGGCGCATCCATTGTCTTTTGAGACTGAAGGATGCATAGCCTTCATAAAAATAACCTCTATATTTAGAGAAAAGAGAGAGGTATATATATTACATAAATAGTCCTTTTTCAAAAAAAAAAAACAACATATTGGGCCTATTTTGCTTAAACTTTACACTTCAACTTGTAGACAACTTTAGAAGCCTAAATCTATTACTTTCACATTACACATTGGCCTAATATATGACTATTTTTAAACCTGTAAACACAATTTCATTTAGGCCTATTATACTATAGTAAGTGCATGCAAATGTGCTTTAACTCATACTAAATCTTTGCCAAGAACATGGATTTAATCAATGTCGTAAACAAGTAAATACACGAACTATACATGCTTGGCTAAATAGTCTATATTGGCTAAGAAAATTAGTTATAAAGCTTTAGAGTTATAGATCTAAGTCACAAATTGATTTGTGCACACTTACCTCTGAATAATCTTCGATGGCAATTGAGTTTCCATTCATCATTTGGTGTAAAATTGGTGATACAAATCTTTAGTGATAGTTTCTTTATATTGTAAACACATTCACCGGAAGCCCCTCTACCAATAGTAGAGCGCAACCGAAGGACGGGACTTATTTAATTGAAAAATATAGGCTTGGTGCGCATAGTTGGCAGTCCTGTATATATATAGTCTATGGTGAGATGATATGAGGCGATCGATTATCACATTCTGTATTATCCTAACTGACAGACTGACACATTGCATCATACCTCGCTTTTGTCACGCCATGCAGCTTCAACATTGTGTCTTACGTCACAGCTTTCTGTGCTCCATTTTCTATGACGCTTTCATAAGAATCCTCCGTGACCAAGAATTGAATACTCCCGAATCAGAAAAGTCTAGCTGGCCGAAAAGTATCCATGATTTCTTTTAAACATCGTCTGGTGATAGTTCAACTTATGAAATTAGGATGATAGGGTATTTATCTCCTGATTTCAGAGAAGCATAGACCTAGGCCAGAATCCTAGCACGGGTCAATAAGGATCACCATTAAATCATTACTGCCTGAACGTGGTCCTACACCACTTCCTGCGTGTCAATTTCGACACTGCATGCACACTGCGATTGAATAAACACTATAACCTTGTATATACACACCCGATATTTGTTGTCACATAAACAAAAGCTCGTGTACACGCGTGATTACAAAGTGCACACAATGCTGTGACGTACACAACACGAAACCCGTCTATTGAGTTTTCACCAAATAATTATACAAATAATAAATAATAGACCTACACACAACCGTCCTAGTGGAAGACCTCTTTGTACACGGATTTAAACTCAAGTGTCGAGGGATTAAACAGTTAATCCATTTGTTGGGAAACAAACTCCCACGTGCTAACCACACACCTGTTGGACAACGAACCCATGGCTAAAACTGATCGAAGAAAAAAAAAGATTTTGGTCCTCCCACGTTCAATCTAAATCCAAACAATAGAACACTGCAACCTAGGCTGCATCTCACAAAACAATCAAACGTGCCCGCTCACAAAACAGATTTAAACCATCAAGAGATCACGAACACGATGCCTAACAAAAGGATTATATTTATCTCTTTCGGTTATTTACGGTACACTATGCCGAAAATATGTAGTTTCATTTTACATACTGACACCGTTTGATCGAGCGAAACCTTTTGCAAAACGTTGGATCTATTATAAAGTCGTGGTCGAAAAGATTGCTGATGTCAAAGCGAAGCTTTTCGTTAACATTGAGTGTATGCGCGTGTCGTAGAGTATCTGAATTTGAACATCTACCATACATCGCCAATGGCTATAATAAAAACATCTCGATCTGATTGCTGACAAGCATCTATTTAAAACCAGGGTTATTTTGGGTTTTACATAACCTGACAAAACCTATATTAAAAAAAAATAACTTCAACAATAACAAAAAAAAAAACGAACACGTGGAGATAGAAAGTCCTACTGCAGTGGCGTAGCTACAGTAGGGGAAAGGAGGTCCAAATTCGAGAACCCCACCCCCGGACCTCCATTTGATGGAGGCCCCAAAATGAGTGTCCGAAATTAATTTGTACGTTGACTATTATGCGATTATTTTAAGTCAAATGTCAAAATACAGGGGCCCATAAAGAGGTCAAGCCCCCCCCCCCCGGGCTCACAAATCATTTACTACGCCACTGGTATACTGAATACTATTTTCTTTTTTTTCTGTTTTTTTAAAAATATTTTTTATTAATTTTGGAGAGAAAAGCAGCGAGAAAGTTATCGAGAAAGGGGGAGGGGAAAGGCTGCACTCCTTCTACACTCTACACCTTTACATAATACGCCGATGGTCTATAAAATTTTACTTCATTAATTAGCTTATATTCTATCCACATCGACATCAATAAATATAGACTGGCCAATAAGAGAGTTTCGTGAAACAAAATTTTGTGAATTGCAATTGAGTGTATTTTATGTCTATAAATTTTGTTTAATCTCTAAGACTGAAGATCATGCAATTTTTAAGTTTTTCATAATTCGGAAATCCGAATTCAATAGATATACATGTTTTCAAGTTACATGAAGTTACTTCCTTTTTCCAGTCTATAGTTATTTATGTCGATGTGTATCCATGTATGTATCTTATTTTTTTAATGCAAGTGCTATGTTAAAAACATTGTTTCGTTATAATAAAATAAAAAAAAATGTTTTCGCTTTTGTGATAATCAATATAATTGATTGTCTTATCTTATCTTATCAATTGACCGACGTTCCTTCAAAGTAACGAACAAAAATGACGATGATAAGAGATTAATAGTCTTTATAAAAGCATAGGAAGTAAATAAATAATTTAGATGATATACAATTTTAAACAAGGTTACAAAGAAAGTTAGTGTGGAAATGTAAATGCGTCAGAACTTTTGCAAGATCTAATTAAATATTATATCAGATTTTCAATATCTTTTCCATTTTTTTTGCGACCTAAACGGGACGAACGGGTGGACAGACAGACTACACGTAATAGCGGCTTTTTCCTCTTTCTGGGGGGGGGGCCCCCCGCTAAAATTGTAAGACTCAAAACAGTCCACGAGTTGTTTGTTTTCGTTTTTTATTTTCAAAAAAAAAAGTTTAAACTGGGTCAGAGGTCAAGCCGTGCACTGGGATTAGATTTAGCCATAAACTAGCTATACTTTTAAAACATCTAATTTCTACGCGAATTCAAAAACAAGGAAGTCCCCTGTCATCTACTCTGTGTTCAACTCCCAGGACATGGGAGATAAAAACTGTTTTTTAAGTGACGGTTCGTCCTTGTTCCTGTACTAATTCGTTTATCTAGGAAAGCGCCACTTCTCACGTGATTGTAGGACGCACATGTAATCCAAAACTTTTCATAACAATGAGAAAGCAACAAGTAAATGGACCAAGGTCATTAAGGTCACCTTAATCGATTGGCTCGCCATGTTGTGATTTCTATTTTCTTTTATATGTTTGTGACCATGGGCAGTTACACAAAATCAATGATATAGAAAGTGTTAGTATCGTTAATTTTGGATACATTATTATTATAGCTTTTATATTATTATAGCTTTTATATAGCGCTACTTTCATGCTTATAGCATGCTCAGAGCGCTTTGGTCCAATCTCATTTGTGGACCAGTGGGGGGAGGGGGTATCTAGGAATTGGTTTCCCGTGCTGCCTTTGGGCGCTCAGTAAACACAACTCTGCCCGAGTCGGGTGTCGAACCTCGAGCCCCCTTCTAGGTAGCCAAGCCAGCCAAGCTCAAGCCGCACTTAGCCTCTCGACCACGCTTCCCACAAAACAACCCCAAAAGTCATACTAGAAAAGACAAACATTCCTTTTTCACTTGCCACCGGGAAAAAAGAGAAAAAGACTGAGCAGTTTGGAAAGAAATTATGTCATTTCGTTTGTTTTTTTTAAATAGCTAAACAGTGAACCATACAAACTCATGCTATTGGCTTCTGCCGAGATTAAGTTTTTCCCGTAGTTAAGAGAATGCCTATTTTCTCCTTTAGAGATAAACAAAGAAACCTGACCAGACGTTCTTGTAGCAAACATAAAAAATGAAAAAAGAAGCCTCAAAGATCTTTTTTTTTTTAATCCAAGCGAATAGACCTTTGTATAGCCTGTATTGTGCATATTACTCTTGTGTTAAATCCAAGCGAATAGACCTTTGTATAGCCAGTATTGTGCATATTACTCTTGTGTTAAATCCAAGCGAATAGATCTTTGTATAGCCAGTATTGTGCATATTACTCTTGTGTTAAATCCAAGCGAA
>JADKLZ010005243.1:27402088-27412347 GCA_021533235.1 Biomphalaria straminea
GTATTATTAAAGTAGACTAATTACTAGATCTAGACTTTATGTATTTACTTATACACACTAAATGATTGAAGACTGTCTTGCGTGTGTTGTAAACTGAACTGTAGCACACCTGGATGAATGTTTACATCAGTGCTTACTAAAGTGATTAGGTAAAGTGGTATAGTTTGTAACTCACCAACATGTAGACATGTATGTTATGACTATAAACAAAATTTTACCTACATATACCAGTATATTATTAGAATTTAAAATTCACAACTTCATGTATGTACACAGAATACAATATTGATAGCAAGCATCACAACAGAAATAACACACAAAGTGAAAACAAATGTGTGGTGCTATATAGCAATTTTATTTGCAGACAAAATATACCACTTTAAAGAATTAAGTTTTTATTGCAAATGCTTAATGAACATATTAAGAGAAAAAATATATTTTATATTGCAATAATTTAAAATACACTATTGTAAAATGATTTCTAAAATTGCAACAAACTATAGATTTGACCAAGTACTTTATTGCTTTTGTATACTATCGGCCATAAATTGAAAAACCATATGCATATATTTTAAAAGTTGAACACTTTCAAGTTCATTTCATTTCAAAGTGTTAGAAGTTTTAAGATGTTTTGATTAATGATTAAAATTAGGAAAGTCAAAAGAAATCTTTTATCTTTCTGATTTACCCTATTGTATCTTAAACATTAAAATATATGTACATGGTCAATAACAAAAAAACAGGACCTATTAGCAGGAATCTGCAGGATGTGGATAAAAAATGCCTAATTTAGTAAGACCCATAAAAAGTGACATGGTCTTCTTAATGATGACCTTATTACACACACAAAATTTAGTCATTTCATAAAAGTGAATTTAAAACATTTAATTTCATCTCATTTTTTTTGTTAGAGTACTTTTTTTTAAAATGTTTTTTTAATAGTACTATTAAACTGTTAGTATTGTAGGTTAAATTTTTTGTAATAGAAATTTGTTCTATGAGTTAATTTATTGATAAAATTGATATTGAGTAAATTAATTGATAAATGTAGGATACGGTTTTAGCTAGTTGCTTATCACCTTTACAAAATACTTAAATTTGCTTCTTTAAAAAAAAAACGTACCAAGAGATGTACCAAGAAAAATATAATATATAATATAATATATACTACCTCAGCTGGACCAGAACCTTTACAATGTACATAAATCATACACTCCTCTTGACAAAGAACATCCAAAATGAAGACATTTATATTCGTACAGTATCTTGAAATCAATGATGCCTCCTTCAGTCTAAATGACTATGATTCAACTCGAACACTTTTTTATATGGTTGTGGAGCCCTATTTAGGAGAGATACTCCTGTCCACATATATTGTGGATCAAATTGGTATTCGCTTTGGTGGTGGAGGAGCCTGCCATTTTTCATATGGCTGGCTTTTCTTCAAGAGCACAGACTCATGTTTTCAAAATTTCTCTCGAAACTAGTGCCGTCTAGTGTACGGAGACTTTACTCTTTCTTTAATGCACTCTCTATTCTTTCATGTATAGTACCTAGGCCGCAATACTTAATTGTCTTCAAAAGGTTAATGGCAGATCTGAAAGTGAAATATAGTATACTATAAATATTTTTGAAATGAAATGCAAACAGTAAATATATAACATAATAATATCTAACATTTACTTGAATAATTTGGTACACATATGACAGATCTTATATTGGCTAACATTCAATCTGTACATAGATCTAGTAACTGCCTGCCTCTCTGTACTTTTATACATGGACTATGCTATTTGTATAAAGTATAATTATTGACAGAATCCTTATTAAATTAATAGATTTACATCTAGTCCGAGCCTAAAGTAGTATATAATATATAATTCCTAGCACTATCACTAGCCTCTTTTTATAATCTTGTTAATCATCAAAAACACAAGAATCTAATAATTATTTAGAATAGGCCTACTAATATACTAAATTACTATAGATGCTAGTAATAATTATTACTTACATTATAGTATTCCTTTAATGGTAGTAATCCTTCAATACTGTCCCTGATACTTCGTCTTGAAAATGTTAATGGCAGATCTGAAAGTTAAAGTTTACAATTAATATTTTGAAAAGAAATGCAAACTGTAAATAAATATACCAGTATAATGAATATAATATAACATTTATTTGAATAATTTTGTACATATATTAATAATATATATGACAGATCTAATAGTAGCTGTATTACAGAACAGTCTAGTCTATCTTTACGTCTATTTAGAATATGTACATATTTAACTTGAAGTAAATGTAAACATGTCTGTCTATCTACTTCTAGAATCTATAGGCCTATCGGCTATGCTATTTATATAAACTAGATAGGTCAATCTAGAGTCCTATAATTATAAACAGAATCGTTTTTATATTAATAATTAATAGATTTAATTTACACAGTCCTAAGTAGTAGTGACGCATAGTATTATAATTAAGTAGATCTAGTATTAAAAATTCCTATAGACTATAGATCTAGATCTAAAAAACTATCCACTTTTTATAATTTAATGATTTATAATCATGTATTTTATAATTTGTAAATCATCAAAAGCATAATAAATTAATAATAGGCAATAAATTATTCATAATACTAATATATTAGATCTACATATGTTAATAATAATAACTTACTTTAGAGCACTCCTTTAATGGTACGTAATCTTTCTACATCATCTAGCAAATCTAATCTTTTACCGCCGGCCATTTTTTCTTTCTAAGGCTAAGGCTTAGCCTCATCTTTGGCAATCGGGAAGCATAGATCTAAATTCTAGATCTATAAAAACTAGATCCTTAGATACAACATTTGTTCGCCATTAGTAGATCTAGACTATTACCTAGACTATAATTGTAATCCATTATCATTATGAAGTTCTAGTTGATTTAAAAGAAACATTTGTAGATCTACACTTCACAGCACACACTACACACAGTGACGCAGTGATTAGCCTAAGCGAAAAACAATGGCCTCTGACCAGTGATGACGTGGGGTCTCGCTGACGTCAGCGCTAGGGCCTTGTATTTCCCGTTGGCCTTGGTATGGCCCCCGTTAGGGAACGAATCGCTGGGGGTTTTGGACGGTTTGGCGAGCCTTTTGTTGCATCCCTACCACGTGCAATGAACAGTATCTCTACCGTGTCTGTGGAAGCCCGCCGAGGGCTATATGCGCTACCGTTCTTAGCCTATCCATCTCCCTATAAAATGGACGTTTCCACGGAAGTGCCACGATGAGGCGACAGTAGCTGGAATTCCTCCGGCACATGGGTATCCAAGGTTTAACAATAGGCATACTTAGACGTGGCGTCCGCCTTTCAAATTAAAGCTCCTTCTTCCCTATCGCTATTAGAGTATGGAATGAGTTGCCTGAGCTAGCCAGGAAAACCAGTGACTTGGTGGAGTTTAGGTCATTGGTTAATATGCATGACGCGTAGGACGTAATAATCTTCTTTTTTGAAGTAACGTCTGTAACAAATAAGATAAGAAGATAAAAAGAATACTTCCAGCTTTTCGCAGGACCGCATTTAGACTTACTAAGGCCCTAAGCTATTTGATATTAAGAACCCCTTATAAATGTATCCCTCTACCCCCACTGGAAGCTTTTCTTGTTGACAGTAAGTCATTTGTTTCTCCTGCTCTGTCTTCAAAGTGATTGGAAATATTCCTGAAATATTTATGCCAGCCTTGTCGATATCTGGTGATTCTGGTTAGGGGCCAGATTTTTTTGTTTGTTAAGGCCAGATGGTGATTTCACTTCTTTTTGTTACAGTTGGAGCATAATTCAAAAGCACAGAACGAAAATCTCTATTACAAAGGATGCAATTTTCCAAAAGTTTTATCGAAAAAAAAAATAGAAAAAAAAAAGAATTACACAATAGATTTATCAGTTTATTAATCAGAACTGATGTTACAGAACCCGAAAGTTTGCATGTTCTTTTATATTTTTTTTGAGATCCACTCCTAGCGAACATTTGAGACCTTTCGAACAATTACCTTAGCTCTGACCGTTACGTTTGAAGTAATCCAACAGTTCCATGCGTTACACAACTCTCGCCTTCCGTTGATAGAATATTTGCATTTCATTTCATTGGACCAGATTTTCTTGGGTCACATTTCACAATGCCTAGTTGTAGTCACGTATAACTCATCAATCGTCATTAATCTCCGGACTCAAATACATTCGCATTATAATCATTATGTTTACAAAAATACTGCTTTTTAAATAAACATGTCACGAATAATTATTTTCTGTGTGCAGCCCATATATTGTCTAGTTTTACTTGTTTAGGTCAGTTGATAATGAATGGGAAAACGACCGGAAGTGTATAATTCTTAAAGAGGGCAGTTAAGCGTGAAATGTAAAAGCAGATAGAATAAAGCTGTGTATTTATTGGGGCGGAGTCCTTTGTTGCTTTATTTAGATATATTATATCAAAGACTGTGTGATAATGTAAAGATTATATCAAAGGATGCGGTCTATTTGGACAAGCCAAGCTACGGGACTTAAAACAAAATCCACATATTTAACATAATCGTCATTCCAACAGCAAAATATGCATGCGAGACATGGAAGTCATCTGCTAAAATTAAGAAAAGACTAAATGTGGCTTAGCAAACAATGGCTAAGATGGATTTTAGGAGTCAGTTACAGAGATCGGGTCTCAAACAAACAAATCCTATTCCAAATCGGGAGTCGATCTCTAAATGAGGCCGTAACCAAGCGTCGCTTAAGGTATGTAGGACTTGTTCTCCGACAGAATGAACTACGCATACCAAGAGCTGCGATGACATGGAGGCCAGTACGAAAAAAGCACAAACAGGGACGTCCTCGTATAACTTGGCGCCACACTTTCATGGAGGACTCGGAGCAGAACAACAGGTGGGAAGAGGCTTCAGACATGGCCAGTGTCGCATCTTTTTAGAGACAGCTTGCTGCGGTAGCATCTACTGTTGCGTGCCTATTCGCGGTGTTGTACAGAAGGTAACTGTCACAACTCAAAAAACACCAACGAAGGCCGAACAAGCAATATAGTAAGTCGACAATCGATTCAACTTTACAATACGTTTAATAATCAATAAGGGAATCCGTCTGTCTTTCTGTGCTAGCCGTCTGTAAATAATCTCAGATAAAAATAGCGTCTTCTTGATAGAGTCGACCTAGAGCGTTCTTATTTTTAATCCAACTCTCCGTCACTTCCGTCACTAAGTAAAAACTTACCCCTTAATTATTCCCGAAATAAATCTATATTCTAATCATGTCATAACACTACGTAAAAGTACAAAGTTAAAGTAAAGTTCCCCTTTCAGACCTTGTGCTCTAAAGGTCATCTGATTCTGTGACCTACGGTTAACGAGGGTGTCATGTGGCCAGCACAACGACCAACCGCCTTTACTTTTCCCAAACTAATGCCAGATACCCTATAGAGCTGGGTTGGCTCAGAGGCACCCAAGGATCCCGAAATAAAAATCCCAGTCTTCACCAGAATTCGAACCCGGGACCCCCAACGCCCTCCCTACGTAAAGGTTTAGAATGTAAATTAAGTCTGTGTGTATATTATTTAATCATAAAGAAAAAATTGTAATGGATTGAAAGCTTAGGGTGTGAATTTCACTTAGACACACCTAACGCTTTCTTTTCCCTTTGTATATTTTAGCTTTTTTATTTTTAAACAAAGACATACAAATATTTCAACGTCTATGGTTTTAATATAAGCATTGTTGTTTTGTATTTATTTGTTTTACTATTTAGTATAGGAAGTTAATCTTAATCTTTAAAAAATCGACTTTCGAGGAATCCGAAAGTTTAGTAAGCTTGTACAAATAATTACAAAAACTCTCTGTTATTAAAAACGTAAGACCGCTTTTAGTGTTACATACATAGCCAGGTCACAAAGGTTTTAAAATGCCCAGTTTGAGATGTCGGTGCCAAATTATTACCAGGAAAGACGCTGCGCAGACCATCCAGCCTGGAACTTTGCCGAGGTCATGTGACCTCTATGTCTACGAAGATCTGGTTTGCGTAATAAAACCTAGCTCGTTTTCACCTTCGTCAGGAAAAAGGGGAGACAATGAAAAAAAAAAGGGAGGGACGGGAGAGAAAGAAAAAAAAACACACACACAAACTCGTAAGATCAATGAACTAACTGGAAGTCGAGAGTTACGATTTATGTAGGTTTGTTTGTTTTTTCATGTATACTCTGAAAGATTCATTTCTGTAAGTTTTTTTTTCCCAATCGGACACATTTATTATTGTTAGAATAGATCTACTCAAAACTTATAACGTGATTTTTTTAAACTAAACTTTGCTGTTAATTTTCGTTTATTATAAACAAGTACACGAGATTGAGCTGTATTTTTTTAAAAATTATCATAGACAGCAACATTTTATCATCATGTATCTCATTGTCTCACTTAATATTATTATTATTATTTTAAATTCAGTAATGAAGAAATTATGTAAGTTGTTTTTTTTTATGAGAAACCTTTGCTTATCTACACTACATTAGTGTGCTATTTGGAGATTATCATA
This sequence comes from Biomphalaria straminea, assembly GCA_021533235.1. Classification (NCBI taxonomy): domain Eukaryota; kingdom Metazoa; phylum Mollusca; class Gastropoda; family Planorbidae; genus Biomphalaria; species Biomphalaria straminea. Next base: position 27,408,657 of record JADKLZ010005243.1, read on the forward strand.
CTCGTGTTTATGATAGTAAAAATAGGTGATCAGCTCTTTGTTTATTTTTTGTATTATCGATAAGAACCGGTTTACGTTCTATAATAAAGGCCTAACAGAGAACAAGAAAAACAAGGTTACAAAGACAGTTTACGTGGAAACAGAAACTCAAAAACGGCCCCCGAAGTGGTCCACCCAGGCAAGAAAAAAAGCCGGTTTCAATATTTTCAAAAGAATATTGGTATTAAATTCTATCAGAAGTGATACACCCAGGCAGGTAAAAAGGCAGGTATCAATATTTTCAGAAAGAATATCATAATGAAATTCTGTCAATGGCTAATGACAGTGAAGAATGGAGAAAGAAAGTTGACAGATCTTGTGTGGTGCAACAACGGTCCAGCAGACCAAGGGATCCGATAGGTGAAAAGGAAGGTGGACTAACTGATTCTTATAATGATTATTTAATTGGTCTAATTGTTTTGTAAAGGGTCAGTCTCTTATTCAAAGCCTCAAGAAAAAAAACATTTCGTAGATATAAAAATGATAATAAATAAATTCCTTTAGTTTTATATTCCGTATTTATTTAATAAATATTTAGTTGACGCGATAATATGAAAAACTACTTATAAATTGTTGTTTTAAGTTATGTCCAACTTCTTTGCATATTACATACATTTTCTTTCTATTAAAAAAAAGTTAATGTTTTTTTTTTTTTTAAATGTAGTATTTAGTATGACAAAAACGTATATAACTTAGCAATACAATTGTGATTAAATAATTAATCTTTTTTTTGACAAAAAAATCTAAAACCATTTGCATAAATATGTTCAAAAATGGTAAATAGTCACCTCCCTTACTAAAAAGCCTCCAATGATTTTTTACTATTAAAAGTGAATAGTTGTAAAAAATGGTGTATTTTTATGAAAAAAAAACAACAACTGCTTGCATAATTAATTTTAAAAAATTAGATTTTTCGATTTCATAAAAGAAAAAGTAGCCGTTGCATCAGGACTTTGAATGCTCTAAAATATCATAAATGTCCAATTTTCATTTTCTCTTCTACTTTCTGATATCTAAACGGGACGGACGGACGGACAGACAACTAATAGCCTCTTTTCCCCTTTCCGGGGCCGCTAAAAAAAGCGAAATAAAGAAAAGCAGAGGGTGGATATGTTGGAAGCTTAGGAAAAATTTAACTGAGGAAAGTAAATGCGGTAGGTCGTTGTGCTGGCCACATGACACCCTGCTCTTTAACCGTTGGCCAAAGAAACAGATGATCTTAACATTTACCTCAAAGACCACAAGGTCTGAAAGTTGATACCTTACCATGTATTCATTTACCCCCCCCCCCCCGACCCCGTAATTCAGTTATATGTAAAAGAAACCCATACGTAAAAATACGACAAACACTATAGCCCATTTGTTTACATTTAAAATAGAATGTTTTTTTTTATTGACATTTAAACATTTCATCCTCATTAGAACTCAACATTTGGATTGGATTAGAAGATAAATGACCAAAGGTGATTGCGCTCAGTCAATTAAAAATAATAATAGGCGTGTCAAATAATAATAAGTGTCAAGGTTGTTTTCATTGTGTAAACAACAGTCAATGACCAAGGGAGAGAAGCAGGGATTATTTCAGAGAAGACTCTGGTTCTTTCCTGTCGGTTCAATCCTCGGGGAGGATTCAGCCCTCGCCACCTCAACGTGGCGCATCCGTGGAAACGTCCAGTACAGGAGCTAGATAGGCTAAGAACGGGAAGAGAACAAGGCTTCCGCAGTATTCCCTGGGTGAGCTTTTTTTTTTTATTTCACTCAGGATGGGAATGTAATAAAGCCAGCAACCAAGTGTCAACAAGTCCGCCACACTGTTCCACAAAAGTTGGCCGACATCAATGTCCTGTTAGCTGGGGAGGCGGTCCCTGCATGAAACGTGGCGGTTACAGTACAGGAATATGAGGCGAATCCCCCCCCCCCCCCCCCCCGGTTAACGCTGCCCTCGGCCACTTAGAGTGGTGCTAGGAGCCGTCAGACAGGACATGGGATTAAGAGCTCCTGATCCAAGCCTGTTCGTTGGATATAAGCCTGTTCGTTGATATAAGCCTGTTCGTTGGATATAAGCCTGTTCGTTGGATATAAGCCTTTTCAATGATCGGCGCCGATTCCCTACTGGACGTTATCGAAAGTTCTTTCCTGTATATAGGAAAAGCTAATTTTAGTTAGGGTATTATTAACTCTTTCTTTCCGTAATTATTTACCACATTCTGGTGGAATCAACGTTGGTATCGTCAGTTAGGAGAGAAAGAGTTAAAAGGGAAAACTGTAAGTGGGTTAGCAAAGAGGTTACAAGCTTCATGTTAAGTCAATGTAAATCTATTATTAAAATTAATTACGTAGTATGCTAACAATGTGTGTTCATTTTTTTTACGATTTCTTCTTGAAGGATAAAACTGCCATATTCGGTAAAAAGGAATTATGATTTTTTTTAAAAATCAAAAAGCAAGAATCCCGGCAAACAATTGTGTATAGGTTGTGTGTCATCAGAGTGTTGCAAAATACGAAGACAAATTCACCCGACATTCCACTGGAGCACAGGCGTTCCTTTAGAGATGAAGATTATTTCCTTCTTGGTAAAACCTCAGAACAAGATGAATAACGAGACACGGGATTGTTAATAGGAGCAATCGGAACAAAACAGTATAAAGCGAACTTTACGGAACAGTCATGACTGCACTAGTAATAATAATCATAATAATAATAATAAGTTGCAAAATCAATACACCAAAACCCTGCTTAGACACATAGCCTAATTTGATCAAGAACAATACACCTCCATATCACGAGTACTCGGCACAAGAGGTTCTCGAGTCAACTTATTACTTATTATACTGAGATATGCCTATTTAGACTCTCATAAGAGTAGATTTTAAGCGCCATGATTTGCTGTCTATTCACAAAAAATATATATGACAAAAAACCGCTACCACCATTGACTTCTCCATACCACTATCCATAATATAAGAAAAAAGAAATGGAAAAACAAAGAAAATATAGGAAGTTGTCTAAAATAACAATATACCTTGTTGTTTTATCAACTGAGGGGATAATGACAACTGGACTGGCAGACACCGTCAGGACCCTTAACCTCTTTAAGGAGATCATTAACTGCACTATCACCAGACAATTTCTTACTGGACATTGTCCAAGGGGTCACAATGAATGTTGTTTCTCTCTAACAGTCTCTTGTTGTTAGATTGATGTTGTGGTGATATTTTATTAAGGAAATTGATGACAAATCGTGGGCATGAAGCCATACAATCAATAAATATGCCTAACAGTTGAGATAAAGAGGAGAATAATAATGGAGTTCTAAACTAGGCAGAAATTTAAACAGATAATTGATGGAGAAGATGGATGGCGGTGAAATCATCTCTCACTTAGTGGGATGTCTGGTTTGCACGAAACAGGAAATGTGTGCCAGAGAGAAAGAAAAAAGTTGGTCTTGGTCAGAGGTGGGGGAGAGATTGCAAGTGGAGAGAAGATTTGAGGAAGGGGGGAAAGATTGGAGGAAGAGGAAAGATTTGAGGATAAGGAACGATTGGAGGAAAAAGAAAGATTTAAGGGTAAGGAAAGATTTAAGGATAAGGAAAGGTGGAGGAAGGGGAAAGATTGGAGAAAGAGGAAAGATGGGAGGTAGAGGAAAGATTGG
>JADKLZ010005243.1:27424214-27448912 GCA_021533235.1 Biomphalaria straminea
AGCCATAGAAACAGATGACCTATACGTCCTCTACTTTACTTTATATAAATATATAGACACATGTACTTGGGCTTAATTAAATGTCTTCATGCATAGACACGATAAAATTTGTTTGTAATATAAAGTCTTATCTTATATTATACAGACGTTACTTCAAAAAAAAAAAAAAAGATGATTATATGCTACGCGTCATGCATCAAAGTCATGCATAAATTTTGCCAAGTCATTGGTTTTCCTGGCTGGCTCAGGCAACCCATTCCATGCTCTAATAGCACTAGGGAAGAAGGAACATTTGTACAAATTTGCCCTAAATATGGCGTTATTTTAAGTTATATTTCTGTCTTCTGCGTCTGTCTTCAAGAAGGGCTTTCCTTTATGTCTCAAATGAATGCTTGGTAGTCTTTTATCTCAGACTTTAATGTAGACCTCGGATTGTCTATATTCTAATTTTTTTTAAAGTATAAAACTTCCATAACTGCAGAAGTTGTATGATGGAGAAAACAAAAACAACAACGGTATTTTTTAAATTCATTAAGGTCTTTTATTTTTATTTTTTGGACAAAATCACTGGCGCAGAAGATGACACATCTAAATATACATCTAGATCTAGTTCAGGCTTTTAAAATAGTTTCAAATTTGTCTAAGGCTGTAACAGGGGACGTCACTCTTGGTTCAAGAAGGTTAGTCGGTTGAATACTAGCACTTAGATACTTGACATCATTTCGAATGGTGCTGTTAAGGGAACTAACTATCTGGGTAACAATCATAAACGTCCCACGCAACTAGCAGTGTAACTGTGGTGGGGGGGGGGGGAGGAGGAGGGGGATAGTTGACTCTCAGTGCTAATATTTACAGAAAGATACAGAAAATTACAGAATTGATTGAATATTGAATAGAATGATGTTTAGGGCTCCTGTAATCATCAATAATCTTAATGGGTACCTTACAAAAGATGGGAAAAAGTAAAGTCGGTTGGTCATTGTGATAGCTACACATGACACCCTCGTTAACAGTAAGTGACCCAAACAGATGAGCTATATATTATCTGCTCCATTGATCGCAAGGTCTTAGTTAGTTGCTTTTTAAAAAAAATTATTCATGTTTTGTCTATTACAATGAATAATTGTGCAAAGTTTTAACTTGATCCGAGGATCGGAAGTTGGAGAAAAAAACTTTTTACCAGACAGACAGACAGACTGAGTTGATATAAGCTTTAAAAAAAACCTAGGTAATCTCTCTTTGAATCTATTTGTTTTCGACATACAATATTCACACGTCTAGCCGTCTCTTTTCATCAGCCGCTCCACATGTCGTACCCAATCACATGGCGTCAATTCTTTCCAAGACTTACATCAGCCAGAACACACACGCACCTTATAGCACTATATGAAACACTTGTGGAACAAAATGTATAAAAGTGCTCAAATATTGGATTGATTGAAACCCACTTGATCAAATTTGCATGACGACAGTGTCAATGACAAGATGACTGACACTTACAATAGCTAGATTTATCAACAATATAGCAATCTGATTTGTTTTGCCACAAAGCACAAGTGCTACAAAGGCAGTCAAATTAATAATCAGGAAGAGGATAAATGAAAAGCAATAATAATGTTAGTGAAAATATAAATTATAATTATGACAATAACAATGAACAGCGATAGTTTTACGATACTGCAATTATCAGATCACGTGATTCACTAACAGTGAAATGGTTATCTAGGAAACTAGCTTCGATCCAAGCCATCAACATAATAACACACAATAGAATTGTGACAATAATGTAAGAAAATTATATATTAAAAAAAACAATGTGATATATTGATAAAAGGCAGAGTGACACTGAAATGGCACGATGCCTGACATTGAGAATAGCTAGATGACACTGAGAATAGCTAGATGACACTGAGAATAGCTAGATGACATTACGAAAAGCTAGATGACATTACGAAAAGCTAGATGACACTGAGAATAGCTAGATGACATTAAGAATGATACAATGACATCCAGATTAGTAGTACTTAGATATTCTAAATGGTATTGACTATTGACGAATACGGCTGTTAGTTTTCACATTTGAGTTGCTATAACACACAGAGAGAGAGAGATAGAGAGAGAGAGAGAGAGAGAGAGAGAGAGACAAGCTTGTCAATGTATTATACTGCGGCATTTTACGTCTCGAAAGACGATCTTTTCTCCTTGCAACTTCTTATGTGACTAAAGAGTCACTCCTTGATGCAGCAACCTTACCCTAATGTATTATTGGGATTGGAAAATAGACAGTCTGCACAGGCAAATGATGCTTCATTACTTAATGAAATTTAACCCGTACATAACACTTTAAACATCAAAATAGAAGTACACATTTAGATATAAATATATATTATAAAAAAAAAAAAACAGGACTATTCTCAGTATCACGCATAATATTGAGAATAAATCAATAAATTAAATCGACTAAATCTTACTGGATTATATTTCTAATGCAAAAAAAGTCTTACCTTTTGAGTGAACTTGATCGACTTCGTAAAGACATCTTTGTTTAAAGAATAGATACGGAATAATAGTAAATCCAGAATCCTTCAATGCCAGTGGTGCGTTTTTTTAATGTTTTATTTCTTATCAAGTATCGATTCAGGAATAAGTATTTTTTTAAATAAAATATGCTATCAACGCTAATTAATGTAATACATTTTTTTTGTTTTAACAACCAGAAGATGACACTAAAATTAAGCATTAAAAAGTATTTAAAAAAAAAAGACAATAACCCATAAGTATGTAATTTATAGAGCGAATTTATCACTCCTAATAACTAATGCATATTCGATATTTTTTAACCTCATTATTTCTTACAGTCCAACTAGACTTTTTCCAGTCTGGTTAAAGAGCTAGTTGTTCTGTTCCCAACGTTATTCAGCAACTGTCAATTTTCTATGAAAATCGGTAGAGCCGTTTTCGAGATCAATGTCCTGGTATTGTAGGCTCCATGAAGGTATGAGTTGAATAGAGGCACGGTAAAAACATTGAACAAAATTTAAAACGAGCTTAAGTCAAGGGGGTGCGGTGGCTGAGTGGTTTAGCGCATGGCTTCCGAACCTGGGGTCATGAGTTCAAATCTCGGTGAAGACTGGGATTCTGATTATCGGATTATTAGAGCGCCCCTGAGTCCACCCAACTCTAAAGAGTATTTGACTTTAGTTGGGGAAAGTAAAGGCGGTTGGTCGTTGTGCTGGCCACATGACACCCTGCTCGTTAACTGTTGGCCGAAGAAACAGATAACCTTAAAATCATCTGCAAATAGATCGCAAGGTTTTAAAGGGGAAATTCTTTATTCTATTTAAATTTTCAAAGAAAACTAATCCAAAATAAAAAAAAAATATTTGTAACATTTATGCAGTTATCTACCCTACATGTCAGCCTAAAAATACGTTTTATTTTTTTGGACATTTTGAAATACTTATTACTATGCTGTACTTTTGTATTCTTTGTTGTACTTTTGTCTTAACAAATATCGTCGAAGAGAGCAGAACCAATTAGAATAGAACTAGATTTGTAAATTAAGTCACAAAAATAAATGAAGTCAACATTATAATATAATAAACGCGACGTCAATTGTAAATAATGATATAAACACTTAACGTTAATTATAAATGTGGATATTAACAATTGGGCGACTTGACGTCAATTTGAAGGTGGATCTAATCAGCTTGATGTCAGCTGTAAATGTGGATATAAACAAATTGACGTCAATTGTAAAGGCGAATATAATCGAAGATATGTCAATTGTAATAGTGGATACAAAAAGTTTGAAGTCTTTTTTAACGGAGGACTTAAAATGACCACACATTCTGATTGATTGATTACTGACGCGCTCTGACAGAACTATGACGTTTCAAAATAAGATTCTCTCTGTGTAAGCTGTGAGGTCACAGCCGATATGACAGATTGCTCCGACTGGGCCCCGTGCGTGGCATGGGCCCCGCAAATTGCAATAAACATATCACTATCAGTCACGGCTCTTGTAAAAGGCTTTTAAAGATGTAGGACTTAAAGGTTTAAGATATTTAGTGTAGGTCTAGCGTACGACTGGTGTAACTAGAGCCTATTGCGTTTGAGTAGCTACCTATGCATGTTGTAAACAAATGCTGGCATAATGCTCTAATTAATAGTAGGTCTAATAGTTGGTAACCGCAATGTAAAAAAAAATATAAGAGAGGGCCTCGCAAGCATCCATTAGATTGGGACCCGCAAATCGTAAGGCCGGCCCTGACAGTCCAATAAGAAAGTCTTGGACCAGGCAGACAATATTGAAACACTGAAATTAATAAATCAAAATAAATCTACTCTCAAAGCCACATTCGTATCAATGAGTCTCAAATCTGCAGAAATGTTGTGACTAAATGGAATCACAGAAAAGGTTCACAATTCAATAAGATGACGCCATCAATGGGGCAGAATAGCAATGCATAAGGATAGCTACTGGATCTAATAATTACATAAAGAGATCGCATGTCAAAAAGGGGTGTCCAAAAGACACAACAGTATCTACACAGTACGGCCCAAGATACCAGGGGTTAAAGAACAAACTTGGAAAAAATTTAAAAATAGACGGTCCCTAGTTTTGTTGAAAACTTATGGCCTAACAGTCTGGTGGATTATGGATGGCATGTAACAAACTTCAGCTAGAGGGAGAGAAAAAGGGAGATAACGTTTTTTTTAATGAGGTATGTTTCTGCATATGTCACAGCAAAGAATGTGATGATAATTTATTCGCATTTTAAGTAGCTCAGCGCGATTTTTTTTTATCTCGTTGCAGTAATCCAATAGAAACAAAATATCTACTTCATATTCAAAATATCTAACACCAGTTTTTAATCAGTCTTTTTAATCTGAGGCTAAACATCTGAAATCCATAGCAAATGATGTAATTAGTAATACATAATACAACTTGGATGTAAAGATGCAAAAAGACACAATAATACATATCCTCAATGTTAATAATGATTTTTATTGTTATTTTTATAATCATCTAGCCAGGGGTGTAGCTGGACATTGTCCATATTTTGGGGATGGGGTAGACTTGACCTCTTTGGGGGCCCCTGCATTTTGCGTAATATTTAATTTTTAATGTAAAAAAACACTAATTTGGGGGCCCCATTCAAGTGGGTACAGGGTTTTTTTCCAAATTCAACCCCCTCCTCCCTTACCCTAGCTACGCCACTGCATCTATATAATTGTTTGTATATTTCATCACTGTTAAGCCAAATGTATTATTAAAACGTATAGCTGTTGTTTATTGATTTTTTTTTTAAACAGTCATACTACACGTAGGCCTAATTAACTTGTGAGAGCATGAGTTTGTTTGTCTTGACACATATTTATAAAAAAATTTTAAAATTTTATTAAAGAAAAGGTAAAAGTTATTGTCAGTGGCGTATCTAGGGTTGGTGATTGGGGGAGGGAGAACCAAATTTGAAAATCACCCGGGTCCCCCCAAATGAGTGTCAACATTATTTTTTAACATTAGGCCTAAATATTAAGCCAATGCCATGGTATCTTGCTATTCATGTTGTTATGTAAATTAATGACCATGTTGCATGTATTCCACACATTAATCTTATGTATTTATTAAGTACATTACATCATGTCATGATGTCAAATGCCAAAATGCAAGCGCCCCTAATTTGGTCAAGCTCCCACCGCGGAACCCTGAATCTCTTGCTACGCCACTGCCCCGCCACTGGTTATTATCCATTTAGAAGAAGACTATATAGCGTTTCTGTCAGTTTCTGATGACCTTCAAACGATGCCAACTAAAAGGTGAATGGTTCGCTGATTTATGATTTAATTTGTTTATTTCCTTAAATGACACGACATTGCAACTTGAGGCCAAAATTACGACTTCCGACCTAGTTCTCTTCGCTAAATGTAAAAGTCTTATTGCATTAAACAGCTATTATCATCGTCAAGGACTTTGTAACACCTATTAGGGCTAAAAATCTAGTTCTAGATTCATGTGTGGTATTAGGGGAAAGCTTTCATACTTGCTGGAAATTTATCTGGTCCCAGCGCCCAAAAATGGTTGGCTACAACTTGCATAAAGAGACTCTATGCCAATCAAGAAATTAATTGATATTATTTTTAGGTCCCCTCCACTGTAAGTGAATAATCGGTAGCAGTTGAAAATTATTTGTTAAACCAGGCTTTAAATTTATTAAAGTCCCCTTTTGCCATCTATACGGTCGATGATGTAACCGACGGTTGACGGGAGTGTCGTGTGGCCAACACAACGACCGATCTTTACTTTTCCCCAAGATGGGTGGGCTCAAGGGGGAGGGGGTGTCCTAAAAATCAGAATCCCAATTTTAACCCAGATTAGAATCCCAGGTCCATCTGTTTGGAAGCCAATCACCTTTACCAGTCAGCTTCCACGTTCCTTTTAACTCTTTCTCTCCTAACTGACGATACCAACGTTGATTATACGATAATGGTGTAAATAATTATGGAGAGAAAGAGTTCAGTTACTTATGCTGCTTAAATTCATTTTTTATACGGTGCAGAATGTTAGATTTCAATCGACGCTTTATAGAGTTCTCTTTTGTTAAGGATTTAGTGACTACTATCGTCGTGTCCAATGGAGCTGAATACTGCCGCTTCATTACGCAGGCCTATTATGGACAGGATAGGACGCAGTTACGGACTGGATGTGTCTGCGGGCCCTAATAACGGCATCACTGATTTACTATATAAGTTTCTATTTAAAATATTTTAACATAATTGTATAACTGATTTACTGATTTACTATATAAGTTTCTATTTAAATATATATAAATTATATATTAAATATTATTAATTGCTTTAACTTCCTTAATTGCAATGAATTAAGGTTCTACATCTAAGCCCATTAATACGCTTCCAATTATATACCATAATGCACTCTTTTTGATGAATAGACCTTGAATCTACATCTAACTTTGTAAACAATAATCACCAGAGGTAAATGTTTTGCAACATTCAATCGTAACACTCACAATAAAACATAAACACCTCACAGAAAAGACACTGCACACGAAATCAAATACACGAGAACATAGGGCACTTCTCCCAGCTAGCAATGCTTTGTCACTTTCCACACATTTTCACTGGACGTTGAAGTGAAAACAAAACATGATGAATTTTTATGTCTTTTTCCGCCTTCTGCTTCGCTAATCACGTGACTCCTCATTCCAACAGTGGCGGCTTCCGTCTTCCTCAAACAGTGGTGTAGCCGATGTTCTCCCCCCCCCCTCCTCCCCGCCAAAATTACACATTTGACGCGAGTTCAATTAAGTCGGACTCTGTTCTAGTTCACAGAGGACAGTCATAACTTCAACGCTTTTGACCCTAATTGTCGTCTGCTTTGGTGTTGTTGTTTTTTCTCGATTCCCTCCCTTGCTGACTCACTCTCCCACCTTTGTAAACGCTATAACCGGACGGGCCCAAAGTTTGAGAGATCGAGTGGGGGGGGGGGGAAACAAGAGTAATCAGCATTTTGAAGTATTTTTGTTTGAAAAGCTTCCATTTTTAGATCGCTGTGGAAGCTTTAAAATCAAAGAAACATTAGAAGAAATATGGAGAGCGGTTTGCTGTGGTAACATTGTGTTGGCGACACCATGTCTTACAAGTTGGACAGAGGCAGACGTGAAGAAAGTATAGTGACGGAACACGTTTAAAGACTTAACTATGGGCACCGTGTACTTTTTCCCCTTAATTATAATAACAATTAGGCAGTTAACCTTTTATTGATTAGACCTGTACTTGCATCTTAAGGTAAATCAGCCTGGGTCTAAGTCAGAAGCCGTCCGCATTTAACTCCTTCTCTCCCAACTGACGATACCAACGTTGATTCCACCAGAATGTGGTAAATAATTACGGAGAGAAAGAGTTAAAGATGAAAATTACAAAAGAAAGTAATGTTCCTCTTTCAGACCTTGTGGTCTATAGGTCATCTGTTTCTGTGGCCTACAGTTAACGAGGGTGTCATGTGGTCAGCACAACGACCAAACGCCTTTTACTTTCACCAACTTAAGTCAGGTACCCATTAGAAGTGGGTCGTTTCAGGGGCCCCAAAGAAATTAAAAATAGCAGTCTTCATTAGGATTCGAATCCGGAACCACCGGTTTGTAAGTTAAGCGCTTTACCGCTCAACCACCGCGCCTCCTATATATTAAGAATTAAGATACTGGCCAATCAAACATGTCTCTATTTCCAATCAGATCTGCTTTCTCTATTTCCAATCAGATTTTTTTCTCTATTTCCAATCAGATCTGCTTTCTCTATTTCCAATCAGATTTTTTTCTCTCTATTTCCAATCAGATTTTTTTTTCAAATCAGATTTTTTTCTCTATTTCCAATAAGATTTTTTTTCTCTATTTACAATCAGATTTTCTTTCTCTATTTCCAATCAGATTTTCCTGCCTGCTCCCATATAAGAGGGAAACGTGTCCAATAAATGAGATATATATATGTCTCAAAACCAACGCTTCTAACTTCTAAGTAGAAATCACTATAAGTTAGTTCTTATACTTGCTAGACCAAATGACAAAGTTCTAATTTTTTCCGGCATCTGAAGTTCAACCGTCAACGATTCCCTACAGCATTTAGTTCAACTCTCAAACTGCTGAAGTCGACTTTCGATCAAAAGCATTCAATTTCCAGCTTTTGCAAACTAAGAATGATGAAAACTTTCTAATAAGTTTAATTTTATTGAACTGGGACACGTAGGTTTGTCTTCCAAAGTCTAATTTGACCATGACAAAATAGAACTAACAGAGATCTTCGTGAATCTCTGTGTAATCCAAGTGTTTGACAAATAAGTTTACACACTTCTTAATGTTGTTTTTTTTTTTTTACCAACACGTACAGACATATGCAGATCAAAACACAAAGTAAAACAAAATAGTTATATACATATTAAACTGTTTTGCTCCAATAAATGTAAATATGTCAATGAACAATAGAAGGTGCAACTAAACATTATATATATATATATATATATATATATATATATATATATATATATATATATAGAGAGAGAGAGAGAGAGAGAGAGAGAGAGACCTTGACTGCATTAGCGAAAAAAGACCAGGAAATGACTAGAAGGTAAACACACATTTCTGACGGCCGTATACAGCAGGCAAATATTTGAAGATAAGATAAGATAATTTTATTGATCCAATCTAATGGAAATTCAGTTTGACTACAATTGACCAGCTCAGCGAAACTACTGTACAAAAACAATATTGATAAACAATTCGAACAACATTCACACACGAAAAACACATACACATTCACAACCAGCGCTTTATGAATTTGACTTCTATGTACTTCTCGATGACGACAGGTGACCTCGTAACACTCTGACAGAAAGTGGGATAAAGGAGTTTTCGAATCTTTCTGTTAGGTATGAAGTAGGCAGACAGACAGACAGACAGACAGACAGATAGATAGATAGATAGATAAATAGATAGATAGATAACAAAATTTCCGAAGGCCAGATAAAACAGATATGAATAGACAGATAGGTAATTAGGTAGTTACGTAAACAGACAGATACACAGACAGACAGACGGACGGACGGGCAGACGGGCAGATAGATAGATAGATAGATACTGATTGATAGATAGATAGATAGATAGATAGATAGATAGATAGATAGATAGATAGATAGATAGATAGATAGATAACACAATTTCCGAAGGCCAGATAAAACAGATATGAATAGACAGATAGGTAATTAGGTAGTTACGTAAACAGACAGACACACAGACAGACAGACGGATGGACGGGCAGACGGGCAGATAGATAGATAGATAGATACTGATTGATAGATAGATAGATAGATAGATAGATAGATAGATAGATAGATAGATAGATAGATAGATAGATAACAACATTTCCGAAGGCCAGATAAAACAGATATGAATAGACAGATAGGTAATTAGGTAGTTACGTAAAGAGACAGACACACAGACAGACAGACGGACGGACGGGCTGACGGGCAGATAGATAGATAGATAGATACTGATTGATAGATAGATAGATAGATAGATAGATAGATAAACAGATTCGATTAGAGTTAGGGCTCTTTTGGTCAAAAGTCTAACAGAGAGACCAAGACATGTTACCAGCGGCATTAGGGGGTGACAAGTGGGGTAACCGCCCTAGGCCCCAAGCCAGAGGGGGGGGGGCTTGATTTGAGAATCCAGTTTCATCGTTTAAGAAAACCTGATCATGATATTTGATACTATATGATATAACATACAAATTATTATGTACGTTTTTAACATTATATTTATGGTTTCGAAATACCGTTCCGTCTCGTTAAAGACACAAGCATCTTATGACATGTCGATTCTAAGAGTTTGTAAAATTAAAAAAACGCGTGAGTATCTTTCCGCGAAAGTCGGATCTGCGAAAGTCAGTGAACTAGTGTAGCTCCTACCTCACACTTTGTTCTTGTTCTAATACCAAAGACCAGAGTATTGTGTTTTCCTTGTAAATAGTCTGGCACGATAGCTCCTAGAGGTCAATTAGCAAACTGGAAGCATCTTGGTAATAAACTTCGGTAGCCGAAGGTAGCACGATGTTTCACTGAATCACGTTAATTTTATGTCAGCGTGTTTGCACTGAGTTCTGAGAATGTTCAAAGGTAGCACGCTGGATACCATGGTGCTACAACAAATGACAAATGAAAGCTACATTGCCGTGCAGCTTACCAACAAGCATTTCCTGGGAGAACATATCAACTTGATGCGCCAAACAACGGTCAGTTTTAGGCTTGGTTAAGAATAACTTGACATTCTGGCCAAATTCGACACAGACATCTTCAACTAATTAAGAGCGCAGAGGCTCACGACCAATAGGACATGGGATTCAAAACGAGCTTAAGTACATGATGGCAATGGAGGTAAAATGGAAAGTTATTGTCAAAATCAAACTTGCTAAATATTTTTCTGTCACCATAAGGAGCAGATGTCCCTTATATATTTCCTTTTGTGGACGTAACACAGATTATTCGCAGAAGATTGCATAATATACAGAACAATAAAAACAACACAAGATACGGAAATTTTACAAAGAGAATGGATGAATTACAAAAATGGGAATCAAATTGGAGCATGTCTTTCCACCCAGAAAAATGTCAGTTATTAAGAGTAAAAATTAATTCCACTTATTTCATTCATGGTAAACCAGTAACACAGACTAAAAACGCAAAATACCTAGGTTTTATAATAAATGAAAAACTGTCATGGAATCCCCATATTGATGAAACAATAAAAAAATCAAACAAAGCATTAGGGTTTATTAAAAGAAATTTCTATAATAAAATAAGAACATAAAACTAAAATGTTATTTAACCTAGGTTAGGCCTATAATAGAATATGCATCCTCTGTTTGGGACCCCGCAACTCAAGAAAACATTAAGAAACAAGCATTTCCCTGGAGAACATATCAACTTGATGCGCCAAACAACGGTCAGTTTTGAAGTAACGTCTCAATTGTATAAGATAAGAAAGAAGTAACAGGTAGAAATTTAAGAAAGCAAGAGTTAGTCGAAGAGTACGCCTACGAATCAAGAAATAAAAATGATTCGATTAAGAGATTATAGACTATAGACGAATCAACATTTTTGCTAACAACGCTGGAGTCCGTTAGCTTGATGTGGAACGATATATATATATATAGGGCCCCCGAATATGACACTCGCCCAGGGCCTCGCGCAATGCTAAGGCCGCCTCTGATTACCGGAGACTTTTTAGTTGACACTATCAACAACTTTATTTCGAGTTCACAAAAAACGACTTAAGGTGATTCTCATACACTTAACTTTCCCCTCCTATTTCGGATTGGCGACAATGCATTTGTGTAGCCCTGAGCCATACTAGACACATATCTGGAAACTTGACATTGAAGACAAATGGTCTAGTAGTCAAACGTGCTTTGTTGACGTTGACATCCCAGTCTATTTATAGAACGAGATCTCGTTTATCCTCCTTGTTACTAGTACATTAACACGTTCACGCAGGTCCACTGTCTTAGAGACAAGAAATAGATCTCTAGACATCACAGTAGACCAGCAGGGGCGGCCTTAGCTACTTAGACTTTTTTGGCCTACCGACCCCCCTTTTGTTCCACCTTTAAAAAAAAATCAGCCAGCGCCCCTCTAAGAAAAGTTGTTATACAGATGTTTGAGAAGGCAAATTTGAATAAAATGTTATTTATTTATTTTATTTGTTTGCTGTCAATAACACTTATCTCGCATGGGAGGACGACCGCATGCCAAGGGCGATCTTCTTTCGCGAGCTTAGAGTAGGACGGCGTAACAGAGGTGCCTTCCGTAAGTCGTAAGAGCTTTAAAGATCGACTCAGCCGCCGTTTCGCCCTCACTGGCATAAAGGAAAGTAGCAGGAAGCAGATGGCATCTGAGAGACAGTTGGAGAGCTCTCACACCAGAGATATGGCTGTACATAAATGTTAAAGCTGTGGTCGAAAATGAAATTATATTTAGCTTTTCCATCAATATAAATGGATAAAGTGGATTTAATATATGACTTTAACTTAACGAATAAAGCAAAGAAATAGACTGGATGTAGTCTTGCTTTGGCAACACGTATCACAGACTGTACAATTATCTCTCCGATAGCACCGTATCGCCGTATCAACTCTTGCACTGGTCTCTCCGTCTCGTTCCGGGCTTGCACTGGGTTCAACAGTTCAGGACTGACTTCACACACTTGGGCTCGATGTGCCGGACTCGATCATAGATCAAGATGCCAGCCGTCTCAACTGTACTTGAAAGTACTCCGTACTGAACCGTCGTAATGCTCCGTACAGGACCACACCGCTGAACTGTGCTGTAGTCGACCGTGCTCTGAACCTTCTGTCGTGAACTCCTTTCTGAACCGTCTTGACTGCGACACCTCCGCTCTTTATATAGGGTCCCTGCTGGCCTTCTCGAACAGGACAGAACGCCCCTCGACATTTCTAGGTGGTCAGATGACTATAACTCTCGTGGCGTTCACGCTGTGTTCACGCCGCGGAACTCTCCCGAAACTTCTTGTTGAGACGCGTCGCGGCTGACCGTAGTAACTCGTCACTGCTCCTCTGGCCTGGGGCGATTTGCGTCTGCTGGCTAAACACACACCGCTATTCCCCCGTCTGTGCCCCCACCAGGTTTATAACAATATATATATATATATATATATATATATATATATATATATGCCATTATTATATAATTATTTTTTACTTCTGTAACAACTAAAGCAATTAAACATTTGCTTACAACACTAACTTGTACTTCAATAACAAACAATTGAGCAAACAAATTCAATGGGAGCGTTGGCTTTGCAAGGTTTTAGAAAGTTTGTATGCATTAGGCATTTTAGTTTCAAACACTTCTCTTAAATTTTCATTTCTTAAGGCTTCTTACTTTACTCTCAATTATATTCATGGAAGATAACTCTTGCCCGCACGAATTTATCGATCCGAAGTTATTCAGTACTCCAAAATGCCAACATCTTCACCTCACTGTAGCAAATTGGAAGATTATTCCATGCGCCGAATCAACTCGCGGCATTTCTTTTAAATATGTCCACTTTAATTGTGTTACGTACATACATTGCTGGAACTTCAACTCTTCCAATTTGCTTTTCAAATTTTTAAAATTTCCACACCACAAAGCTTTACTTTTTAAATCGATCAATCGCATTTCAAGAGATCCAGTATCAATTCCAAATGGCTCAATGTGGATTTTGATATTATTTGTGTTGAGATGGTGTACTAAGAATGCTAGAATAGTTTTGTTTGTTTTGAACTGCTCAAATCTGTCAAGAAATTCATCTTTGATTTTTTTTCAAAACTGTGCTGAAGTAATTTGTGTGAACATTTTATCACGATAATGCTTTGAACATTCAAAATTAAGTAATTTACTCTCTGAATATGTTCTACTTTTTCTTCAAAACAAACCAATTCTTCTATCAAAACATAGGCCAAGATTCAGAGCATTTAATTTCGCTGTTATATCTTCAATAAAGTAAAAATTTTGCAACCCTTTGTCGTTCTCATTGTGATTAATGTCTTGTTCATTTAACAATGTATTTATTTCATTCAAGCACAAAGTAAAATGTTTCATTATCTTACCTATGAAGGCCATTGCACTATTTTTTATAAAGAAGGAGATCGTATTTCTTTAAAAAAAGTTTTTTAGCTTGACGATATAGTGCTTTTGACAAGATGCTGTTAATGATCTTAATTACCAACTATTTCGGTCGGCATCGGTTTGGGCACAAAGCGCTTCTTTGTGTATTATTCAATGAAAAGTAAGACTTTCGTGGTTTATTTTGCTCCGACGAATCGTTGTTGCCCTTTTATTTTTCGGTCATACTTCTGGCTATAACAGTTGCTACTTAAATGATTTTATTTCAATCGATCTTATTGTCTTCAATGTATCTTCCCCTCTAGGTTTTCATGAGAGCAGTAGCAAACTTTCTTTTGGACCTGTTTCACTTCCATATAGCAAGGTGCTCAACACACAGGTCCGGTAGACTAGGGCTTTAGTACAGTTAGTCATCAATATGTTGTCCCAGACTCTTTTCTGCAACCGTGTCATGGTGGCCATTGCCTTGGCTATCCTGTTATTGATGTCTTTATCCAGTAGAGTGTTGTTGGATATGATGAAGCCAAGGCAACAAGGTGCACGGACTTTGAAATGCTTTTAATTACGTTCTCAAGAGCTTGAAAGAATATGTCTTTGTCCTCTTCCGGTGCAGCAAGGGTTGGACAGTAAGCAGTATTCACCCCTGATGGCTCACGTGGGGCAGGCCACAATTGGTCATAGGCCCAGGTGCAATGAAATCCCTACGCGTCATGCAGAGTCGTTTCTAGAGTTGAAAAGTCCATAATCTATTTGAGATATAGGGCCCCATATAAGTGCATATATATCTAAGAATTAAATATTTCTTCGGGGTCCTGAGATATAGCTAAAGTTGCTTAGAGGTAAATCCGCCCTGGCCCCTAAATGGTCGTGGGCCCAGGTTCATTGGACCCCTTCGCGCCATGGATTCTACGCCACTGCCATTAGGTTTGCTGCAATGCACTAAAATGACCAAAACATTTCTTTGCAAACAAGTTTTAATTAATCATTAGTCCTAATTAAACATGTGCGCACCATCTTATTTTACATTGATTTATTGTGGAACTATGGAAGAGAAGTAATGAAATTAAATTTGTTGATGTATGATTAGTTATTGTATTTTAAGTGCTTAATAAAGTGTTTACATTTATGTTGCGTAGAGTAGCGTAGATAGCTTTTTACTTAGCTGGTGATTTATTACAATATGTTTAAGCTTCGAAGTCTACTGTCCCGAAAACAAAACACAGGAAATGGTCATAACACAGCTTCTCTACGCATTACTTGCTCACGCTAAACATGAATCTAGCTCACGAAGTAGCGTACACTGCCCCATCTTTTGATTTAACTATAAACCTCGGTAAAACACCGGCATGAGCTTCTTAAAGTCCGACAGACACGCTGGGCAGGGCACGTACCCCGTTAGAATTAGTTGAAAACATACCTATTTTAGTGAGGGTCGGCGTAACAGGGATGCCTAACGAAAACGCTTCTTTAGAATTGTTAAGATCTAGGTTCACAGACAGCAACAAGCAAACACAACCATTAATGTCATGGCGGAGAACGATACTTTATTATATTGAACGCGTGCACCTTTGCGCACCATATCAACAAGAATACTAACGCAATGTTTTTAAGTCTCTTTGGGAAAAAAAGTTCCGTTTTACTTTGTTACAAAGTGCATGTTTTACCTATATACATAAATAAATATAGACTGGCCAATACGAGAGTTTTATGAAATGAAAATTTGTGAATTGCAATTGTGTGTACTTTTTTTATGTCTATAAATTTTGTTTAATCTCTAAGACTGAAGATCATGCAATTTTTAAATTTTTCATAATTCGGAAATCCGAATTCAATAGATATACATGTTTTCAAGTTACATGAAGTTACTTCCTTTTTCCAGTCTATATTTATTTATGTCTATGGTTTTACCCTATAACGTACAGATTTTAGGTCTCTTGATATTTTGTACTAAAGACTTAATAGATATACTAATTGCAATATAAATTTCTGATCGTAACCATTGCGGACGCTACACTTGTAAAGACTTTCTTCAAAGCCCATAATAGCAATGAAAGCGAATCGAAGTGAGCTGTGGTTTTCTAGACTGTATTTGTGAAGTTCGTTTCTTGGTTTGCTTGTAGGGGTCAATCAAGAATAATTAATTAATACAAAATAACTCCAGCTTTATTTTCCTTTAAAATGTCAAGGTAAATAAAAAAATTCCTGGCTCATTGGTCACAAGGGACGAAAACTCTAGGTCGACCGTTATATCGGTTTAAAAATGTTCCATTGTCGAAAAATTAACTTTGGCCTGCAATGTTTTATGAATGAAACTTTTCCATGACGTCAAAGGGAAAAAACTTGACACGGTTAAGACAGTGGCGAACCATCTCAGTGGAGGTTCTATTAGCCTTGACAACAAATAAAAGTCACCTACACGGCTCTCCGCAATTAGAGTGTACACCGTTTATTTGGTAAACAAATCACTGGCGGATCCTAGGGGCAGGGTAGGGGCGATCGCCCCCTCTCCATCGCCCGACCCGGAAGAATTTTAGCAAAGAATTTTATTTCTAGAAATCACATAATCAATGAATTATCTATATGATTAAAACCTGTTATTGATATTTTAACCGATCTTTTTATTATGTCATTACCTTGTTGGCAGATGGGGGGGGGGGGGGCGAATACATCTTCTGCCCTTCACACCTGGCCGATGCCCTTGAAGTGGGGGGCGGTCCTATTTTTTTTTTTGGATAAATTAAGTTTGTGGGCAAAATTAGTTGAATTTCTGTAATATCTGTTATGGCTCTTCTGCCGTGTCAAATATAAACAATAAAATCAAAACGAGGTGATCTTCCAACACCGACGAAATGCCAAACAATCAATAAAGAAACAGTCAAATATACGCTGTCACTATTCCTTCTTAATTTTACTGTTCTAATGGAAGATGTCTTATTGTTTTTGTATCCTATATCGTTCTACTTTTTTAACAAACTTTTCGTCATCTGTAACTAATTAACTCTTTCTCTCCTAACTGACGATACCAACGTTGATTCCACCAGAATGTGGTAAATAATTACGGAGAGAAAGAGTTAAAACTTTCCCCGTATTCCCGCAACAAATCTAACTAAATCTTAATCATGTCATAACATTATTATGTCGCTCCCCTCGGGTATCTTGACCGGTTCGGTGAGATGGGGGGGGGGGAGGGAGTGCAATAGCATCTACTGCTCTATCCCACTCTAGCCCTCTGAGTAGGAGGGCGGTCCTATTTTTAAGGAGAAATCATAATTTGTCAAGAAAATTAGTTGAATATCTATATTACATAAGTTACTTATTGATATTTGAACCATTTGTATATTATGTCGCATTAGACTCTAATCTCAAATTTTATATTTAGTAAATAAGTAAATATAAAATGAAAAGAGTTGTACCAGGTGGTACATGCAATCGGCCTCCACCCATCGGACAAACCATTACTTTTCTTTTGCATTTCAGTTAAGAAATTACAAAATTAAAAACTAAATCTGTCAGTAATATAATGTATAGATCCTATAAACTAATTTCTTATATACCTGTCGACCCAGCCCTTATTCTTTAATGCCATATCATAAACAGAAAATATATAAAAAGGTGCGAAGAATCTTACTCGATTAAATGATTTTCACTCTACCGCCCACTACCCTGTTCAGACGAAAACAGGACGTTTTAAAACAGAATAGTCAAATATGGCGTCAGTGTTTATGTAGCTTAACATGAATTTATCATTATTATGTTAAGAAATAGTTTGTTTTTGGAAAATTTAGATATCATTAGAAATTTTTCAGTAAAGTAGAAAAAAAAATTGAGATGAGGTCTGAACGCAAATATTTGTTCCCTTGTCGCCTTTTTCCAACCTTTACTCAATCAGATATTATTTTTCTGTTGTATAAATGAATTTGAGATTAAAACTCACAATTTATACTTGAATCATAAAAAAGCAAAAAAAATTGGAGTAGAATCTAAGTGGTCCACTTAATTTCTTCTCAGTCTGCCGATTTTTTTTTTTATAGCTTTTAATTATAGTTCTGTAGCAAAACGAAGTACCAGGCCGATTGAACAAAATGTATCACTTACAATTGAGTTGTTTTTTTTTTTTTTAAATAAACATTTTCTAATATATTTTTTTTGGCAGTGATCCTCAATGCCGTAATCTAAATCGGTTTGGTAATTATCGTTTCAAAGAACAAATTGATTGCATTTGCAATGTAGTAAGGGCCTATAAATTCATATTAGAATATTTTTCAAGTAAAACATTAATCAAAAGGTTCTTGAAAATGAGTTATTTTTTGAGCGTTTAAACATCGTTTTCTTGATATCTTATGCTGACCAAAACAAGCCTTACTAAAGGAGGTCTCGCTTAACATGAAGATGCTATTACGATAAATACGCCAAATAAAAAGATATACTTAGGCCACTTGTGCCTCGATTGTCAGTCACACTTCAAGATCGGCCCTTGCCCCTAAGTTACTTTATTTTAGTAAATTTGACCTGCCTTTTTTAATAGGGTGAAAAATGAGCTGTTGATGTCAGGTGGATCATTGCTGGAGTGAAGAATGCAAGAAAACGTTTGGGGCTTACAGCGCTCCCCCAGACCCACTAGCTATCAAGACAAAGGCCACAAACATATTTTTTTTCCCCCGAAGGTTTAGAAATACTGCTTTTTGTCAAGAATCAATGGACCTCATTCATCAAACGTAAACAAACACCATTTTCTCTATATGTTCTATACAAATTACGCAATACGTAAGGCTGTCACGTGATACGTAATTTTCACTATTTTATCAATATTATGACGTGGCTAAATGTGTTTATTTACAATTGGTGAATGAGGTCCATTAAGTTTTGTTTTTCTAGACAATTGGTGAACTGGAGGACTTAAGAGACCTTCTATTGAAATCGCCATGTATGAAATGTACAATGTCATTTAGAATAAAAAGAACAGAAAAACAAAACTTGATAGTCTTTATCCGATTGCTCATTTTCGTCATTTAAAAAAGTTTCTAAAATAATTTCGGTTAAATATTTTTCCTTAAAAAATGTATTCCTTCTATCGAGGCTCGGTCAGATTTTGTCAAGCACTAAATTTTGTTTGATTTGGAAAAAAAGTGTTTTATTATTCAGCAATTACTAGCAGTATAAAAATAGCCATAACCTATATCTAAATCATAAGCGCAATTTATGAATAATACTTTTTCTGTATTATTTACATCTATATATAAGTTTTCCATTTCTGGCAGGATCATTGTGATCTTATTTTTTTATAAAATTGTTTTACGTTTAGCTTATTTGGAGGTTGCGATTAAAACAAATATCCTTAAAAACTAACTCTAACAAATGGAAGCGATGACACGTTGAGTGGCATCATAGACTATACTTTAAACATAAATCAGGGAAACCATTGATAGAAATAGACCTAGAACATACACCTAGATCAATATGCATTATTATACCTAGACTGAAAAATGGAAAGAAATTCTTATCCGATAATGATCAGATCACACACCTATATGAATAGGTCAAGTACGTAACTCTTTTTTTTTTCAAGCTGTGAGGGAAATCGCCTCGAATCTAGGAAAACCGATATTTTATAAGAAAAGAAATGATGTTTAATTTTCTAAGTTTAGAAATAATGCTAAACCATTTTTCGGATTTTAAAAATAGAATGGGCCATGAATCACAGAAAAATATATTCACGCAAATACATGAAACAGAGCCGTTTCCTGATAGTTTCCATAGAGATAATGTTTTAAAAATCCTTGATATGGGGTCTGAATCAAAGAAATCTATGCCGAACAGTGAGTCGACCCTAATATGTTTTATAAATCCTGAATTGAAATCATTTAAATCTGTTGATATTTACCAACTTATTAATGTACATTTATAATGGAATGATTATCTAAATCTTTCTTAAAATTTGTTTCTATTTATTTGAAATTAATAATTATAAAATAGTTTATTAATGTTAATTAATTAATAATAATCTTTATTGTCTGTAAGGAAATTTGTCTTACAATTTGTGCATTATACCAAACAAAACATTAGGTATAACTATAAAGAAAAACAAATTGTTCATTTAATTAAGTAATAACTATTATTATGAGACGAGAGTGCTTTTTTTCGATATTCATTACTAGATGTAGATACGAACATTAAATTAAATATAAGCATTAAATTGTGCGTGGGTTTCAGTTTCTATGGTGACAGTAGGAAAAGGTTAGCGATTGGCTGTGAATGATGCAACATAGGTCGTCCCTTGATCTGAGGCGTGTGGCTCGGATACTGGATCCGATGTAACTGTAATGGCAGATGGCAAAATGGCGCCTAAACCTGTTGGCTTCGTGAACCGAGGGAGGGGCTCTTTAGCAATGGCTGGCTGCCCACCTAGGAGAATGAATACCCCCCCCCCTGCTGCCTTGATTATATGCTCAAACCTGGGAAGGGCTTCAGAAGTCAACCCTGAAGAAAAATCAGCAGCCGGTGACCCTTAGTGTCCCCTTCAGACCTTTCGATCTATGGGGCAGATGATGTTAAGGTCATCTGTTTCTTTGGCCAACGGTTAACGAGCAGGGTTTTATGTGGCCAGCACAACGACCAACCGCGTTTGCTTTCCCCAACTAAAGTCAGGTACCCATTAAGAGTTGGGTGGACTCAGAGGCGCCCTAAAATTCCTGAAATTCAAAATCCCAGTCTTCACCGGGATTCGAACCCGGGACCTCAGGTTCGGAAGCCAAGCGCTTAACCATTCGACCACCGCGCCCCCCGGTGACCCTTAGGCAGCTTGTATTATACAGTGCCTGCGAGGCAAACTGTTTCGGGTATTCTAATCTGCGTGAGGGGAAGGGGGGGAATGGCTGTAAGGCTGACATCGTTCCGATCGCTACAGTGTTCCAGCTATGAACAGGAGGCAAATATTTTAATGAATATGGGAGGCCTTACAGCCATTGATTGCAGGTTACCTTTTAACATATTTTATCTTATAAATTATGGGTAAACTGTTTTTGCATAAATTCTCTAGATCAAGATATGCAAAAGTAAATGTTTAAAGTTAACTTTCATAATTTGTAGTTTCAAACCGTGATGTGGACGAAGTTTACCAATTGTCTGCCTAGAACCACGGTCACATTGACAATGCATTATAATGTTCGGGTTTGCTAAACAAAATTCACATTAAATTGTTTAAGTGGGAAGAGGCAATATTAAAATTAAAAAATTACGTTAAATATTAATTAGACTTCACTTCGCAGCTCACTAAAATGGCTGCCAAAGCTGGACAGTGATATGGTAAGCGAAAACAAAAAGTATTGATATCTTTGAAAGTGATGCATAATAACATGGCTGGGAGTATCAAACCTAATGAAGAAACCAAATGAGTTTTATCCTTCTAGAACTCCGAAATTCATCAAGTAAACTAAAGTTCTTCACTATGTGACGCGACGAACTCTGGGAAGGTTGGAACTTTTTGTTTGACTTGATATTGATATCTTTGAAAGTGATGCATAATAACATGGCTGGGAGTATCAAACCTAATGAAGAAACCAAATGAGTTTTATCCTTCTAGAACTCCGAAATTCATCAAGTAAACTAAAGTTCTTCACTATGTGACGCGATGAACTCTGGGAAGGTTAAGACTTTTTGTTTGACATGATTGACCTAAAGATATCTTTCCGGACACGAAACATGAAGCAGATAGAGTTGCCAGCAAGTTAAATACACAAACAAATAATAAAAAAATAGTGTCGCTCATTATGAATGAAATTGCCTCTATTATTTTTGAATAAATCCTCTGGGAGAAATATTTCCGTGATGCACTTTCTCGAGTCGGAATTTAAACTCGAGCCTCCATGTTGGGATGCCAACGTGTTTTGCCACTGAGCTATTCTATACTTCTAAAAAATTTAGGTTTTATTAGTCTATGGTTAGTTTTACATTCTCTGCCCAATAGACCATACCGTCTAACTTAACTTGAAAGTTTTATCAAACGACCGAATTCTCAACATTAGCCTACTGTTTTGTGATTTAGTACCTTTTCCAAATTAACAAAATTAATTTATAACGACTTACTGATTAACTAACTGGTTATTTTTTTTATTGGTTAATGTGTTGTTATCGACAATAAATAATTATGCAAAGTTTCAACATAGGTGTGACTGGGAACACTATGGCAGACACCTTGGCCCACCAGGGAGGGCAAATTCCACCAACTGAACAGGCTGTAAATTTTCACCATGCCCTGGCTATAATTCAAAAAACTGAAATGGAAAAGTGGTTTGAGTGCTGGGACAAGTCCCAAAAAAGCCCGTGGAGTCGGGGAGCGCATGAGACCGCACTTCCCCGTGGTGGAGGCTGTCCAGGCCTGAGCAAGCTATTATAGCACTCTGCAGGACAGGCCACTGTCCTGTTGGCTCATACTTTTCACGGCTATGGCCAAACTTCGATTCACGGTAGAAGAGGAAACCGTGCCTCATATTCTGTTTGACTGCCCCAGACTTGCTGATCTCCGTCTCGACAGGTCTGGGAAACCCAAAAATTCTCGACCTGCATGGTAACGCCTATGCACTACGCAATACAGCAGGGTTTATGTCCAGGGCTTTTGCAAGAGAGGATTTAAGCCTCTCAAGCCCTCACTCAAATGGAGTTTGATGAATGAATGAACTTTATCCTAGAATACGATGTGGGAGAAATGACGTGACCAGACAGGGTTCGTTTATGTAGGTTTGGTCATTTAAACAAAAGTTGTATTCACAAAGTAAAAGAGTCGACCAAAATATGGACTGCTTTAACTAAATTTAGTTTCAACTAGTGCTATCCCAACCTTCCAAACCACGGTTTCCATAACAAAATTTTTTATCTTATTAATTACGGATGTTCCTTCAAAAAGGAGAAGATAATTACGTCCATCGCATATCCATAAGTTAATCTAGCTGTGCAGGTTAATTAGAGATTTAAACTCTGCTAACTCATTTGTTCTCTTGGGAGATTTCGGCCACTTAGTCGATGTTCTAATAACATTAGGGAAGAAGGTGGATTTGGGCGCATTTTAGGAATAAGATATGCGACTTCGTCTTTTCAATTTTCTAAGCAAACACGGAAAGCAAAGTGAGTTTCTCAAATAATAACTTATAGTGTAACGGAAAGACTAGATGTAAATTATCAAATTAAGCCATTATAACTTATATAAAGGGAGTTCCGCGGCCCTCCATAGGACATCCTGGAAATTTCCTGAAATGGCAAAATATACTTTTTAAAAAGTCCTGGAAATCTCCTGAAAAAAATACTGTAACGAGTTTAGGATGACCTTTTCGATAGTTCCAGAAGCCTGGTCAAGTCAGTCCAGCGTAAACAAGCTAATTTTAAATAGCCAATCAGTGAAAAAGGAAAAGGGAAAAAAATTATCCACGCCAGCTTCCAGAAGGTCAAAGTTACTAAAAAAGTTATCTGAGAATTTTCTTTGCTTCTGGAAGATACGATTTGAAAAAAGTATAAATTAAGGGAAAAGGAGTTAGTCGGGGTCCTCGCATAGTAGTGGTTTTATGTAGCGATGGTCCGTTGTTCAATCTTCTCTTTATAAAGAAATAATAGTAGAAGTATGTTATTAAGAAGTTGTTTGTATAAGTGATGTTTCATTGAGGGACTGTTTGATTCAAGAAAGTTGAAGTAATATTAAAATTGTTGTTGTAGAAAATATAGAGGAGTTTCCTTCTTCATTGAATTTAAGTTATTAAGTCAATAGTAATATCAATCCCCAGTATGTGACAATATACAAAACGTCACAAATACAACATTGTCATTTTGGGGTGCCAATTGTACGCGCAATTAAAAAAAAAAAAACAAGCATTGTCAGCCTTCATTAAAATAAAAAATTATTGCAAAGACGGAAGACTTTAAAATTTGATTCTGCGGTGCACAAAAACCTATCATATACCCTTTAAAACCCTAGCTTTTCATCACTTTCATTTATTCATCACACCAGATATTGTCTTTCACAATAGATGAAAATCTGTAATAAATAATAAAAACCAAGTGCATTTCATAAACTTCAAGCTTTAGCCGCTCTGAAAGACATACAATAAAATTATAATTTAACTTACCTACGGTTTGATAACCTTGGGGATAGATTGAGATATTCACATATTGTCCGTGGTGTAGCCATCTTAGAAAATACTGTTACAAAGTGAAAGACTCTGACTTTTTAAATTCAGAATGCAATTCTTCCTAACATTACTTTGCACAATTCATGTGGGAATTATCAGCTCTTTAAATTCAACATGAACCAACCATTACTTCCGTTGGAGCATAGGAGAAAAACAGTTCCCTTCAATGTTCTCAACAATGATTACAACCCAAGTCTTGAGAATGATTAGAATTAGAATAATCAGATTGTAAGTCCGTAGAATAGTCAGATCGTAAATCCGTAGAATAATCAGATCGTAAGTCCGTAGAATAATCAGATCGTAAATCCGTAGAATAATCAGAT
>JADKLZ010005243.1:27448922-27461957 GCA_021533235.1 Biomphalaria straminea
GTAAGTCCGTAGAATAATCAGATCGTAAATCCGTAGAATAATCAGATAGTAAGTCCGTAGAATAGTCAGATCGTAGGTCCGTAGAATAGTCAGATCGTGTAGAATAATCAGATTATAAGTCCGTACAATAATAATATCGTCAGTCCTTAGAATAATCAGATCGTAAGTCCGTACAATAATCAGATCGTAAGTCCTTAGAATAATCAGATCGTCGTAAGTCCTTAGAATAATCAGATCGTAAGTCCTTAGAATAATAAGATCGTCAGTCCGTAGAATAATCAGATCCCTAGAATGATCAGAAAGCAAGACGTTGGATTGGTCAGACACACAACGGTTTTGTTCGAAACATGAAGCAGTCTATTCGCCCCAAGTTCACAACGGACTAGGTAAAAGTACTGACAGACCTGATGATGTGAATAATTGGTTACAGTCTACCAAAGACGCCGACGTGGGTGTGGGGGGGGGGGGATGAGAAGCGGGTGGAGATATAGACTACATTATTCTTGGAAGCTAGTTATAAGAACAATTGATAAACAAAAGACTTTGAAAAAAAAAAAACACACACACACACATATTATTAAAACGTGTAGAGGTACACAGGTCAAACGGGCGACAACATTTGGTATAAAAAATATATATTTAAAACAAAAAAACATTACATAATCGTTGTAAAAAGTTCCCTCTCCCCCCCCCGTCTCCTTGCTCAAACATCTCCAACCTTCTTCTTGTAATTCCCTTGATTAAATCATTTATCGCTCCACACTATAAACCACTTTCTTTAACTCTTTCTCTCCGTTATTATTTAACAAGTTCTGAAGAAATCAACGTTGTATCGTCAGTCAGGAGAGAAAGAGTTAACACACCCCCCCTCCATATTGAATCTTTCCCTCATGTTCTGCTAAAATCTCTAACGTTTATACCCCCCCCTCTTTTTTTTTTCTTTAAAAAAAAATTCAGCGTGTCAGTATAGATAGCACAAACTTAAGAATCATAGAGTAGACTCTCAGTACAGTGGCGTCACTAGAGTCGGTGTTACCCGGTGCGGTTAGCTCAGGGTGTCATAAACCCTCCCCAGGGCCGGTCTTAGGCCACTTCAGCCTATGCGGTCGCTGTGGGCCCCGCGCTTTCATAGGCCCCGCGCTAATTCAAGGTGTAATTATTAAATTTCAAAATATATACGAAAAATTCCTGGAAATCTCCTGAATTCATTAAAATCTCTTGAAAACTCTTGAAAATCTCAAGTAAAATAGGCAAAATTGTCATTTGTGGGTGTCATTCATTGCGGAAAAGGCCAATCCTAAGAGCGTGAAAAGAAAAAAAGGCATTGTCAGCTTTCATGTAATAAAATGTTATAATTGGGTGAATTTGTACCTTAATGGGAAGTTCCAATACTTTATTTACTTTTATAGTCAGTTTACTTTTATATGTCATTGGTTACAAAGTTCGTAAAGTACAGATCGCAATTACAAAATCTTAATTTTCACTTATTATCCTTATTCCTATACAAACTAGGCCCCGCGCAATCAGCTTCGCATAGGGCCCCGCAATGGCTAGGACCGGCCCTGACCCTCCCCCCCCCCCCCAACACCGCCATCAACTTTATCCAAACTTTTCCCAATAGAAACTACTACTAATTCTTTTTGTTGAACAAATACAGTAAGCTAATTATCCATCCTACTTTTTTGTGTACATATGTAAAATGAGTGGCGATTCTATTTAAAAATCCTATTATCTATGACATTTTAAAAATAGTTTGGCATATTTTACAATGTATATTTATTAACATCACCTAAATATGTTTCCTTTGTTATCAGGGTCGGACTGGGTATCAAAATTGGCCCCGGGCATTACTGTATCAACTGGCCCCCCAAAGGCATGCTATATATATCTGTGGCATTTTACGTCTCTAGAGACGATCTTTTCCCCTTGCAAGCTCTTGTGTGACTAAAGAGGCCAATCCTTGATACACAGCTGCGATCGCAGGTTGGGCATATGTAGTCACCAGGCGCCGTTGCACTTTCACCCTTCTTTCTGCTTCTGTTGTGTATGGCATCTGCAATCAAAGATCCCTCCTTTATGCTCTCTCTCCATGTGGATCTATCTAGTGCCACCTCTTCCCAGTTGCTGGTGTCGATCTTATATATATATATTTAAGGCTCCTTTTGTCTCGAAAGGCAATGGATGCGCGCAGATGGTTTTGGTTTAGTCTTGAGTCGGGGCAGAATCTGATGTGGCTAATTAAGCCAATTCTAGAGCGGCAGACTTTGACACAATTAATGCATGCAAATGCATCTGATTCATGGCTAGCGGACAGGGCAGCTTTCCATTTTTCCCCTCTTGATTAAGGCCGCTTCAATTCTTTTGTTCTCAGCGAGGGTTGTCGCAGCGCAAACAGTCTGTCTTCATGCACTACGGTCTTTGGCTATGATTTCCCACATACTTTCGTTGATCCATGTGGCTCTCATGTCTCGCTTGCAGACATCTCTATATGTTAGTCTTGGGCGGCCCTTGGGTCTGGCTCCTTCCACAAGCTCAGCATATAAGATATCTTTCAGGATTCTACCATCTGGCATGCTGGTGACATGTCCGAGCCAGCGTAGTCTTCTTTGTGTCAGGAGAGCATACACGCTGTTCATACTGGCCAATCTCAAAACTTCCTGATTGGAGACATGGTCCCTCCAAGAGATGCCCATTATGCGTCTCAGGCAAGTGAAAACTATTCAATCTCTGCTCTTGGTACATGTATGTTGACCAGTTTTCACTGCCATAAAGAAGAGTGCTCATAACACAGGCGTTATAGACTAGGATTTTGGTCGCTGGTTTTCATGGCCAGGGGTGTCAATGGAGATAAGCTCCCATTGTCTATAAAATACTCTTAATGGCATGCGTCTCAAATAGCCTCCAACAACTTAGTCCAACACCAGGCCTGCTCGTGTGGCTTAGATATTAAGCCGGGCGAAATTGCTCTTACTAACAGGTGGAGGGGGGAAGGCGGATACCTGGCGCAGTAAAACCTGGAGCTTCGGGCAGATGGAGCTCGTCAGCCTAGTAAGGCGATTCATCTAGGAGAGAGCTACTCTGACTTCAAACCCCCGCTTCCTCGCGGAAAAATCAGGAGTGAAGCCACTTAGACGTTGGGGTTATCAGCTATGAAATTTCCTTCGGCAGCTTCTGCAACTGAGTTGGTGCCAAATTTAATGCGATGCGTTCCTTTGGATCACATCAGCAAGGTCGAGAGAGGGTTCATGACGCATGGGCCACCCATGACCCCTTTATCTAAGGCCCAGGAATGCGCCCCGGAGAGGACACTCTGGTGCTGCTGCAAAGCGGCTAAAAAAATTAGGGAGGCAACAGTTACGAGTTATAAGTCCAACTTGATTGGCGTAATGTATGGACGCCACGGGTTATAAGTCCAACTTGATTGGCGTAATGTATGGACGCCACGGGTTATAAGTCCAACTTGATTGGCGTAATGTATGGACGCCACGGGTTGTCCATACGGTGGGAGAGGTCTTCGCGCCTCACTGATCAGCTACCGCCCGCCTCAACTTGGGCAGCCCCAAGTCAGTTAGGTGCTGATCAACCACAACCTGTCTGCTGTAATGGATAAGAAATGTAGACGCATGTGTCTTATGCCATACAGACAATGGGAACAATGAAAGTCATTTGTTTTTACAATGTAAAATGTTTGAGAATGTCAGAAGTACTATGAAAGACCTTTTGAATGCAAACTGTAAATGTAATGTTAATCTTAGCTTGGCTATTGTTTTAAATAAGTTACATAGAATAACAAGTAAAAAGACTCATAACTTTAATTTAATATTAGTATCCAAATACAAAAGTCTAGTTTGGCTCAGTAGAATTAAAGTTGTTCATCATAATATATCTGTAAATCCCTATCTTTTTGATTTAATATTTAGAAAGATAATTGAACATAAAATAGACAATTTCATTAGTTAAATAGACATATCAATTTTTGTATAAATCAATGTACTACATAAATTTGCTAAATCCCAGATCTTGCCTATTTAGCAACAAGTTTAAAATGTTGCAATTAACCTTAAAGGATACCCTGACATTTGTTTGTTAAGCAATGTTATTAAAGTTTATGTATGTGAGCGTGTAAACGTGTAAATGAAAACTCTTTAAACGGAAAATATCCAAGAACTGTTTTATTATAGGGAAGTCAACACCTCTGCAAGACTATTTCACCCCCCCCCTCTTGTTACGTCCTCTTGAACACGTGATCAGAGAGCACGGCGCAGGTCAACACGAGTGTAATCTGCCTGCTATATTGGCCTACTCTTAAAACATTGCAAGCCCGTGAAAACGGAATAAGAACAATAGGACAATTTTTATATCTTGCGAGTGACCCACCGACAGCGCACCCAACAAATGAACTATAGTTTATAGTACGTCAAAGAAAATAGAAGACACCCATTTGCAATACTACAGCCACGACCGGAACACGCTGTTCCCCCCCCCCCCCTAAAGGGGACAGTCTATGCAGATCTACCTATACAACATACAACCAGCACCCGGTGACGGAGAAATTTTGACAGCCCTTCAACAGCCAAGTCATCTTGATAATGTTTACATCTCCAACGCACCCAACAAACGAACTCGCAAGTGCCCACAATCCTCTACTATGTGAGGAAGTGCATCAGCTGCAAACCGTTACCGGAATTCGAAACATCGACAAGGAACTCCTTTGTTTTTTGAAGGAACTTACAAACTCTGCCAATGCTAGGAGAACTACAAATGTTGGGCATAAAGAGAAAAAAAAGACAACAAATGATCCGTTCCTGGGGAGATTACAAGAATAGGCCAATCGCCAGATGAGTTTGGACCCGTCTTCTATTCATAAACAGTAAATTACAATAGTATTATTATTATTATTATAGTATTATTATAAGTTAATGTATAGACAATCTTCCCAGTATTATGCCATATTTTTTCATTTTTCATTTTCATTTCATTTTTCAACTATGTTTGTAAAAAATGCTCTTACACTTTATTCAGTTTATTCCTAACTTAATTATGTTACACATTTCTTATATTTAAATATAACGTAACTAATGCTATGAAGTGTGGATGCACTCTCCGAAATATTATAATAAAATAAATTACTATTAATTATTATTAAAATTACGACAGCTATAAACCCCCGTGACTAAAGGTCAGTCGGGGAGATGTTGTCGGACGAAGGTAATCCCAGAATGCTGACTCTACCAGACGGGATTGCCACCTTGACGACGAGGAATGTGGTGCTCCAGGTCTCAAGGGAGGCAATCGAAAAAAAAAATGTCAATGTAGGGAAGGTAAAAATATTATGACATTAATCTTTTTTTTTACTTGTTGCAGTAAAGTCTACAAACATATAGAAATCGCTAGAATATAGATCCCTGAGATGCTTCTTGCCCACTTTGTGCATATATTCAAGTGCTTGTATAAAAGTCCTAGAGTTATAGAGTTTTCTTTTTTTTTTAAATATATTTATATAGATTATTATAATTATTATCATAGACAATAATGTAGGTTAACTTTTATAGAATTAAAATTTTGTTGGGATAAAAAATATATAAAAGCCCAAAACAAGAGGCTAATAGCACGAAAAAGAGACAGAGCCCAAAAAAGAGGCAAAGAAAAGAGGCAAAATACCAAGGATCCCTAGGATTTAGACAGCTCGACAACTGA
The DNA here is from genome assembly GCA_021533235.1 of Biomphalaria straminea. NCBI lineage: Eukaryota > Metazoa > Mollusca > Gastropoda > Planorbidae > Biomphalaria > Biomphalaria straminea. The sequence continues at coordinate 27,454,620 of JADKLZ010005243.1, forward strand.
TGTCGAAAGCTAAAAAGCTGAGGTTTCCTAATAAAAAAAAAAAAAAAAAAAAAGAGAGCAACCATGCTAATGGCTAATCTATAAGTTGGATCCCAACCCAAGCAACTTAAAAAGGCTCAGAGCTGCAAGGAACAATGCCCAAAAGAATTGCAAGACAGTGTGCTTACAAATACTGGCAGGAGCTAAGCGAAGATATTCAATCTTGTGCCGACTGTCGTAACATAAGAGACTATACGAGGGCATCAGAAAAGCCTTTGGACCTCACACCAGCAAGTGTGCTCAAAGATGTACAAGTGTGTTCAAATATATATATATAAATAAATATATAGGGAGTCTAAGGGAGAGCTGTGAGCTTCCCAATCGGGAAGTTAGGGGTTACTTCAAAGAAAAGATGATTACGTCCTACGCGTCATGCATTCAGTCATTCATATTAACCAATTATTTCAATTCTGCCAAGTCACTGGTTTTCCTGGCTAGCTCAATCCCGTGGCTTCAGTAGGCCTACTTACATGCAGGGCCGGTCCTAGCAATTGCGGGGCCCTATGCAAAACTGATAGCACGGGGCCTAGTCTGTGTGGGAACAAGGATAATAAGGGAAATTTAGGATTTTCTATAAGAACAAAAAATCGACTTTGAATTTTATTTATAGTTAACTAAGTTAAAAATTGCGATCAAATTAACTGTACTCTATGAACCTTGTAACCTATGGCATATATACCCACCAATGACCATAAAATTAAATAAAGTATTGGAACATCCGATTAAGATAGAAATACTCCCGATTACCGCATTTTATTACATGAAAGCTGACAATGCCTTTTTTTTTTAAATCGCGCATAGGGTTGGCGTTTTTTCAGCAATGAATGACACCAACAAATGACAATGTTGTTAATTTTTCTGGAGATTTTTATGAGTTTTCATTAGGCTTTAGTCAATTCGGGAGATTTTCGTTTATATTTTGAATTAGCGCGGGGACTATGAAAGCGCGGGGCCCACTGCGACCGCATAGGTTGCAGTGGCCTAAGACCGGCCCTGCTTACATGTGTCTTATAGCTGAAAAAGAGTTTCTACTAAATTAAGTGCTTGTAAACATTGTGATCATACCCAGCAATTGTTTTCGGAAATGTGCAAGGTTTATGTAGACAACACGGCGTAGAAATCTATTGCATGCATGGGTCGAAATCTATTGTATGTATTGCTCGAAATTTCTCAAGCATGGGAGTCTGGCTTTGTAAGTCAATCAGTTCCAGTTGGTATCACTCCACAGCGGCAATAGAAAGCGTTTCGAATTATTTGAATGGAGATTTTCACCAACATCCTCCACTCGTTTTGCAATTGTCATGCCAGAAAGGCTGACAGCTTCTAATGCATTTTTTTTCAAGCCGATTGTATTCCCTCACTGCTTCAAGCAATTTTTTATGCTTCATTTCTATTCTTAAAATGTGAGCAACTCTGTAGCCTCCATTACAGCCGACTTATTTTCTTCTTGATAAATATTTTCGCAAATTGCTCAACTCTAGGCGTAACTTAGCAATCCTTTCTTAGCGGCTCAAACCAACAATACCACCATATTTGTGTAATGGTTTGTTTTCGAATGTCTTTTATCTTATGTTCTTTAAAACAGACATTTTCTGTAAACATGAAACATGTTGTCTTATTCCACACACACACACAAAAATAATCTTTCCACTTTTCCAGGAAATTTCAACAGCTAATTAACGTACAAATGTTACATTGTACGGCACCAATCATGTTGATGTCAGAAGAGCACGAACCAAAATGGAGCAGAAGAGATGCCCTGCGCCACACACATGAGATGTCAAGGACACGGCTAGCTCTTGACATCCGCGGAATCGTCCTAAACTGCCAATTCTTGTCGCCAAAAAAAAAAAACAACCTTGTGTTTTTATATAAAAAAAATTAATATGAAGATTACAAGACAACAGATTACAATGAAATCCATCAAAGAAAGAGTTCTAACATAGAGAAAAAATATGTTTTAACACTTTTTTTATTTTCCTTATTTTTTACAGATGTTTTAGTGGGCCTTTCGGAACCACGTCGTGGGCCGAATCTGGCCCGCGGGCCGTAGTTTGGGCATCACTGGCTTAGACTACTTGAAGTTTGAATTTAGTTTTCCTTCTGCTAGGTGGGTTGCAAGCGAAGGCTAATGACTACCTGCTGCCCAAAGCTTAGTGGTTTAGGCGCCAGTTACTCGCCATCGTCCCTCCCCTGTTGAAAATAATCCAAGCACCCAATATTTGAGCCAGACGTGAAAAAATGAATGATACTTAATGCAAATTTAAAAATTAAAACTTAATATTTGAAGAACTTCATAGAACAACGCATTCCTGTATGAAACAAAAACATAATACCCGTAGCAACGGATGATTAACCTGGAAAACAGTACCATTCATTTCCACAGCGTTTTGAGATTCCAGTCATATATATATATATATATATATATATATATATATATATTATATATAATATATATATATATATATTAATTGTAACTTTAATTAGTTTAAATTTGAATTTTACCAATAAAAAAGATCTCTCTAAATGTAGTTGGAAATGAAATTACTTTTTCATTCTTCGACTCTTTACAATTAGAAATTAGTTATAAAAAATGGAGTTGGTGACTTCGCAAAAATTAAATATAAGTTAGGCAGGGGATCTACCGTAATCCAGAATATATGGAAAGGGGTCTACGAGACAAAAAAGTTTGGGAACCACTCCTTTAGATCAAGAAATGCAAAAGTAAAAGGTTAAAGTTAACTTTGATAACTTATATTTTCAAATCATGATGTGGACGAAGTTTATCTATTGTCTACATAGACAATGCATCATAATGTTCGGGGGTTTGCCTAAACAAAATTCACATTAAATTGTTTAAGTGGACAGAGTCAAAATTAAAATTGTTAATTATGTAGAGTTCAATTCACAGCTCACTAAAGTGGCTGCCAAAGCTGGACAGTGATCTGGTAAGCGAAAACATATGGGCATATATTTACAGGACCTCCTGGAAATTTCCTAAAATTGCAAAATATACGAAAAAGTCCTGGAAACCTCCTGAAAAAAACATCAAATTTGTCATTTTGGGGATGTCAATCGTACGCGCAAAAAAACAAGCATAGTCAGCCTCCATTAACAAAAAAAAAATACAAACATTGTCATCTTGAAAGAATGCCAGATAACAGGGGAGCGAAGATCGTATACCGACAAAAACCAAAAGGCAGGCGACCCAAAGGCAGACCCCGAATGCGTTGGATTGATGATGTGGAAGCAGATCTGCAACAGCTTGGGGTTAGGGCGTGGAGACGAAAGGCCCAGGAGAGATCCGAGTGGAATAATGTGTGCAAGCAGGCCAGAGCGACACTGGGATGGATGGATGGATGGATTGTAAGCCGCCATTAACAAAAAAAAAATACAAGCATTGTCAGCCTTCATTAAACAAAATTATTGCAAAGACGGAAGACTTTAAAATTCGATTCTGCGTGCACAAAAACCTATCATATACCTTTCGTCACTTTCATTTATTGTTTACACCAGATATTGTCTTTCACAATAGATGAAAAACCAAGTGCATTTCTCAAACTACAAGCTCTAGCTGATCTGAAAGACTTCTTTTAAAATTATAATTGAGCTTACCTATGTTTTGGTAATCTTGGGGATAAACTAAGATATCCACCTTCAGATATCCATTGTGTAGCCATCTTAGAGAATTCCGTTACATATGAGAAAGCCTGACTAGCTGTGAACAATTGTCTCTTGAAATTCAGAATGCAGTTTTTCCAAACATTACTTGGCGCATAAGAGAATAGCAACTCTTTAAATTCAGCAATAACAAAATGTTACCTCTTTTAGCGCATAGGAGAAAAGCAACCACAGTTCCCTAAATGTTTTCAACAATGATCACAGGCCAGGTCTTTAGTGTAATTGTTATTAGAATTAGAATGATCAGATCGTAGGTCCGTAGAATGATCAGATCGTATGTCCGTAGAATAATCAGATCGTATGTCCGTAGAATGATCAGATCGTATGTCCGTAGAATAATCAGATCGTATGTCCGTAGAATGATCAGATCGTATGTCCGTAGAATGATCAGATCGTATATCCCTAGAATAATCAGATCGTATGTCCCTAGAATGATCAGAAACCAAAACGTGGGATTGGTCAGATACGCAACAATTTTGTTTGAAACATGAAGCAGTCTATTAGCCACAAGTTCACAACGCACAAGTTAAAAGTACTGAGGACCTGCTGATGTGAATAATCGGTTACAGTCAACCAAAGAAGCAGATTGGGAGTAGGGGGGTGGGGGGTGGGCACGGGGAAAGCTTTTGCGGATATCGACTACTTTGTTCTTGGAAGCTAGTTATAAGAAGAATTGATAAACAAATGACTTTGAATCACACACACGCACAGTTAGTAAAAACATAGAGAAGTACATTGGTCAAACGAATGGCAAACTTTGGGAGATGAAATATTTATTTAAAAAAAAATTAAAACATGTATAAATCATCGTTGTAAAAAGTTCCCTCTCCACCCCCCCTTGCTCCAACACCTCCGACTTTTTTCTTTTACTTCCCTTGATTAAGACCTTTATTGCTCCACAGTACCCCCCCCCCCCCCACACACACACACACCTCTAGAATCTTCCCCTGTCCCTTGATAAAATCTCTAACGTTTCCCCCCCCCCCTTTTTATGTTGGAAAATTCCCCGTGTCTTATACTTGGGACAAACTTTAGAATCATAAAAGAGACTCTCAGTATATATATATTCTATATACTTAAGTAAAAAGTAAAGACCTGAAGATCTATAGGGCAGATGATGTTAAGATCGTCTGTTTCTTTGGCCAGCGGTTAATGAGCAGGGTGTTATGTGGCCAGCACAACGACCAACCTTTAATTTCCCCAACTAAAGTCAGGTACCCATTAAGAGTTGGGTGGACTCAGGGGCGACGTAAAAATCCCAGTTTTCACCGGGATTTGAACCCAGGACCTCAGGTTCGGAAACCAAGCGCTTAACCATTCGACCACCACGTATTCTATATACAACTATACAGATTTATTTTACAATCTATCAATTAGAATTAATGGAGACCATTGAAGACATTTCCGAATTCTGCTATATAATGGTGGAAGGAGATTAAATTAGAAACAAATTTTTAATGTTACAGATCTATTAGAAGTAGGCCTACTTACTTTGGTTGGCACAATAAATAAAAAACAATAGAGATGAAGAGAGAGAGAGAGAGAGAGAGAGATTAAAAGAAATAAAGAGACAGAGAGCGGAAAGGGACAAGATAAAACAAACTACTCTTATTAATTAATTCATCTACGTTTTCTGCTTATGTTTGATAATGCTATGATATGCTAATTAATCAAGCATTCCTTTTGACGTTCATGTAATTATGTCAAGCTAGGTAATTAAATCAAGAAGAAAGTTGTTTTGCGTCAGATGTAGGTGTGACGTCAACTGCTTATTGACCACGCTAGATATAAGAAAGCGGTTGTCGGTTTGAATTAGACAACTTGCGGTTACCTCTCTTTCCTTCTATTCCTCCCTTCCCCCCTCTCTCTCTCCCCCTCTCCCTCCATCTTTATCTATTTCTTTTTTTCTCTATTTTACTATCTTTCTTTCCCTCTCTATAGTTTCTCTCTCCTCTATCTCCTCTCTCGTCTCTCTTCTCTCAACTCTCCCTCTCAGACAAACACGCACATTAAACTTAGTATGACACTGCTGTCTATTCTCTGAACGAGAGGTTTCTTTCTCGTGTTTTAGTAGTTAAAGAGGGGAACAGTCCGAAGATTAGTGAGGAATACAGTATTTCCGTGGCTATGCAGCCCCAGCCGAGACCTACATATTTTGCCACATCCAGGGCAAGCAAAACCATTGTCCGAAGGTGGTCGATTTAGATTTTGTTTTCGTCGTCTGCGTTTGTCCTCAGAAGCAGATTTTCTTTTGGTCTCAAATGTGTATACCGCGGCCTTCGTGAGTGACCTCCAGCTGTCTCGTTCCGACGCCGCATGCAGCCAGGTGCTCTCTTCTATGTCAGCCAAGGAAAGTTGACGCCTAAGCTGGTCTTTGAAGCGTTTCCGTGGGGCGCCTCTGTTACGTCGACCACCTTTTAGCTCACCAGACTTCTGTGCCACTGTGAGCTGCATTTAGCTTAAAGAGTGGTATTGGTCTGCGCGAGCCGATTATCACTTTAAAAATACTCAGCGCAGGCTGGAGGCAATACAACTAAGACTTCTTGAGCGCTTTCACCAAAAATGCTTGCGCTCCATCATGGACATACGATGGCAGGACCGCACTACAAACAGCGATGTCCTTGTGAACGCCGGTATGGATAGTATAGAGTACTATAGACAGAGGGACTTCTGATGGTCCGACAGCTACGCTGGGCAGGGCACGTATCCCGTATGGGAGACGAACGTATGCCAAAGGCAGTCTATATACGTAATACCTATATATAAAAATCGCTAGTGAGGATGTATTGATGTGAGGGTTGTGTGATGGTGTATTTATGCTAACGTTTTTGATGATGTATGATGTTAGGATTTTGTGAGGATGTATTGATACGGTTGTGTGGTTAAGAGTTTATGTTAAATCTTGTGAGAATGTATTGATGAGTAAGAAACCATTGGTATATGATGATGTATTAATGTTGGGGTCAGGGGCGGCCCTAGCAGTGCGCGGGGCCCTGGGCGAGCGTCATGTGCGGGGCCCTTAGCAGCAAGGGAAGACAATATATACCATGGGCGTAGCCAGGATTTTTTTTTCGGGAGGGGGAGACCCACAAAAATATGTGTGTGTGTGTGTGTACACAACTAATCTTTATTACACTCTGTGCCTTCAATCTTTTGGAAGAATTTTGTTGTGTCCTAGAATATGTTCTTCCTGAAGTTAGTGGAAAAATTGTTGGCTCCCAGCTTTTGCCAGTAAGGGAGTCGGGAGGAGCGCTGGGAGCTCCCCCCAGCGCGGGCGAAGCCCCGCCGCAAAGCACTATTTCTGGTATTGGAAGCCAACAAAATGTATATTCTGAGGTATCTACAGTGCTATTAAAAAGTTTTATTTCAATTCTTATTTATATCCTCCCGCGCCGTTCGGCAGATCGGGCGGCAAGCTGCTTCCACAAAAATCTGGCAATTTCAGTTGCTTCTTCCCACCTGCTCTGAGGTCCTCCAAGAAAGTGTGGCGCCAAGATTTCCCTATTTTCGCTTTCCTCCTAATGGCCTCCATGTCATCGCAACTGTTAGTACGCGTAGTTTATTTTGTCGGAGAACATGTCCCGCAAGCTTCATGCGACGCTCTGTCAGCTTACTAAG
>JADKLZ010005243.1:27471856-27504204 GCA_021533235.1 Biomphalaria straminea
CTGTGCATTAGCTATGGCTGCCCTCACAGCAGTTCCTTCTCTCTATGCAGCTGATGTGTAGTAAGGAAATGCAAATAATGGATACACTTTGGGATCAGTAGTGTTGCAGTTTCTGCTGATAACTATCACTGTGTTGCAAGCTAACACAACTCAGCTTGAGTAAGGATTCAAACTTAAGACCTCTTGATAGGTAGCCCAGTGATTTTTGTATCTTAGCCACACATCCCCTTTTAGTGTCACATTCAGTGAATTGATTAGCATGCCTGAAATAAAATATTTTGTTAAGTATACAAAGCCACAACATACTCTTTGACAATGACTGTTTATTGCCTGTCAGTTCAGGCAAGTAATCATGACATTCTGTAGTAACAACATTGCCCTGACTTCTCTAGCTGTTGATCATTAAATTAAACTTTCTTAAGTTGCTTTGAGACTAATTAAATCATGCTAAAAAGTGCTCAAAATTTATATTTGTTAATTCTCTGTTAATTAACCAAACCAAAGCTTTTTCTGAATTTTCATTTTCAATAAACAAATGTTATTAGACTTCAGGTAAGAGTATTGTTTTAGTTCTATATGATTTAGTAAAAATAAAATAGCTGGTCTGATTTGCTGTTGCTCCCGTTAAGTGAGTTAAACAAATTACAGCGTTTCTATTTATTAGGATTCTATTTAAATAATCAGCTGGAATGGTTAACCAGTGGCCAACTCTTTTTTTTTTCTCATATTGAAGTAAACAGTAAAAAGTATTTCAATATTTTCATTGGAGATCAATGGGGTACCACTGATAACTTTTATGAATGACATCACCCAACTATAGCTTTTTATGTATAGATGTAAATGCCTAGTTTAAAGCTTTTTTTTAGCAATAGTAATAGGAAACAATAGAGTGTTTATGCTTGTAATAATAATTTTTTTTTTTTTACTTTTAGGTAAAGGAGTCGACATCTTAGAGACTGGTGATGCTCCTGTTTATGTTTTAAAAAATCAGCAAAGAAAAAATGAGTATCCTTTAACTGTTTTTTAGATTTTTAAATATTTTTTTGTTGTATATTCATAAACAATAGATCCTAAATTCTAGATCCTTTTTTATAAAAAAGGCAATCAAAAGATGTTTGAAGTTGAACAGAACTTTTTGCTTTTAGTTTTGCTGACTGGGCTGTCTTACTCTTCCTGGAAAGATATGTTCAGATAAAATCTTGTGCACCAAGGCAGTCTCAAAAGAACAAGATTTATAGCTAATTGCTTAACTATGTTTGATAGATCTACATTTTGAAAACTCACTAGGAAAGTTTTTGTTTTTTCCTTTTTCAGCCCAATTTTAAGTCAGTTTTGTTCTCAAAGGGATTTAAGCCCACATTATTCACCTGTTCTTTAATCTGTTGGTGCAACACACATAAGTTGTCAACCTTCTTTCTAACTTCCTCTCAAACTTTTGCCATTTCGCCAGGATAATGATCTCTTCTATCAACAGGCCTGTCCATTCCTTGACGTTGTTGCTTCTTAGGTCTTGCTCTCCTTTTTTTCCCCTGGTACTGTTCCTTGTGGAAAATTCTTCACAACTCCTAAGGATCTTGTTATATGACGACCATACAGTCTTAACTGGCATTTTTTGACAATGATCAGAAGGTCATTATGGGGCCCAAAATTTATTCATACCAATTATGTGATTTAGAATGCCTAGGGAAATTAGTTCTTTGAGAGGGAGTGGGGAAGTTATTAACTTAATGTTAGGCTAATGCTAGAATGTCAATGAAATGACTAAATCCAATGCTGCAGTGTTTATCCTTAATGTGACCCAGTGGATATGAGTTGGTGTATGAGGAGGAACCTGGAGATAAAACTAAGGCAAGAGGAGAGAAAAAGAAGAAGAAAAGATCTACACATTCAGAGTCTGAAGAAGATAGAGAGAAATCTAACAAGAAAGAGAAAAAAGTAAACACAATTTTGTTATGTATTGAAACTATGCAATGTTTGTCTAGTCTTGTGGGATAAAATGAGGAACTATTCAAAGCTGATTTCTAGTTATGAGCATAATGATGTCAATAAGAATATGTAAATCTTTCTTTCGTAATAGTTGATACCAACGTTGATTTGATTTCATTAAATTAAATTATTGTTTAATTTAATAAACTTTACTTAGTGTTTTATCAAAATAGCATGCATTCCCCTTTAATTCTTTAACGAATATAACATTTTCTGATAACAAACGAAAAAGTTATTGAAGCTTAATCTTAACGGGGTAGTGAAATAGTGATGAGCAAATGAAGAAACGTGAAAAAGTAATTACAGAGAGAAAGAGTTAATATGGTCTTTTTTTTTTGTACTGTTATGACATGATTAGAACGTAAGTTTATTTCGGGAATAATAAAGGGATAAGTTTTACTTAGTTACGGAAATGACGAAAAGTTAGATTAAAAAGTAGAAGGATAGATGAGACGCTAAAAAGAAGACGCTTTCTTTAAAGTGAAATTAAGGAATAAGATTTATACATGGCTAGATATAGATGGCATTGGACAGGACCCTTCTTAAGTATTAAAAGTATTTCTTGTTAATACTAGCATCGTCTATCTATTTATTGTTCGGCCTTCGTTGGTGTTTTGAGTTGTTACAGTCTACCTCCTGTATACTGCATTTGTTGGAGCCAACACTGCGAAAAGGCACGTTACAGTACCTATCAAGTTTTAAAGTTAAATTTTAAGAAAAATATATTCAAATGTAAATCATTTTTTTTTTAATTTTGGTTTTAAACAAAACAAACATTTTTTAGCTTTAATTTCTTTTTTTTTTCTATTGATAGTAATATACTTCAATTTATAGACCAAAAGGTGGCGCTGTGGCTGAGTGGTAAAGTGCTTGGCTTCTGAACCGGGGGTCCTTGTTCAAATCCTGGTGAAGACTGGGATTTTTATTTCGGGATCCTTGGGCGCCTCTGAGTCTTCCCAGTTCTAATGGGTACCTGACATTAGTTGGGGAAAAGTAAAGTCAGTTGGTCGTTGTGCTGGCCACGTGACAATCCTCGTTAATTATTGGCCACAGAATCAGATGACCTTTACATCATCTGCCCTATAGACCACAAGGTCTGAAAAGGGAACTTTACTTTTTTACTACTATAAGCCAAAAACTATCATTTAACAAATTATGCTCTTTTTTTGGTTCTTGCTCCCAATGATGGCCATTGGTCATTGTGCTAGCCACATACCACCCCCATACTAATGGTCTAGAAAGAGATGAACATAACACCATCAGCTCTAAGTTTTACAAGGGAATGGTTTTGTGGGTGGTTTTAACATTATGTTTCAATTTAATAACTGCAATCATGATTTTCAAAGTTCACTTCCTTAGAACTCACCTTTCTTTTTCATCAACATAGTAACTAATAGAATTATTTAATTATATTTGTTCAGAGACCCAGGAGTCGCAATGCCAGCCCAGATGTCAGAAAAAGAAATGAATCTAACAGAAGCTACTCTAGGAATGAAGATAGAAGGAGGGAGGAGTTCAGAGACAGACGGAAAGAAGAGAGTGAAAGAGGGAGTGAAAAGACAAGAAGACAAGAGGAAGACTATGAGAGGAGAGAGAGGAATGGAAAGAGGTCACGAGAGGATGACAGTTGGAGAAGAGATGAGAGGAGCAGTAGAAGAGAAGAATATGAACGAATTCCTAGAAGAAATGATGACAGAGAGAAAGAGAAAGAAAAGAACGCAAGAGGTCGTGATGATAGGGATGATAACAGATACAACAACAAATCAAGACAAGACAGGGGTAAATATGACAGAAGAAATGATTCCAGTGATGAGGACGCTATTAGAGGCTACTCATCCAAGAGAAGTAACTCTAACAATGACATATCCAGCAGAAACACATCACACAGCAAAAGTGAGCCAGGCAGAAGTAAATATGACAAGGGCAATTATTCCAGCCAAGAACAAACAAGGGAAGGCTACTCATCAAAGAGAGAGGTAAAGAGAGGTAACTCTGAAGACAGTGACACTGCCCAACAGAAAAGGAGTAAAAAGAAGAAAAAAGACAAGAAAAAGAGACACACAGTAGAAAGTAGTGACAGTGAGTCCTCAGAGTCCAATTCTAGAAAGAAAAAGTCTGAGAGTCCAGCTAAGAAAAAGAAAAAGTCCAAAAAGTCACACAAATCAAGACGACAGTCCACAAGTTCATCAGAAGATTGAAACCATTTAGCCATGTTTGTAAAGTACATTGCAGCTTTATGTACAAATAATATTTTTCTATTGTATGACTAATGCAATTTTAAAAAATAAATATTGACACATCAAGCAAGTTAACATTTATCTATTACTAAAATGTTTAGGTAAGGGTCTAGTGTTGGGTGGTTGTGTGCTACAATGCTTTTGTATTCTTTGTCTTGACAACCATTCATAAAGAAAGTCTTAGACCAAACTTGCAGCAAGGCAGAGGAAGGTAGTGAGCATGTTTGAACCAAGGACCATTTTGATCACCTTCAAAAAGGTTAATTTTGGAGCAGCAAGACGCTCTTTTCCTTAAATCACTGAGAAAGATTTCTCTATCAGCAGAAAGGTTTCAACTGAGCTGTTCACCCCTTGTCCTGACTGAACTTTCTACTATGGCATCAACCATTACTAGGTTGGATCATGTTGATGGATCTGACTTTTTAGGACGCCGCTGAATCCTCCCAACTCGTATGGGTACGTAACATACTTTAGGGATGGGCGGTTTGTCACTCTGCTGGCCACATGACACCTTCGTTAACAAACGATTATAGCATCACTTTACATTATCTGCCCCTATAGATAAAACCACATTCCTCGTTCCATATGCTAGGACAAATTTGTACAAAAGCTTCTTCTTCCCTAGCGCTATTAGAGCACGGAATGAGTTGCCTGAGTTAGCCAGGAAAACCAGTGACTTTGGAGTTTAGGTCATTGGTTAATATGCATGACTGAATGCATGACGCGTAGGATGTAATCATCTTTTTTTGAAGTAACATCTGTAACACATAAGATAGCAAGGTCTGAAATGGTCCCCCTTACTTATTTCTCTTTTTCAGTCTTTAGTCCAAAAAATCGTATCTTTGCACAGTTTGAGCAATAACTATTGGTAGTGCTCTGACTTTTCAATTTGTTTAACATTTATTCATCTACAAACACAGTAGAATTAATGCATATATGCAAATATGTGAACCACACAGCTTAAATGTAAATGTGAAATTGAAATATCTATTTTAAATAGGGAAATCAAAAGCATCCATTTAAATGTAAATAGGGAAATCAAATGTATGCAGCATAGAAATGGTCAAAATCGAAAGTACGCACCATCCAGGAAAACTAATTTCAGTATAGGGATCAGGAGTGGCAAATAATCAGATCCCACGCACCAGATAAAAGGAGATAAACCTTACTCGGACAGTAGTTTATTGCAGTGGTTCGTAATTTTTTTTTAGTGCCGCGACCCCCTGATACGATTCCCCACTAGGCAGCGACCCCCAACAGCACTATTTTTTTTTTATTCATAGGCCTAGATAAATATACATTTGCTAATGTTATTGAATTGATATCATAATGTCTACATCTGATCAATTTTTATAGACAGACAATGGACACAGGAAAAAAAGCTTTATGTAATGGACCTCATTCACCAAACGTAAACAAACAATATTTTCTCTATATGTTCTATACAAATTACGCAAGGTTGTCACGTGATACGTAATTCTCATTATTTTATCAATCTTATGACGTGTCTAAATGTGTTTTTTTTACAATTGGTGAATGAGGTCCATTGTAATTAGTGTAAAATAAAGGTATCGAATAATAAATTGCTAACAAAAAAATTATCGTTTTTAATTAACTTTTCTATTGCGTATTCACCATAATCATGTGCATACTTGTGTAACAATGTGGAAAGTATGGCAAAATAGTAAGGATGATATTATATAAGGTCAACTACATTGCTATAAATTTGTCAATACGCCAACGTTAGTGGGAAGGTTGGATTCTTGTAGGGGTCTTTCAAAATGCACAATGGATGTCATCTTCATATCAACTTTGACTCCCAGAAAGTGTAAACTGGATATATTGTAGATTTGGAAGTTTATTAAAATTTCACTCAGAAATGTTCTTTTCACATAAATTACCATTGTAGTGAGTCAGTCATATTCTATGCCTTTTTTTTCCTCATAGAAAGTAGATAAAGTTAGCAAGATATAAGTTTTATCATTTTTTATTTTATTAAAAATTGTAGAATCTATGTTTGATGGTCGTTTCTTAGTATTTAAAATCAAAATGAATCTGAGTAATGTCCCTTTGTATTGTTATCATAAATGAAAATGTATACCAACTATGATACAAATATGCTTTTTAAAAAACGACAATAAAAAATTCCGATGATAAATAAACTAAAGGATAAATAAAACAAAAACAAAACAAATTTCCGATGGTCTTAGCAAATAGTCATTCGACCCCAAAGGGGTCGCGATCCACAGGTTGAGAACCTCTGGCTTAGTATATTATCCCGACAGTCCACGTAGGTTTCCCAACACAAATTCATCACACTTTTTGAAAGTCACAGTAACGTTATCGTTGCCAGGCTCAGATTATCAAGGCTTCATCTCAAAAGATTATCTACATTACGTCACCACGAAACATGTCAAATGGTATATCGTCTGCTGTGCAGTAAGCTCAGACATATTGAGATCCATCATGCAGCGCGAGATGGAAACGTGGAATGATGGGAACGATTGGAGGGTAACCAGATCGAGGTTGAAACAAAATGAAAAATCTTTTGATAATTTCTTTTTCAATATGGAAATGGATGAGACAAATCTTCATGTGAATTTCAGCCAGTCTGTTACAAAAGTGAACTTATATGGCACAGGTAAAAGTAATCATTAGTATGTCTTAAATTAAATCTATTTCTTATTACTACTCGTTTAAAATCTTATCTTATTTATATGTTACAGACGTTACTTCAAAAAAAGAAGATGATTACGTCCTACGCGTCATGCATTTAATCATGCATATTTACCAAGGACATAAACTCCGCCAGGTCACTGTTTTTTTTCTGGCTAGCTCAGGCAACGCATACCATGCTCTAATAACGCTAGGGAAGAAGGAACTTTTCTACAAATTTGTCCTAGCATATGGAACGAGGAATGTGCTTTTATGTTTGTTTCTTATCTGTATATATACCGGTACTTCTCTACGTCGCCCAACCATGTTGGACACCACCTTTTGTTTCGATGTCAACCAAATTAATTAATTAGCACCATTTAATTAACTAAAATTAAAGTGAAGTTCCCCTTTCAAACCTTGTGGTCTATAGGGCAGATGATGTAAAGGTCATCTGATTCTGTGGCCAACGGTTAACGAGGGTGTCATGTGGCCAGCACAACGACCAACCGCCTTTACTTTTCCCCAACTAATGTCAGGTACCCATTAGAGCTGGGTGGACTCAAGGGCGCCCGAAAATCCCGAAATAAAAATCCCAGTCTTCACCAGGATTCGAACCCGGGACCTCCAGTACGGAAGCCAAGCGCTTTACCGCTCAGCCACCGCGCCCTTCATTTAATTAACTAATTGGTTACTTTTGTGATTGATTTATATTTGTTAGGAACAATTAATAATTGTGCAAAGCTTCAACTTGACCTTAGAATGAGAATTGAGAAAAAAAAGGAAGCATTAATTTGGCTTATCGTTAACTATTAATTAAGCATGCTTTTTTTGGTAGTAATTAAATATGTGTGGGGAAAAGGTTTTAAAGGATTGATTAAAATATTCTGAATTGCTTACCCGGATTTGTTTGTGCTTTAGTCTTTTTCAAGTCAAGTTGGATTATAGGCCTACAAGGACACAAAGCCTTGAAATAAAATATTATTCTGTAATATAATCAATTAAAGTAAATAGATAACTATAGTGTTCATTAGCAGCTAAACAACTCTAGTGTTAGACATAAGGTTATGATTGTGGTTGATAAATAGGTCTATTCAATACTACGGTAAATGCCACTCGCTGATCTATCACGAGATCCCAGGAACTTCTGGGTGAATTAGCATGAAATTGTGTACACAAGATCCTTTTACATCTTATGTGCTCACTAAGAAACGGGTTTGATAAATTTGCAAAAAAAAATAAATAATAATAATAATAATTAATAAATCTCAAGCTTTTTATTAGCCTCTGCATTTAATTTTCTATTTTCGAATCATTCATGTGATAAGAATAGAATAGAGTGGATGATTATGGTTGTTTTGCGCATGTATTGTGCAGATTATTTATTTGTATATTTTTGCTCTATTCAACTTATAACAGGTGACAGACTGGAGATCTCGATGGCACTTCCAGTTCCGAAAAAAACATCTGAGTATCCTTGCGTGTTTTTTTTTTTTTACATAGATTTTGTAGCTTAAGTAAAAAGTAATTCATTCATTCATTCATTCATTCATTCATTGGCCTCCTTCAGTCGTAAAACGACTATGGTTCATCTCGCACACTTTCTCGTGTGGCTGCTAACTACAGCGACCAAAATGGAAGTCTACAAGGCATGCGTTATGAGCACGCTGCTGTATGGCAGTGAATCATCATGGACCACTTACGCAAAGCAAGAGCGAAGACTGAACTCATTCCATTTGCAAAAATTAATTAAAATGATACTAAACACAACATTCACAACACACACACCAGATAGTAAATCTTTAGTACAATCTAATTTAAAACAATTCTTTCAGAGTTTCACTCTACTTTAAACGCGTTCTATATCACGGACCTATATAGGTGACGTACCAAACAATGTGCGAGTGATGCGGGCCGCACGAGTTATCTATTTTGCCCAATATAAATAACTCCTTTTTTGAATCTCAAGATTCTGAACTATATCAGCCTGCATGTCTGTCTCAAGCACCGTGCCCTAGAATTTCCTTATTGAATAATCTGGCACTATGAGGGCAGCACGAAGGAGGTGATAAGTTTCCTTAGAAGCCTCCAAACTGAGCGTAAGCGCAAAGAGCGAAGTCATTCGATTTTATGGGACAAAAGATCTGTTGTATTTGCAACCTTATTTGAAAATCATAATTCCCATTTCAGACCTTGTAGTTCATTGGACAGATGATGTAAAGATCATATGTGGCCTACGGCTAACTAGGGTGTCATGTGGCCTTTACTTTTTTCCCAAACTCAGAGAAGATTCCTAAATTAAAAATGCTAGTCTTCATCAGGATTTGAACCCCGAACTCGGTTCGGAGGCCAATCGCTTTACCTCACGGCCACCTTCTGTTTATAAATTGATCAAGTAAAAGTACACTTTAAGTGGAATTTTTCTGCCAACTTTTCTCTTTTCTTGTCAGTACGGTTAAATGTTAAATTAATGTTAAATACGGTTAAATGTTTACCGTGTGTCCTACTATCGTTCTGAAGATATTTTTTGCATGACCAAAAGTCCAAAACTCTTCCGCTAGATGGCGCTTCCATTAGCACCAAAAGGTTTGTTTTTTTAGGATGATGCCCATTAAAAAACAGATGTATTATCTAAAAGTGTTTTGAATGATCCTGCTACATCCTTAAGTTTTCTATGATGAATTGTGCGCTATAGACACTAGAAAAATGCAACTTAGTAGCTCAAAATGCTGCGAAAAACATAGCGAGCATAAACGCTCACCCAGATATCCTGTGGGGGGGGGGGACCCAAAAGAAAATCTTTTGGTTTGGTTGTATCACAAGTAAAAGTTCGAGAAACTCTTTAACTCTTTCTCTCCGTAATTATTTAACACATTCTGATGGAATCAACGTTGATATCGTCAGTTAGGAGAGAAAGAATTGAGTCTTAGATACATGTTGTTTTGAAAACAAGTTTAGAAGTTTTATTTCGCTTTTTTTTTTTGGTCGAGCACCAAAAGGAACTTTCGCACTAGTCATCAAATATCCTAAGGACGCCACTGGCTTTTTTTTTGTTAAGAAGACGCATGCTATTCAGTTTATATTCATATTAACAAGAAAAAAATCTGAACTCTAGGCTTTGTTTTGTTCAGAACGCAAGATCATTACGTCATATACCAGACCTCCAGCAGGGTGTGAAGGGGTGGAAGAGGGTGGTCTTCAAACTGGAGATCAACATGATTACACTGCTGGTGTTACCTATAGGCCACATAAGCTTTAGTTTACAGACCCCGCTTGCCCCGTGCTCCCACACCCAATATAATTACAGGGCTATTTTTATTTTTTAATCCTTTTTTTTTTTTTACCTTACAAGAGGTCTCATATTTCTAATAGCTTATAAACTTATAGCCCTGAAACCACCGTGACCTTCGTGTGATCGAGTCAGTGTTGATTCAACAGGGAGCCACGCGCGTACCAAACGTTTAATTCTTGAAAGGTAGTTTATCTCATGACTGAAAAAGATTGTTCCACTACCGCTGTCTCCACATGATGACCAGTGAGTTCATGAGTGTAACTTGTTCAATAATTTTTACAAAGTATTTTTTTTTCATTAATAAATCAGACACAAAAGAAGAAATGTTACATTTGCTACAAGAAAGAAAACTGAGGTAGGTCTTCTTGTTTTGTTTTGTTTTTTTTTTTTTTTTACATTTTTGTTTATTTTTGCACATATATGAGAACAGCGAAGCTTCAAAAACGTATTTATCAGTGCCTCTACAATTTACGAATTAAAATTTTTGCACTTTTGGTGCATTATTAGGCCCATAAGGTAGGATTCAATGGGTGATTCGAGGTTTGCTTTGTTTAAAACTGTGCTTTCACTGAGGCATACAAAATAAATAAAAAAAAAGTGGGGCAGCCTGAAAGTTCGTGATTGGGAATGACGGCCTTCTTTTATGGGATGCCACAAAATTATGCTATGTTATTGTAATGCTGGCTGTTCTTTTAAATATAGGCAAGTAAAGTTCCCCTCGTAGACCTTGCACTCTATAGTAACGATGATGTAAATATCGTACGATGGACCTACACTAAATAGGTTAGCCCCTTAAGTCCTCAAAGCTACTCTGAAGGCGTTCAGCATAGACCTAGCCACCTGGGAGACAGAGGCACATGACAGAACACCATGGCGTCGCTCTGTGAAAACTGTCGCACAGGTTGCTGAGAAAAAGAGAACAACGCTGGCAGAAGAAAAACGTCAGAGTAGAAAAGCAAGGCCAATGACACTAGCTCCAGCTGGAATTACCTGCCCAGAGTGCGGCCGAACATTCCGGGCTCGCATAGGTCTCACCAGCCACATGAGGAGGCATAAAACCCCAGTGCAAAGCCCTCATTCCCCTGGATGACAAAGTGGTCATCATGAAACCACGATAGACGATATATATATATATATATATATATATATATATAACCTTTTAAGTCCTACATCTTTAAAAGCATGTGACAAGAATCATAACTGATAGTGATATGCTTAATGTTAATATTCTAAATAAAACTTTTTATTTCTGTGCTTCTTTTAGATACAAAGGGAGCCAACTAAGCCTCGTAGAGGAATGACTCTACTACAACTAATGCAGAAAAGAAAATCTGCTGCATCCACTTCAGAGTACCCAGCCAGCAAGTATCACAAATACAAGGGAGGCTATACAAACAGTAGCAGTCAAAGCGGAAGAGAAGACAAGGGCAGTAACAGCGGCGAGAAATCCTCTTCTAGACGACATTCAGATTCAAAGGACACGAGGGATGAGAGAGACGAAGAGAAGGAAGTCACTAAAAGAAAGAGTGAGAGGGAGGAGAGAGACGCCAGAAAGAGGAGAAGAGGGAGCTCCAGCGAAAGTGATGACGAAGCGCGCAAAGTGCACACGTCACGCAATGAAGACAAGCATGAGAGAAACAAATACAGCGGAGAGCAGGGGGATTTTGAAACAGAATTAAAGAACGGCAATTCATCGAAAGGGGATAACTCTGACTACGAGTGTGAGCTTCTGGCAAACTATTAAAACTCATAGGAATTTTATTTTTTTACCACAAAAATTAAACTTGTATATGATGAATACATTTAAAGAATTATTTTAAACAACTACTAATCTTTTTAAATAAATGTATTGTATTACTTAAGTATAGTGGATTATTTGGATACATTTATTAACGGACAGTAAACGTAAAATCATTTCGTTCTTATTTGATGTGATTACTGTGTGTGGTCAAAGTACATTAATAACATGAATAAAATGCCGACACACAATGTCACAGTTTACTATGTAATGTCCTAGATTTAATTTGTTTATAAGGCCTATAAAGATAGTTTGAAAAACACGAATTCACAAAGATGAAACGTGTGTATTTGTTTTAGTGTGTGTGTGGGTGAGTCTGTCAAGTTGTGTATGTGTGTGTGTCAGTATGATGAATCCATTGCTGTGTGAATTAAAACATGTTTGATTATGTAAGCTGCCCAAGTTTGATATCATCTCCCTTCTATTTTCTAACTACGTTAGCCTTATGCGAACCGATTGTAAGATAACGAAGGGAGTTCGAATTTTCAAACAAACTCTTAGACAGCCTCTGTTGGTTCGTTGTTTGAACGTAATTGTAAGATTTTTAATAACTTCGAGAACTACAAAAAAAAAGAGAGTGAAATTTATATTTAAAAAAAAAACAATGACACATATCCCCGTATTATTTCAAAACATGCATGTCCTAGAATCAATTCTATTGTTTTGATATTGTCTCAATTAAAGAAAAGAAGTAATATATTTTTTTAATTTTTATAAAAATTACTTTCTATGAAACTGATGGTGGTCTATGATTTCTTTTTTTTTTTTTCTGATTGGGTCAGATCGAATCGGACTGGATAAGATTGGATCGGATTGCATCTGGTCGGATCGGATGGGATCGTCATTAAAAAAAAAAAAAAGCAAGTGTAAGGATCGAACCCACATCCCAGTTTTCAAAGCAGCACTATCAACTTAATTTCCAGTTTTGGGAATTTCCAGACTTCCATCCACCCAAAATTTTTCTTCAACCTTTGAAGAGAGTGTAATCTAATAGTAAGAACCTAAAAAAAAAAAACAATATTAAAATGTGCACACACATAAATGGATCTGTAAAAACACTCAGAAATACAGATAAAAGAGAGGCAATCACAATGCTTTGATACAATTTCTCACCAGGAAGAGTTAAATACCCAGAAAAACTGCTCGCAAGTTACTGTGTGTATGTTTGTTTGTTGCTTTACATGTTTCGGATATTTTAACTCTTTCTCTCCGTAATTATTTATCACATTCTGATGGGATCAACGTTGGTATCGTCAGTTAGGAGAGAAAGAGTTAAAGATAATGTATTTCCTAGTCCTTACATTCCACAGATCGATGGGGGGGGGGATGACAGCGGGCAAGGTACGAACCCTGGGCCATCAAGACAAGCTCGAATACAGCACGACCTGGCAATCATCCATGTATGTCATTGTGCAATGTGTAGATGAATTATGAATGTGTGTTCGTATAGGATTACATGTAAGTTATAGTGGAGACCCTTGATATCAGTAGACTTTTATCTGATCTAGTTTTATTTTGGTCAAAACAAGGGATAAACTTGAATAGTGCAATTATGGCGAGCGAAGACGTAGACGCATTACATTTTGTGGTGGAAATTACAATAATTACTATTAGTGAATTTATAAATTGCTAGTAAATAAAACAAAGATGCTTTGAGAAATATATCAGACATAAAACTGAGCTGTGATGTGATGGCTGAATGGTGCTGCGCTTGGCTTTCGAACTGAGGGATATTATTTCGAATCTGGAAATATGATGAAGTATAGGATTTTGACTATCGGAATTTTACGATGCGAGTCCAATCTAGCTCTAATGAGCACCTTACATTAGTTAGGGAAAGTAAAGGCGGATCATTCTTATGCTGGCCAAAAAAAAACAGATGACCTTTACATCGATCCATGCATGGTAGGGTCTGAAAGGGGATATTTATTTTTACTTTGACAGCCAGTGGCGTAGCTAGGGAGGGGGAGGGAGAGAATTTGAAAATCACCCCAAATAAGTGTTTTTTTTACATTAAAAATTAAGTTTTACGCAAAATGTAGGGGTCCCCAAAGAGGTCAGTTCCCCCGCCCGGGCCCCCAAACGATGGAAACTTTCTAGCTACGCCCATGTTTACAGCAGAACTTAATAAGCAAACATTCCCACTTCCCCGGCACCATTGAAATATACATCAAAGCGGCACATTACATCTAGTTGACATGATTTCCTGAGTTTAGCAGAAAGCAACATAAAAACCTTTATGTACCATGATAAAAATGTTATGAAAGATACAAACTTTATCGAGGTCAGCTGTCGTCATCGAGAAGTAGGCTACATAGAAGTCAAATTCATAAAGCGCTGGTTGTGAATCTGTATGTATGTTCGTATGTTAATGTTGTTCGAATTTTTCATCAATATTATTTTTGTACAGTAGTTACGCTGAGGTTGTCAATTGTAATCAAACTGAATTTCCATTAAATTGAATCAATAAAAATTATCTTATCTTATCCTTTGTAAAAACAACCCTAATATTGTAATAGTAAAGGAGAGAGTCTAATTAACATTTTATTTTACCCATTTCATAAACCTAGCCATGGGTTTCTTAACTATTTATTATAACAAAGTTTATTTTAACTCTGTCTGTCTGGTAAAATGTTTATACGTTATTTCTCCCACATCCAAACTCGGATCAAGTTGAAACTTGCATAATTATTCATTGGAATAGACAAGACATGAATCAATTAATAAAAAAATTACTGGTAACAAATTATTTTGTTTGATACCAACAAGGGAAATTAATCCTTTAGCACCCACAAACACGGCTTACTATGTAGGGTTTCGTCTCCTTAGATGAATGAACACGTCATTTCTCCCAGAACCATTGTTTAACACATTGAAACTTTCAACAATTATTATTTGTATCTAACAAAACATTAATCAATTTAAGAAAAAAAAATAACCACTTGTTTGATAACAAATAACGGAAATAACTTCTACATTATTGAGAAATGTAGTTGTAAGTGCGGATTTTTAAAGATATAAGCCTTTTTTAATTTTATATTTTGCTTATTAACTATCGAGTTTCGAAGTTACATTTTAAGGCTTGGTGACTATAAACATGTGTTTTTCTAAAGTACTATCTTTAGTCAAAATGAGTCCGGGTATAAACATGTGTTTTTCTAAAGTACTATCTTTAGTCAAAATGAGTCCGGGTATAAACATGTGTTTTTCTAAAGTACTATCTTTAGTCAAAATGAGTCCGGGTAATTTATCACAGCTACAATTCCCGTGGCCTGTAATGAAAGAACTGATTATCTAAATGATAGAATGCCGTGGAAATGTCGAGACATCTGTGAATCTCTTCTCTTACAACTTAATTACATTATTATAGTGCTTTAAAATTAAGGGAGTCAACTCAACGAAGGAGCAAGTCTAGATGAAGGATGTTTATTTATAATGAAGAGAATGAACCATAAAACACAACAAAAATAAATGTTAGACTTGGTTATCAGTTCTCTGGTGCCGCCTCTGTCTAGCTGCCACAAGGTCACGGATCCTTACAACTTTGACACAATTAGATGTTCGTGATAGGATCTAAAGGTTTTCGACCCAGGATAAGATCCGAAGCCTTTTCGGCAATCATGATTGCAGGTACATTGGTGTTACCGGAGACAATCCATGGCATTATGGAGGCATCTACCACTCGTAGTCCAGACACGCCTTTTACTCTGTAACAGACACCAGGTAATCAATGTAATGTTAACCAGTAAGCCTACACAAATATTTCTGTTTGTAGTTACCTAATTCTGGGTACCTTTGCCCCTGACGGCTGCTGGCACACCGAACGCTCTGTAGGTGTGCGTAAGTGGAAGTCTGAGGGTAGAGAGCTCCCACGCTCGTCTTGTGGGCCGCGACGGTTTAAAGAGCCGGTCGGCTGCTGCTCTGCGGTAGGCCGGCCGCCCTGGCTTTCTTTTCATGTTACATTTCACTTTAGTTACTTAATTCTATTGAACAGATAGAACCAGAAGAAGTTAGCAGTAAACGAAAATGGCTGCCTGGTCGTGCGGCTTGCGCTCTGGACTGTCGTTCAGATTTATCGATGGTCCAGGGTTCAAACCCTGCCCGCTCCCATCCCCCGACGTCCTGAGGTAGGTTTGGACTAGGAAGTAACTATCTTCAACTCTGAAGGAAGTACCGAAACATTTTTATAAACATTTCTACATAACCAATTACTTATACAATGATTTAAACATTATAGATTCTATTTAGCCTTCTTCTCCACATAGCAACAATGAGGTAGCCCACCCACTTGATTTTTAACTGCTGTCTTTTTATATACATATGATATGGTCATAGACATAAATAAATATAGACTGGAAACAGGAAGTAACTTTATGTAACTTGAAAAAATGTATATCTATTGTATTCGGATTTCCGAAATCTGACAAGTTGCACGATCTTCAGTCTTAGAGATTAAACAAACTACACTACCTCCTTATTTACAAAATATATAGGTGTGTTTCATTGTGTATATTAAACACTAATAAAAATATTGTAACACTTATATAGGTTATGGCGGAAATCGATATGAATACTTTACTTTTATACTGCTCATGCTGTATAGTAAAGCGCACAAATGTGCAAATCACAAATTTTCCCTTCATAAAACTCTCTTATTGGCCAGTCTATATTAATTTATGGATATGGTAAGCAGAAGTTTAAAATGGAAGTGAAACGGAACTAAAGAAATAATAATTTATGAAACTTAATTCCTTCAATTTTGTTTCCAATCCTTTTTTTTTCTACTAATATATAAAAATAGCATGTTTGTAAGTAGAAACCTCAACATTGACAACCTGTCCAACATCCTGGCCTTTACGTGTGGATCCGATAATGGGATTGGCAAAACTGTTTTCACTAACAGGAGAAGGTGCAGAGGAGAGTAACTGGCGCATTAACAATGAGGGTACATGGAGGAGGGACACGTGTGCTATGACTGGCTACCCACCTAGGAGAAGGACAACTCTGAATTCAAACCGCTGCTAACTTTCAGCTATGCCCTAAAGAAAATTTAGGAGCCGCAGTCCCTTATGCAAGCTAGCAGCACATAGTGCTACACCCTGGCAGTGCGTGCGACACCGCTGATCCAAAAACTGTATTTGTACTTGCTATTCCTTTGGACACATCAACTGCGTGGGAAGCGTGGTCGAGAGGCTAAGTGCGCTTGAATTTGGCTTGGCTTGGCTACCTAGAAGGTTCGACACCTGACTAGGGCAGAGTTGTGTCTACTGAGCGCCTAAAGGCAGCACGATAAACCAACTCCTTGATACGCCCTCCCACCCACGGGTCCACAATTGAGATTGGACCAAAGCGCTCAGAGCATGCTATAAGCATGAAAGTAGCGCTATCTAAAAGCTATAATAAAAAATCTGATTTGGCAACATTGTTCCGACCACAGCTGATGCATAGGCATTCATCTTAATTCTTTGCGCTAATCTATAGTCGCTTCTCGACTGAAGGATCATCAGTAAGGTAGACGGTGCCCATAGACCCCATCAACGATGGAAAAGGCTTACGTACAGAAGAAGATTCTACACATGTTTTGTGCTGAAATGACGGGAAGACGCTGTGGAAGTCCCCTCTGTGCTATGGAGTCTGTGTGTAAGTGTTCTATTGTAACTCTTCCGTCATGTAGCCTTTTAACGTGTCTTTTATTTTGGTCTGAACTATTAACCCTAATCCTTATGTACAAGAGAGGTCTCTATTGCCGTCACCGTTTTGACATCATCATTGTATGAGCCTGTTTTTTTTTTTTCATTTGCAAACAACGTCTTTTATTTTTTAACGCTTAGAAGAAAAATATAAAAAGCCATTTAAATAGTACGCCAGTCACCTAAGCTCCGGATCGACCACAGATGTGGGGTCATCTTTAGGACCCATCTTGCAAGTGCCGACTGGATGATAGATCGTCAAGGGTCTCAGTTTCAGAAGACATTCCCAGTACTTGTCAGACTCGTACTTGAGATGAGCGCAAGATTTGGCGGGAGTTTTCTCCGTGAATTCAGCGCCGATGTCTTTCAAAGGTTCACTTGAGACAATCTTCTTGCATTCTTCAATACCTGTAACAGTGTAACAATACAAGAAAAGAGAATTTTTAAAAATCCTTAACTAATATTTTCTTTTTAATGACAACATAATAACTGTCGATCAGCAAAATTTTAATGTGTAAATCGCTGCCTGATATTCAAATCATTGAGAAGTTCAGCTCTGATTGTCTGAACCATCTGGTTTGTTTATTAGAACTTGTGATTTGTGAATGGATTAAATCCAAACGGTACAATAGCTGGGAACATTATAGCACTGGGAGGGAAGTCTTGAAATTTATAAAACTCCCAAACAGGAAAGACGAATGGTGGCAGCTAGGATCATGTAATGTTAGCACGGTTTCGCATGGGACACTGCCCGATAGGATCCTATTTTGCTGATAGACCACGATCCCAGATGTCGACACTGCTCCATGGAAGCTAAGACAGTAGAACACATCCTCAACGACTGCATGGTGCTCAGAAGAAACGACTAGTCTTGTGAACGATGGAACTGCTGCATGCGAGGGTCTAGCCCTGTAAGGAAACAGAAAAACCTTAAAGAACACTGCCAGATACCTGGACCGTGCTATAGGCAATGTTTCCCCAACTTTATTCTTTAACGCAGGGGTGGGCAACCTTTTTCAACCGAGGGCCACATTAATGAAATTTGGGGACTAGGCGGGCCGCATATATATATATATATATATATATATATATATATATATATATATATATGATTTATTTTAAAAGATTTGAGATGCACATACATGTCATCTGCAAACAACAAATTACAATGCTTCCGATGATAAGCATGAAGCCATGAGGTCTTTCTTCAACTCCTCATCTATATATTATTTCTCAAAGTAAGAGGTCAAACGTGCAACAACATGCAACAACAAGTAAAGAGGTCATTTCTATTTTTAGCTCCATTAATAATTTTTTTAACGCATTCGCTTTACTTATTTTATAATGCGAAAAATTAGAACCATATTTAAAACTTGAATTATTTGTGTATTTAATAGTCAAAGGGAAAAGTTTTCTAGAGCGTAAATTGTTTATAATTCTTTTTAAAAAAAATCTATTAACTTGCAAAAGACTTTTAATACGAGTATTTGTGGACAATTGTGTTGGGAAAAAAAAATCATTAGCAAGGTTAGAGAGACAAGTGGAGTTTTGTTCTTCGACTTTTTAAAAATTATATTTTATCTTTTCAGTCTGTAGTGTGCTATTGTGTTTGTAATTGCAGATTGTGTTCAACCATATGCCAAAGACTTATTTCCCTTACAGCTTGATGGTTAACAGCGTTATAAATGACTATATTTTGTTAAAAATGTGTTTGACACAGTTTTGGACGCAGCATACAACGACTCCCATCCGCGACAAACCTGCTTTTTCTTAAATGGTCCCGCAGGAACCGGAAAAACCTTTGTTTACAAAACCCTGATTCATACCATCCGAGCCAGGGGAGACATTCCTATAACAGTTGCATCTACAGGAATAGCTGCAACATTGTTACCGGGTGGACGTACTGCACATTCGGTGTTTAAAATACCGTTGAAGCTCACGGCTACTTCCACATGCAATATCAAACCTATTTCGCAAGATGCTCAGCTTATTCTGCAATCCAAATTGATCATATGGGACGAGGCGCCAATGACACATGCATACGCATTCCAGGCAGTTGACAGGTTGTTACGTGACCTCACAGGTGAGGCGCACCCATTTGGAGGGAAAACAATACTATTGGGTGGAGATTTGCGTCAAATACTCCCCGTCATTCTGCGTGGCTCCCGAGCTCTCACTGTCGCCAGTTGCATTAACAAGCAATCTTTGTGGCGTCACGTGCATGTACTTTCACTCACAACAAATATGAGAGCTCTTCCCGACGAACAACATTTTGCAAAATGGCTTATTGAAGTTGGAGACGGGACAAACGGAACACCTGTAACATTACCTTCTCATTGCTTTCCTGTTCCTTCTGATCCAGTTCAACAACTATACGGCGATCTCGACTTCTCAACTGTCACTTCGGAACAACTCAGCACGCGAGCTATATTAAGTGTGACGAACGAAGACTCTCTACAGCTGAATGAACAAGTATTAAAACTTATTCCAGCCGACGAAGTAACGTACACCAGCGTTGACTCCATCGTCACAGATGATCCCGCAGATCAAGTTTCATTCCCCGAAGAGTTTCTCAACAGTCTTACCCCTACTGGGATGCCTCCGTATAAACTCAAAATTAAAATTGGTTCTGTCGTTATGCTTCTTAGAAACCTCATGCCAGCAAGAGGTCTCTGTAATGGTACTAGACTAACTGTTACCAGCATTCACCGCAACGTCCTAGAGTGTCAAACTATCGCAGCTGCTACCTCACAAACTGTCCTTATTCCACGGATATCCCTGACTCCATCAGACTCAAATTTACCTTGTACGTTTACCCGCAGACAATTCCCTGTTAGGTTAGCCTTTGCCATGACTATTAATAAAGCCCAAGGTCAAACGTTTGAAAAAATATGCCTTTACCTCCCAAGACCAGTTTTCAGTCATGGACAACTGTATGTTGCCCTCTCCAGAGTTTCTTCCTTCCATTCAGTCATAGTCATTTGCCCTAACCCACCCCATTTGGACAACTGTGTCTTTCAAGAAGTGTTGACCCTTCACTAAATAACCGCGTATACCATTACACAATTCAATGTATCAAGTATCTTTACAAGTATGTTTACAAAGGACACGACGCTGCATCCATTGTACTTCAGAAAGAGCCAGCCGATGGTGTTTTCCAACATTACAAAATACAAACTTTCCTTGATAATAGTTGTGTTAGTGCTCCTGGGACTCTTATTTAAATCGACAGGATGGCGCGGGGAATCTGTTGTAAGTAATCAAATGGCTTAATTTAAT
Organism: Biomphalaria straminea; assembly: GCA_021533235.1. NCBI lineage: Eukaryota > Metazoa > Mollusca > Gastropoda > Planorbidae > Biomphalaria > Biomphalaria straminea. The sequence goes on from JADKLZ010005243.1 coordinate 27,492,794, forward strand.
AATTTTTACACTTTACATTAGAGCGGGTCCTATAAAATTGCGTGTCCTATGAAATGCGGGCCCCACTGCGGTCGCCGGCCCTGGTAAATAGCGGCATATGCTATGCCGCCGGTCAACTAGTTAGAAATATTAGGAAAGGGTCAAAGTCAATGTCCATCAAGGAACCTAACAATATCTTCCTTTAGATTCCATATTGATCTAATGATTTACCAGTGAATATAACTGTGTTACCGAACATCAGAGTGTTTTAATTCCAAATCTTCACATACTTTTCGGAACTGCCGGTAGGGAACTGCCTTGGATAATTGGAAGCCATAGGCGAAGTGAATTTGGTGGCCCGGAATAAAATAAGAATATAGCAAATAAAGGAAAAACAAGATTACAAAGAGAGTTTGTGTGATACACAAACTCAGAGGCGGCCCCCGTAGGAGTCGGATCCCTATCAGATCCGCTTTGATCTCTGAACGGGGGCAGCCTCTGAGTTTGTGTATCAAACAAACTCTCTTTGTCGCTGCTAAAAGTTCATTAAAAAAAATTATATCAAAGAAAAACGACAGAAATATACATCTTCCGTGCTTTGATCTCTCAACGGGGGCCGCCTCTGAGCTTGTGTATCACACAAACTCTCTTTGTCGCTGCTAAAAGTTCATTTAAAAAAAGTATATCAAAGATAAACGACAGAAATATACATCTTTCGTGCTTTGATCTCTCAACGGGGGCCGCCTCTGAGTTTGTGTATCACACAAACTCTCTTTGTCGCTGCTAAAAGTTCATTTTAAACAAAATTATATCAAAGATAAACGACAGAAATATACATCTTCCGTGCTTTGATCTCTCAACAGGGGCCGCCTCTGAGTTTGTGTATCACACAAACTCTCTTTGTCGCTGCTAAAAGTTATATGGTTTGAACAAAATAGAACTTTCAAAGTGTTGCTGTATATTAGATTTTTAATTGTCTTAAATTAGGTTTCATTTATATTGCATAATAATTAGGTTTTTTCTCTTTAAATACTGCTTGCATAAAACATTTTTAAAAATTAGATTTTGAGCTTTTAGAAAAAAAAAAGTAGCCGTTGCATCAGAACTTTGAATGATCTATATTATCGTGATGTCAGATTTTCATTATCTCTTCTACTTTCTGAGCACTAAACGGGACGGACGGACAGACAGACAGACGGACAGACAGACAGACAGACAGACAGACAGACAGACAGACAGACAGACAGACGGACAGACAGGCCACACAAAACTAATAGCGTCTTTTCCCCTTTCGGGGGCCGCTAAAAAACACTAAAATTTTGCAATTTATTAAAGACATAGTGTACTTCGAACAATAACAATGAGTACAAGTTTCGCTATTCTTTTTCTGTAATTTCAAGCTGTGGTTCATGTGCGACCCACCTAATTCACTTCGCCTATGGCTTCCAATTATACACGGACCTTAACAGCCGCATACTTTGACTATGCCAAGGGACGATATCTTAGCATAGTATATATTATGAATATTCTCTCTCATAATTACTGTGTATTCAGTGTAGTTTTGTATAAACTTTCCAGTCATTAGTTTATGGTTGGGATATTTTCTTTATTTTATTAAAAAGGTTTTTTTTTCTCAGTCTAAGCTCCATCAGTTGTTACCCTTGCCATCTTGTACAAGCCAACCCAACTATTTCAACACAGTTCTCCATATCATTAAATAAATACTGGACAGGGCTTACGTCTTTTACTGAATTGCTATTGAATATAATCTTAGTTTTTTAAGCCTTTAGAAAAACGTCTAGAGACAACGTTTCTTTAGCCTCCTCATTACAAGTGATAAGGATCAAAAGTTTCAATAATTTCTATAGATATTTACAATGCTTTATTTAGGTTTTCGCGGCCCGCATAAAACACTTCGGCGGGCCGCATGTGGCCCGCGGGCCCTAATTTGCCCACCCCTGCTTTAACGGAACAATTCCAGCAATTGGAAAATTAAAAGGAACACTTTTGTATTTTATTTTCTAGAAGTATTTATTAATTAATTTACATGTAGGCCTATTAGTTAATTATTCTAGTAGTTAGTGAAACACCTATTTAGGACTCGAGGATCACTAGAGTCCCTTGGAACACAGTTTGGGACACACTGCATTAAGGGATTAATCTCAGTATTGTGCAAGGAGGCTTAGGGATGAGAATCTATTATTAACTGAACAAATATGGCTCTCAGACTTACCTCGTATTAACAACTGAACAAATATGGCTCCCAGACTTACCTCGTATTAACAACTGAACAAATATGGCTCCCAGACTTACCTCGTATTAACAACTGAACAAATATGGCTCCCAGACTTACCTCGTATTAACAACTGAACGTCTTCCGGCTTCTTGAGATAATTGGTTAGAATGGTAGGAGGGTCGAAAGGATCGCTGGACTTCAAGGTCAGCCTGCCCCGACTCTCAGGTCGCAGTAATGAGGGCAGACAACGGAACCCGTAGACCGAAGAATTTCTTTGCCCCATGTCCACCTTCACCTAATGGAAGTAGTTTTGGAGACAGACATTTTATACTAAAATGGTAGCCATTACAAATATTGTTTTTAAACGTAGAATCGAACAAATGAGAGAAGTCTATACCAAGAAGCTTGACTAGAAGAGAGAAGGCTAGACGAAAAGATGGTAAGCATTAGGCCCTAGAAAAGAGTGAAACACAAGAGCAAGCTTTACAAAAAGAGAGTAAATAAACTAAACAAAAAGAGAGCAAAATTTTTTTAAAAGAGAGTATGCTAAACGACAACCTTGACTTAAAGAGACTAAAGAGAAAAGCTTGTGTAAAGAGACTAAACGAAAAGAGAGAAGTTTGACTAAAGAGACTGTGCTAGAGCAGTCATGACAAATGTAAAATTGTGTTTTTCAGACTACTCATTGAATTTTTTTTTCTACAATCGTTAATAGGGCGAGATGGCCGAACAGAGGGGCCCTAGGTTCGAAGTCTGGGATTTCTAATTTCTGAATTTATGGGCGCCAAAATCAAATAGGTATTTGATATTAGCTAACGGTCTAATAATAGAAAGATGAGATATGACGTTTACATCTCCTGACCTATATATCACAATTTCTTAACATCGTTATGTCAATAACACATTCTAGAACGGAGTTCCTTAATCAGTCACTAAAACGAATTACTTAGTAGAGTTGTACGTTTATAACACGCACATCTGGATACACGAAGAAAGTCTTTATCTTTTTTTTTTAAAAGAAACGTCTGCAATTCATAAGATAAGATAAAAGTTAATTTTTTTTTCCGAAATATTAGGTCATTGGTATATTTTCCCTAAATGTAGCCTTTTTTTTTTTCGGATTTTTTCATTTTTTTCAATGATTGAATTAAAACAAGTATCATTATAAAAAAATAACATTAATCAAATTAGATAATAATCTACCAATTCTTCACTTCTAATTCTTCTCAACGACTGTTATGTTGTGGGATGCCCGGATGGCTACCTGGTCGTGCGCGCTGGTCTGTCGAGTTCTCGATGGTCCTGTGTTCATACCCTTCCTGATGCCCCCTCCCCCCGTCGTCCTGCGGGAGGTTTGGCCTAGGAAGTAAGTCACTCTGAAGGAACATTAAAACATAAAATACATTTTACAAACGTTGTGTGTTAATTCGTTTATCAAAGACCAAATTACAGCAGATTTCGAAAAAAAAAAAGTATTCGGTCTAAAAAAAACACTTAAATAATTAGATCAATGTAGATTTTTAAAAGATCTTGAATGTTATAGAAACATGTATGTTTGTATGACAAGTGTTAACTGGCAATAACCTCGTCAGTGTAACCAAAGCCATCGTCCTCTGGATGGGGTAAAAAAGTAAAAAAATGAATTTCTAAATCTGGCCAGTCTATCTTCTGTGTCTCCGGAGTTGTACTTTTAAAAGCCAATACTTCCGCTTGATATGCAGACGTGAGAAAACCTGGGGAAACAATCAATGTGTAATCTAAATATTACAACTTTGTAAAAGTGATCATAGGTGCTAATTGAGACATTTGAAATTAACCAATAGAAAATCTGCTATTAAGTTGAAAAAATACAGAGAAAAGGTTTCTATTAGATCTACATAGTTGTTAACATTGAAGAATATTTGTATCTACGCCTTACGGTTGACGTGGATATTATGTGGGGAACGAGCTAGCCAACCATAAAGAGCATTATCAAAAAGAGTGTCCAGCATCCATCAAGATGCGAACCAAGAACCTTTGGCTAAACAGACAAGCTTTCTTTCATCTTAATTATGGAACTAATAACTGGAATTTATTTTTCATATTTACCTGTTCCAAGGATTTTATATTTCAGATACGTAGACCAACTCTTCAAACTGTTAAACGGAGAGGAAATGGGCTCTCTAATAGTGACACCAAGATCAAAGAACAGATGGTCTTGAAGATTTTCACCAACAGGTAAATCGGATAACACAGGAATCTATAGTCAAGAAGACGAACGGCTATGTAAATAAAACATTACATTTAAAAAAAAATAATGAGTACCTATCAATACAATATTTAATGTACATTAAATACAAGGCCTCCAATACTAATAGTACCTTCAGAGCCCTCGAGAGCATCTTTCATTATCCTTTCAAGGAAGATATTGAAGAGTGTTGGTAAAAGTAGGCAGCCTTGTCTTACTCCAACTTTGGTTTTGAACCAGTCCCCAATATTATTGTTGAAGTACACCGCACTGGTGGCATCCTTTTGGAGGTTCTGGATAACTTTAATTATATTTTTATTAATGTACTTTTCCATTGTCGCCCACCGTGCCATTCTCGATCGAACGCTTTCTTGAAATCAATACAGACATGGAAAAGAATCTCTTGGAAAAAGACGAAGAGTCAGACAGATGGGAGGACAACATATAAGAATGGACGGGCCTACCATTGAAAGGGGTTTTAAACAAGGCAAAAGACATGAAGGAATGGAGAAAGACGGCGGATAAGTCTTGCTTGGTGCCCCAATGGTCCAACAGACTAAGGGATAGATAAAGGTAAAAGGTAAAATACAAGGCCGGATTTAGGCTTGATACGGCCCTAAGCTATCTGCGATAAGGCGCCCGGGCTTGCTGCCATCTTAAAGAGTCATTCTGGTGTTGTTCTGCGTACTTGGAACACCAAGGCCAGCAAAAGCGAACAAAAGCTCCCTTTCACCAGCCTGAAATGGACATTTGCGTGCGCCCCGCTGCCCTGTTCGACGGGGGGTGAGACTCGGGGGTAAAACTTTCTGTTTTTGCTGCGTTCACTGCCAATGGACACGGGTTCTCCGGGCTCGCGGACTAGAGACGTGGCTGAAGTCCGCACCACTGGCTTCCCCCGTCGTTTTCCTTTAATGTACCAGGTGGGGGGGTTTCGCCATTTGTGAAACGAACCCTTGAGGGACGGCGCCTGGATGTGACAGGTCTTTGCGAGAGCTTTTTTACATCCCCGCCAGTGCAATGAACTCACTCTCGTGAGTTCTTAGGCACTCCCACGGGGGCCTTATTTCGCTACCCATTTGGCCTAGTCGTCCCCTCATACGACCGTTTCCACCCGGGCGCCACGATGAGGCAGGGCAGCGTTACCCGGGGGGGGGGGGCTTGCTGCCATACCTTATCGTGGCGCCCTGGTGGGAACGGTCGACGGTCGTCAGAGGGACGACTAGGTCAAACGGCGAAACAAGTGTCCCGCGGGGGTGCCTAATAGGATACGAAAGTATTCTCATTGCACTGTGCGGGGATGAAAAAGAGCTCCCGCAGCGATCTGTCAACGTCCAGGCGCCGTCCCTCAAGGGGCAGTTACATAAATGACGTGTCCAGCACTGTTAGCCTGGTAGATTAAAGGAAAATCAAGGGGGGATCCGGTCTCTAGCCCGGAGTGCTCGTGTCCACCGGAAGTGAACGCAAAATCAAACTCAAGTTTTACCCCGAGTCTCACCCCCCCCTTTTCAAACAGGGTGGAGAGAAAGAGGAACCCTCCGCCTATCCAGTCCGGGAGCTCTTCTTCGTTTCTGCTGGCCTTAGAGTTCCAAGTGAGACACACAACTCCTACTAGACAATTTCAGATGACACTTTCTTTTGAAAACGATTTCTCCCCCCCCCCACCCCCCCAGCTAATTGGGGCTTTAAGGTTTCCATTACTGATTAAATACAAAATTCATTTTTTTCATTATTATGGTTACACACTGTTACATTTCTTTGTATGCGAAGTTTACATAATACCATTCACAAATTAAGGTCTATATTAAATGTTTCCAATTAATCCCGTTTTAGGTGTTTCGATTCATTCGATAAATGCACAATGACATAGCACAATAATTACCTTCAACTCCTCTAGATGTTTCTTTGGCCCAACTCCAGACAGTATTAAAATCTGGGGAGATCCAATCGCTCCAGCAGACAATATGACTTCTCTTTTGACACCAATGGTAAACTTTCTGTTATCTTTGATAACTTCAACTCCAACGGCTTTCTTGTCTTTTATAACGATCTATGTGTATATAACAATTAATTAACTTCAAATTTATTAAATATTTAGAAATTATTAATTTAAAAAAAAAACAATTGGCAAGATTTAGCGGAAAGAACGTTTTTGAGAAACTTGATTAAAATTCTATACTTTCACAAAAAACTTCTAAACACATTGAACTAAATCTAGTCTGGGACAATAGTACTCACAATGAAATAGTTTAATGACATTTTTTTTATATAGCTTTTATATAGCGCTGCTTTCATGCTTATAGCATCCTCAGAGCGCTTTGGTCCAATCTCATTTGTGGACCAGTGGGGGGGGGGTATCTAGGAGTTGGTTTCCCGTGCTGCCTTTGGGCGCTTAGTAAACACAACTCTGCTCGAGTCGGGTGTCGAACCGAGAGCCCTCTTCTAGGTAGCCAAGCAAGCCAAGCTCAAGTCGCACTTAGCCTCTCGACCACGCTTCCCACAAATTTCTAAAACCTGGTTCCACTTTCAGGGGAAGAACAAATAACGTTGTTGCCGATAATGTACGTAAACTTTTTGTGTTATGTTTCGGATGTTCCTTCAAAGTTGAAGCTAGTTGAAACTTCCCGCAGGACTACAGGGTGATGGCAGTGGGCAGGAATGAATCTGTGACCATCGAGAATTCCGAACGGCAGTACAGCGCGCATACCGCACGACCAGGCAGTTACTCTTAATAATAAGTTAATAATAACTTAGATATTATAAATAGTTTGTTTTTTTTAGCCCCATGTAATAAGATAGTCTATATTTTGTTTTGCAAGCTCATGCAATAATATGTCTACATTTTGCATGTAGGTCCATGTAATAATTTTGTCTACATTTTGTTTTGTAGGCCTTTGTAATAATATTGTCTACATTTGGTTGTGTATGGCCATGTAATAATAGGCCTAATCTATATATTTGTATGTAGGCCCATGTAATAATAGTATATATTTTATATCCCCAAATACGCTATTGGTTAAAAAAAGAATACATTGTCTGACAAGCTAGTAAGAAATCGGTTCAGTTGAAAAGAAGTTCTAAAGATATGACTGTGACACTACTTCAAGGAAGGCAAGGTAGAAATGCTAAGCAATTTTTTTTTTTTTTTTTTTTTTTTTTTTTTACAAAGCTTATATTAACTCATTCTGTTTGTCTGTTTGACTGAGTGTTATGGACTGAGTGTGTTTCTATGGTGATGGTGAGAAGACGTTATCGATAGGTTGGCTAGCGATAGCGATATGCACTGTGAATGCTGTAAGATAAGCGACATTGTCGTAAGCTGTCTTGGGTAGGCCAGACGACTCCAGAGAGCCTGACTGAAAAGTCGTGTTTTTATAGTGAGTGAGATTTTGTTAAAAATACCATTTTTAGCGGCCCCCGTAAGGGGAAAAGCCGATATTAGGTTTGTGCAAAATGTCCGTCTGTCCGTCTGTCACACTCAGAGCGCCAAACTAGAAGAGATACGAAAAATATTATTTCACCATTAAATGCGGCTTGAAAGGTTTAGGTGCAACAGCTACTTTTAGTTTTCTAAAAGCAAACCGTTTAATTTATAAAATTAATTATGCAAGCGATTTTTTAATAACAAAACACCAATTCTAAAACAATTACGTAAATGTAAGGGAGGAAATGTTACTATAAGAAATACGCTCGACACATAGATATCACGTACATTTTTTAAAATGAACTTTTAGCAGCGGCTTTCGTGTACTAGCGTAAAGCCCGGAAATGACGTGATTCTAATCTAATTTCTTAAATTTAAAAAAAGTCAGATTTAAAAAAAAAATTGTTTAGTGCCCCCATTAGAATGAAAGAAGCATATTTTTGTGCGTTTTGTCTGTTGTTTGGTTTGTCCGTCACGGTTAGAAAAAAACACACTAAAGGCTTTTGAAAATTTGATTTAACCTTTACTGTTCTTTCAGAAATATTGCGATAGTTTAAGGATGGGAGCATACAGGAATTGAGCCAGGGACCAACGATAAATCCGAACTAAAGTCTAGTGCGCAAACATCAAGAAAAGGCAGGTTTATACCCTGCTCGCCATCCTCCGTGTTCCAGCGAGAAGTTAATTATTTTCAACGTAGAAGGAACATCCGAAACATCTTGCGAATAGGCGGATCTGACAGGGATCCGACTCCGACGGGGGCCGCCTCTGAGTTTGTGTATCACACAAACTTTTTGTAATCTTGTTTATTATTGTCAAAGTCTAGTACATTTTATTTCATTATCTCAAGTTGACTTTGTCTATATTTTAATAAAGGTTTTATTTATTTTAATTCACAAAGAATTTATATTTATAATAATGAAAGATATGGCAGCGATTAAAAGGTGCTCTCCCTTCACTGAAAATGAGCTACAATTTTTTTTAAAGCTTTTTTTTAAGAATTTGTTTTTAAACTTCTTTCTAGAGAGCCATTGACGTGAACTATTTGGAACAAAACATAACGGTACAAAGTATCTAACCTTCTGAACCAATGAGTTGACAGCAACGTGTAAGTTTGGTCTGTTGAGTATCGGGTGAATGTAAGATCTGCTAGAGCTCCATCGTTCATCGTGTTTGGCGTTTACTTGAGAATGGGATACACCTGAAAGTGTAGAAAAAAGAAAATATCAATGAGTTAGATAGAAACTTATCCCTAATATGTTCTAAAAAATGTAGGATATTTGTTAAATATATATGTATGTCACGCATAGAAATCTAAACCGTTTGACCAATCTTGTTAAAACTGGACATAAATGTCCCTTAGATCATGGAGGAGACCCTAGTGTATGATTGATGTCCATTCCACAACTAAGCTGATTTAAAGACGTAGATATTGGTAATCAAAATGAAGTTTAATTTATTGGAGTTCAAGCTTGAATTCAGATGTGTGTGTCGAGTTAATCTTAGACTTAGACTTAGGTCCTCCCGCGCCGTTCGGCGCATTGGGCGGCAAGCTGTCTCCATAATGATCTGTCATTGGCAATGTCTGAAGCCTCCTCCCATCTGGTGTCCACTGTTTTGAGGTCCTCCATGAAGGTATGACGCCAAGTTATACGAGGACGTCCCTGTTTGCGTTTTCCTCGTATTGGCCTCCATGTCATCGCAATTCTTGGTATGCGTAGTTCATTTTGTCGTAGAACATGTCCCGCAAACCTCATGCGACGTTCTGTCACAACCTCACTGAGTGTTCGACTCCCAGTTCGGCATAGGATTTCCTTGTTTGAGACCCGATCTGTGTAACTGACTCCTAAAATCCATCTTAGCCATTGTTTGCTAAGCCACATTTAGTCTTTTCTTAATTTTAGCAGATGACTTCCATGTCTCGCGTGCATATTTTGCTGTTGGGATGACGATTATGTTAAATATGTGGATTTTGTTTCAAGTCCCGTAGCTTGGCTTGTCCAAATAGACCGCATCCTTTGATATAATCTTTACATTATCAGAATCCGTCTCAGCCATTTTTGTTGAGCCACATTTAGTCTCTTCTCAATTTTGACAGACGAGTTAATCAAATAAGCTTTACATGGTGGGTTAGATTAGTTACATAACAACACACATACACTTCAAAGAAGACTAACAATATACTACAGACTTACATACTGGTTCGGTAAGAAGTATCCAATTAATATCGTTTAAAACTGGCTCTACGTAGTATGAAATAGACAGACGGCTGACAGACCAACAGTTTTTTTTTTTAACAGCTAATTCTTTCTTGGTTCTGAGGAGATCCAATAATGAAACATGGATTACCTTCCATTGTTTTGCCATTGTGGTCTTCATTCAATGGATATCCAACTTTCTGGGCTGCTTCTACAATTGTCTGCGCCAATGGTTGAGATTTGATTCTATTAACAGGTATAGGCCCGCCCTTGCCTCGATAAACTGTAAGTAATAGTTATTGCTTAATGATAGCCACTTATGTCTCTTGAAAACAAAAATTTATAATTTTAATATTTTATTATTAACCTAGTTATCTAGATTATGCATTAGATTCATTCCTTAACTAGAACTATTTTTAATGTTAACCTGAATCCTTGATGCCTTCAATTTGTGTGTCTTCCAACTTCTTAAAGTAGGGCAGCACGTGATGGTAATCCCAGCCTTCAGAGTTAGTATACTTCGCCCACCTGTCATAGTCGTGTCTGGAGGCCCTTACGTATTGCATTCCATTGATGCTGCTGGTTCCCCCGAGAGCTCTGCCTCTGGGCCAGTAGGATGACTAATAAAATATTTTTACGTTTTTTTTTTGGTTCCATTAAATGCTGAGAGATTGATATAGATGAGAAAAAGAAACCACAAAGATGGAAGTGAGAGAAGAGAAACACTACATACATGTAGCTTAGTACCGTATCTCCATAAGTAAAATCACTAATCTTAGAGACTCTTCAGGAGATAAGACTAAAACGTAAATTAGCGCTAATACATAAAACACGACTAGATTGACACGGGTCTCCTCTGTTAACAAGTAACGTCTGTAATTTATAAGATAAGACCAGAGGATAGGGGAGAGAAAGAGGAAGAATGTAAAAGAGAGGAAAAGATGAAAGAGATAAACAGAAAAGAGAAAGATGATAGCAGAGAAAGAAGAGAATGGTGAGATTAAAGAAAAGTGAAGAGAGAGAGAGAAAAATAGAGGTTATAATAATTAAATAGAGTGAGAAAAAGAGAGGTTAAAATAATTAAATAGAGAGATGTTAAAATAATTGAAGAGAGAGAAAGAGAAAGAGAGGTTAGAATATATAAATAGAGAGAGAGGGTTTAGGTGGAGTGATTGAGTCGACAATGGAGGAGATGGCTGACATCAAGGAAAGAGCAAGAGAACAACAATTGGGTAGGGGAGGGGAGAGCGTGCTGGTATCTGGGAGAGAGAGGAAAGTGAGGGGGTAGAGAAAGAAGAGAGGGAAGTGAGGAAGAAGAGAGGGAAGAGAGTAGGAAGAGAGGGAAAAAAA
>JADKLZ010005243.1:27510832-27532305 GCA_021533235.1 Biomphalaria straminea
AATAGCTTGTTGTCACGCCAGAGTTTGTGACGTCGGATCTGTGACGTGGCAACAGGCTATTGGTCGCTGGTTCAGGTCTTCAGTAAGGCTTGGTCTCGATGTATGCCTACACAAAACATTAAGATACTACTGGAGTTTGTTTCCTCAATTATATTTCTTAACACATTTCTTAAGTATAGAATCATGTACCTTGCGATTCTATTCTAAGATCTTCAATAACGATCAAACAATTTTTCCTTTACATTTGGTGTTCACAAGAAACAAGACACAAAGTGCAAGCTGACTTGTTTAGTAAAGTTCCCCTTTCAGATCTTAAAATGTATAGGGCAAATGATGTTTTTAAGTCATTTGTTTCTTTAGCCAAATGTTAATGAGAAGGATGTCACGTGGCCAGAACAACGACCAACCGGCTTTACTTTTCCCCAACTTATGTTAGGTTCTCGGTTCGAAGACTGTGATTTTAAACTTCTGGATTTTTAGGGCGCCCCTGGGTCAACCATTCTCTGATGGGTACCTCACTTAAGTTTGGGAAAGTATAGGTTTTTGGTCGTTGTGCTGGCTACGTGACCCGTTAGTTCTCATGTTAATCATTTAAAAAAAAACTATTTTAACCGACATTTCACGCAGAATTTTTAAATAAAAAGTAAGTTTAATAAAATTTACCTCAGCTCAGGGTCAACCACTGCAGACGGGTCATCTTTGGGACCCATCTTGCAGGTGCCTACAGGGTGGTAGGTAGTCAAGGGTCTCAGTTTCAAAAGACATTCCCAGTACTGGTCAGACTCGTACTTGAGATGAGCGCAAGATTTGGCGGGAGTTTTCTCCGTGAGTTCAGCACCGATGTCTTTCAAAGGTTCACTCGAGACAATCTTCTTGCATTCTTCGATACCTGTAACAGAACGAGAAAAAAAAATAAGTTTAAACTAGATTACAAAGAGAGTTTTTGTTATCACACAAACTCAGAGGCGGCCCCCGTCCCCGATGTCTTTCAAAGGTTCACTCGAGACAATCTTCTTACATTCTTTAATACCTGCCACTGAAGGTAGACATAACGTGAGTAAATAAAACCTACTGTAGGCGTAACATTGCTTTTAGAACATTTTCTTGATGCGTCATTGTAAATAGGTCAGAACACGCGTAGGACGTAGCCATCTTCTTTTTTGAAGTAACGTCTGTATTTTATAAGATAAGATAATGCAAGTTTTTTTAAGCACATAATATAAAACAAAACTTCTTAAAGTCCAAGCTGAATGACGGAGCAAGGATAGTTAGGGCACTGGGTGATTTCAAACATTGTAATAGTCAGAGGTTTTTAAGGCACTGGGTGATTCCAAACATTGTAATAGTCAGAGGTTTTTAAGGCACTGGGTGATTCCAAACATTGTAATAGTCAGAGGTTTGTTATGGCACTGATTAATCTGACATTGCAAAAGTCATTGCTTTGCTAGGGTCCATCCAGTTCAATACGGATTTGAAAGGGCTCTGAGTGTATTCAAACATTCTAAAAAGGCTCATTAGGGTACAGTATCCACATCAGTAGAGAGGTTTGTTAGGTTACTGTGTCCATACGCTTCAAATTTCAAAGGGTATTGTGTCCATACACATTAATAGTCAGAGGTCCACTAAGGTACATATGCATCCATTCACATTCAGAGATTTGTATGGGTATTGAGTGTGTCCGAACATAAGGAACATTGGCAAGTATAATAATGTAAAAAAGAGAGACAAAATGTTAGCCATAAAGCCCAAAAAACAATAAATAAAGAGAACCTGCTATAGACGAAGTCAACAAGTCAGAGAAAGATGAACACACCATACTCAAGATGTAACTGAACACTAAAAAAACAACCTATATCAAATAGAGCAGTTTTTCAATCAAGAAGTTCGGTTTGTGGATAAAATTTTGTACTAAAAGCTATTATATCACAACGCTGTAACCTGCTGTACTGTGAGTTGTATTATGTATAGAGATCAGGGCCTGATTAAAAAGGGGGGGGGGGCTACAGCCCTGAGGTATCACATATCCACAAGAAAGTAAATTCCACAATAGAGATAAAAATATTTCTGAATTTTGAAGGGTGAGAAGCTTTCATTTTTTTTTCCACATTTTTTTACGCTGGCAAAAAATGTCTTGAATAAGAAGTACGCTTGTAGCATGCTCGGAATATGTAAATACGGCTTCAGACTTATAACAGTGCGTCTACCAAAGGAATGAACATCCACAACCTCAAAAATAAACTTAAAAAAAACAACAACTAAAATATGAACATTATTTTTTTTTAAAAAAAAAGGAAAGCTAGATTAAATTTATAACAACTCTATTTCTTTCTTCTAAAATAAAGCATGCATTTAGATATTAGTATTTTCATTCATAAATGTATCCATATTAAAGCTTTATAAAATCCTGCTCTGGAGCAGGATCCGGCCCTGACAAAGATCAACAACTTAAAACAGCATTGAAGCAATTTCAAATTCTAAGACATATCAAGTGTACCTCTAATTAGAAGAGCTACATCCTCAGGTTCAACTAAATAGTTGGCAAATATGGCGGGATAATCGAATGGATCTCTTGATTTCAAGGTCAGTCTGCCTCGACTTTCAGGTCGAAGTAAAGTTGGCAAACATCGTATTCCATAAACTGAAGAGTTCCTTCCCGCTATGTCGGCCTTGACCTAGAGTGTTGTAGGAAAGTAGACATTAATTGTGGCAGAGGAGTAGCTAGCCTCATTTCCGCCCGAGGAGGGATCGTCCCTTTCATATAAATACCTCCCATATTATCCCCATCCTAAAACTAATTTCATATGAGCCATGACTTATAATAGTAATATCTCGCTGTCTAAGTAAGCCATTCTGCGAATGAGTCAGTAACTTTGCAATGTGTTCTCATCAATTTTGAGCTGCATGCTGACTCTGCCACTAAAGGACAAGCAAAATTTAAAAAAATTACTTTAAAAAAATAAAATAAAGCTTATCTCAATGGGAAGAAATCCGTCCTCAAAACTACATCTATCAATACTATAAAAGTGATTTCCCTTGTATGGTACTTAAAAAAAAATTAATTACCAATAATTAATAGACTAATTGGGTATTTTTAAAATTGATTCATGTTTTGTTAGGTACAACAAATAACTGTTTAAAAGATCAACTTGATCGGCGAATATGCGAGGGGGGAAATGCGTTTAAGGGGACTAAACCCAACTAATTTAGCCATATTATGTAAAAACTGAAGGAATAGTTTCCCTTGTTGGTATCAAACAAAATAATCGATTACCAGTAATTTATTAACTGATTTATAACTCTTTGTATTGAGTGATTTTTTAGTCTATGTCAATGAATAATTGTGCGAAGTTTCAACTTGATCCGAGAATAGGTTGTGGGAGAGATAAGGTGTAGACACTTTTGACCAATCAGAGTGAGTTGATAGAAGCTTTGTAAAAACAAAAACAAACTGTAGGTAACTGATTAACCCTTTCTCTCCGTAATTATTTACCACACTCCGGTGGAATCAACGTTGGTATCGTCAGTTAGGAGAGAAAGAGTTAATCTTTTTCAGTTCGAAAAATTATTTAGTGGCACATCAATAGTCGGTTTATTTTTATTTATTTATTTATTTATTTATTTATTTTTGCAATTCCTGGAATTTCAACCCTGATTTTTGTAAAGTTCACTATCGCTTTCCCCTTTTACTTTACACTCCTCTTCCTCCTTTTTGAAATGTAGCCTATATTTTACTTTTTCTGACATTGATCAATATTTCATTATTTTTTTTTTAGATCCCATGGTCCTTTACGTGTGAGGATAAGTTTAAAGTTATCATTATCTCAATGATCTATTGATTCAAAACATATCGGGGGAGGGGACATATGCAGGTTTTCAGAGAAAATTAATTATTCAGCCTTGAGTACAATTAACTTTGTCAAAAGAAAATAATTTCTTCAAGCTTTTTGATATATAAATCTAAGAATACTTGATGATTAACATTGTCTCTGTGTTGTCCGTGCCAACGTAACATGAGTGATATGCGCATTTCATTTCTCAGTTTCCTCCCTTGATGCATATTTCATGTGGAGTTGTTGGGGGAGGCGTGGTGAATGAGTGATTGAGGGCTTGGCTTCCAAAACGGTTCCCGGGTTCGAATCCCGGTGAAGACTTGTATTTTTTAATTTCGTGATCTTTAGGGTGCCTCTGAGTCGAGGAAAAAGTAAAAGCAGAGAGAGAGAGAGAGAGAGAGAGAGGCAGAGAGAAAGAGAGAGAGAGAGAGAGGCAGAGAGAGAGAGAGAGGGGGGAACATCACCTCCTCTGAGTATCCGTAGCCATCAAGATCTGGTCGAGGTAAAAATGTCAAAAAATGAAGTTCCAAATCTGGCCAATCTTTCTTCTTTGTTTCTGGTGTAGTACTTTTAAAAGCCAATACTTCTAATTGGTAGGCAGATGTGAGAAAACCTGGCAGAAATTAGAGCATAGCTTGTCTAACTGATACATTGACCTGTGTATGACATTGATAACTTATTGGGATGAATAAGCGAGAAAAACAAAACAAAAAAAAAACAAAAAACTTTAAAACAACAAAGCTTATACAAAGTGTTATTGTATCAATTACTATTTCAGCTTATATCACCACTTCAGTCAAGTATAATTCCTTTCCCTTGTTCAAGATACCAAAAAAAAAATATCTAATTGGTTCATTGTTATTTTTTAAAATTAATGCTTGTGTTGTAAGGTAATAGAAATAATTGTGCAAAATTTCAGCTTGATCTGAGTTTGGGTGTCATAGAAATAACGTGTACAAACTTTTGACCAGACAGACAGGCAGACTTGATATACGCTTTTTAAAAAAAAAAAAAAAAAAAAAAAAACAACTCCTAAACTGTAACCAACCTGTTCCAAAAATCTTATACTGAAGATACGTCCATTGCCATTTCTCCAAAACATTGTACGGAATAGTCAATGGTTCTTGAATCGTGATACTTATATCAAAGGAGACATGGTCCTGAAGGTTCTCACCAACTGGTAGATCAGCCACCACAGGGATCTCAAATCAAGATACAATATTAGCATTTATCGTTCAAATGAAGGTCAACATTGAAGCTATTTTTTTAATTAGTTCTATAATTACCTTTAACTCTTCCAGATGTTTCTTTGGCCCAACTCCAGACAGCATTAAAATCTGGGGAGATCCAATCGCTCCAGCAGACAGTATGACTTCTCTTCTGACACCAATTGTAAACTTTTTGTTGTCTTTGATCACTTCAACCCCAACGGCTTTCTTGTCTTTTATAACAATCTGTTTTCATCACAATTGTTAGTGTTACACTTAAGTAAAATAATCAAATGTGGTAGGTTGTTCAGGGGCGTAGCTAGGAGTTTTACGTCATTTTGGGGGCCCGGGGGGCTTGACCTCTTTGGGGGTCCCTGCAGTTGCTAAATATTAAATTTTCAATGTAAAAAACACTCATTTTTGGGGCCCCCCTCAATTGGGGGCCCGGGAGATTTTCAAATTCTCCCCCTCTTCCCCCCACCCTAGCTACGCCACTGAGGTTGTTAAAGCGAAGGTTGACTATGTTGTGTTGCTTTATTAAGTAAAGTAAATAGAAATACATAGGACTTAGTTTCTATCAATAAGTTAATAGTACAAAGTATTTTTAAGTGTACAAAACTATTACAGGATATTTTTACTAATGGATGACATTGTAAGGCAGTGATATGAATGTATAAGTGTCAATAAGTGAATTCAAAATCTTTCTTAGAAAAGGTATAAACAGTTATGCATAAAAATACTATGATATTTTCTATATCTACTATCAATAAGCTAATAATAGGTTGATACAATTTACAAGCAATACTATTTTAGCCATTCTCTCCGTATCTACATCTAAATAGTGTATAAAATAATGACATAATAGATAAGAGTTAAATATTAAATGTACAGAATTGCTGACACACTGGTCATTTTTAAGTCTTCGTAGATACTCTCTTGACTTAACCCCATCTTGTAAAGTGCCTGACCTGATTATGTTTCATCTATATTACAGTAAAACCAAGCCCTAGCCCTAGATATCATCAGAAGCATGAATTAGAACAACTGGATATATAATCTCCATGGAAACTATGATAAGTGAATAACTTGTTTGCGTAAAACTTAGAGCAGAAAACTCCATAAATATTGTGAGTACTATTTCCATCCTTAATTCTATTGCACTATTGCACTAACCTTCTGAACCAATGAGTTGACAGCAACGTGTAAGTTTGGTCTGTTGAGTATCGGGTGAATGTAAGATCTGCTAGAGCTCCATCGTTCATCGTCTTTGGCGTTCACTTGAGAATGAGCTACGCCTGGTTAAATGAATGAATATTAACATTAACGACCCCTGAATGAAAATGAATATGTAGCCTGGGTATTAGTCAATATAGTGAATATAGTGAATTGTGTGTAGGCCTATAATGTTTACATATAATACATGTTTGTTTGTAAAATGTTTTACATGTTTCGGAAATTCCTTCAGAGTTGAAGATAGTTATTTCCTAGTCCAAACCTCCCGCAGGACGACGGGGGATGGGAGCGGGCAGGTTTAGAACCCGGGACCATCGGTAAATCGATACGACAGTCCAGCGTGCAAACCGCTCGACCAGGCAGCCAGCCATTATATAGTACACTGTAGTATATAGTACTTTATAATAACCATTAAATGAGCATTATGTACAAATCAAACGTTCTTAAGCACGAAAACACACACACACACACACTGCTACCTTCTAATGTTTTGCCATTGTAATCTTCATTTAGTGGGTAGCCTGTTTTCTGAGCGGCTTCAATGATTTTGTGAACCACCGGTTGGGATTTGATTCTGTTGACAGGAACGGGGCCTCCTTGACCTCGGAAAACTGAAAGGTTGAAATTTTAATTTGAGATATTATACAAGTCTTTATAGCGTTTCTAATTGATAAAGTCACTATCATAGTGGAAGGATATCAACAAATACGTGTGACACAAATATAATTTATTGTCTCTAATTTACATGTTAGAAAAACTTCGCCTTTTCTAAATAGTCTCTCATAGAAGAAAATAATTAAGATTTTTTTCTTAGCAGCATAGCTTCTCGAATAGGTGTAGATATTAAAACCTTATCTTGCATGGATAATTTATGTCAAAATCGAGCTATATAAGCTTTATCGACATAACTTCTTTCATAGGTGTTGATACCTCTAGCCTTATAACTTCTCTCGTAGGTGTTGATACCTAAAGCCTTATAACTTCTCTCGTAGGTGTTGATACCTCAAGCCTTATAACTTCTCTCATAGGTGTTGATACCTCAAGCCTTATAACTTCTCTCGTAGGTGATGATACCTCAAGCCTTATAACTTCTCTCATAGGTGATGATACCTCAAGCCTTATAACTTCTCTCATAGGTGATGATACCGCAAGCCTTTTAACTTCTCTCATAGGTGTTGATACCTCAAGCCTTATCGATGACATTCCGACCATTGTTATTCCATTCCATGAAGTAATCCATAGTCGTTTCTGAAAGAGGCCTCTGTCATAGATGAAGATCTCTAACTCTTATTATATCTGCATAACTTTTCCTATGGAAAGAGACCTATAAGCCTTATCTACATAATATCTTTCTTTGGCGGGAATTGTAATATTGATTTCTCAAATGAATGCGGTCCTAGCGTGGTTAAGTATCAATCAATTATCATTCTTCAAGAATCTTTAATCTCTATTAAAAGCAAAGAAACCATTTTTCTAATATATAATACAGACGTTACTTCATAAAAGGAGATATCCACCTGAATCCTTGATGCCTTCAATTTGTGTGTCTTCCAACTTCTTAAAGTAGGGCAGCACGTGGTGGTAATCCCAGCCTTCAGAGTTGGTATACTTCGCCCACCTGTCATAGTCGTGTCTGGAGGCCCTTACGTATTGCATTCCATTGATGCTGCTGGTTCCACCCAGGACTTTGCCTCTGGGCCAGTAGGATGACTGAAAGAAAATTAAAAACTAAGACAAAATATTCTGTGCGAAATGTGTAAAGAAAACGAACGAAAAGAACAAAGAAAGAAACATAGAAAGAATTAAAGAAAGAAAAAAAATGAAAAAGAAATCGCTATTCATAGCAATACGCTAACCTTAAATTTAAATCCCTTCATAAGACCAGGCTGTGGTTCCGTGTAGTAGCCCCAGTCCAGGTTTGTTCTCCATGTTGTGGCTGCCAGGCCTGGAATCTTAATACTTTCCTTCTCCCAGTCATCTCCCCCTGCCTCAAGCAAGAGCACCGTGACCTGAGGATCCTCGGACAGACGATTGGCCACCACACAGCCAGCAGAGCCTGCTCCAACTAGTGGACAAAATCAATTATCATGTGGATATTTTGTTAAACGGCTCAGTGTGTCAATACATTTGTAAATATAAAAAGTCGGACGTCTTTCCAAAATATTGCGTACATGTATGTAAAAGCAATTAGCAGAATACGTGCACAGCTGCCAGATTATACGATGATCAAAACGAAGGACATGCGTTCGAGTCCTGTCACCGTCTTCCAAATATCCAAATACAATCGTACTAGAATGTGGGGGTTAATATTATTGTGGTTCGAGCCTTGATTTATCAATATTTTGAAGAGCTGCTTGTTTCATTCTAGCTTGTGGATAGTGGAAGGAAATGGTTAACAATAATATCATATGAAGGTAACATCTCAACTTTATCAATGTACACTACCGTCGATTTTTTTTTTCTTTAAACCAATTAATCTGCAAGACTTTTAAAAGAAAAACTGGGATAATCTTTAAAAAAAATATTTATAGGTACAGAATTAATATTTGTAAGCCTATGTCACTTTTTTTTTTCAAATTGGTGCAATGGACCTCATTCACCAAATGTAAATAAACACATTTAGCCACGTCATAATATTGATAAAACGTATTGCGTAATTTGTATAGAAGATTTAGAGAAAATGTTGTTTGTTTACGATTGGTGAATGAGGTCCATTTAATTTTTATATTTTGTGGCATTTTACGTCTCGTGAGACGATCTTTTCCCTTTGCAACGTCTTGTGTGGCTAAAGAGGCCAATCCTTGATAAGAGATGGAGTGACTTCTCCATTGCTGGGGGAAAGCCTGGGCGTGAATTTGCGGGTGCTGGGCTGCCCACACGTCAACACTCGCCTCTCTTCCATACTGGCCGGGTCCAA
Organism: Biomphalaria straminea; assembly: GCA_021533235.1. NCBI lineage: Eukaryota > Metazoa > Mollusca > Gastropoda > Planorbidae > Biomphalaria > Biomphalaria straminea. The sequence continues at coordinate 27,520,021 of JADKLZ010005243.1, forward strand.
AGGGATGGCAAGCCAACACAATTTGGGGTCAGGTGGATGCAGGAGTTTGCCAGAGAGCAGTAGTTGTACTACTGTCCCCCCGCCTACGGGGCTCCAGGACCGGATTTTCCGTTAGGGTTTACTCCCTTAGCCTTAGTCCTTACAAGGACACACACACAAGGCAGTGCGGCTATTAACCTATAGCTAGGGGTTTGGTTTGTGGGCAGCAGGGCGTGTCCGCGCACCGACGGGCCATGCCTGCCTCACATCTCCGAGACCCTTGCAGATTAGCCTAAGGCTTCACAGCCTCAGTTTCCATCTGTCACCACAAGGAGGTACTGCATAGGACTTGCTGTGGAGAGGCTATATACTGGCAAGAGAGACTTACAAAATTGCTCCCCTTTCACAAAAGCTAGCCAGCGGTGGCAGCAAATTAAGCTACCACACTAGACGCTTCACACAGCCTTTGGACAGACATTTTTATATTAACATTAACTAAAATGCCTATTCAGACTGGTGACTGAGGTACAGCACTATAACAGTGACAATACTGCCTTTGTCCTGGAACATACCTCTTACCAACAATTAGGATCGCAGAACATTTTATTACATGCTTTTGTGACCAATGGAACATCTACCACAGCAATAAACAGCAGACTACTAAAAAGAGTAAATCGATGTTGAGCCTTTGCGTTAGATGTAGCTAACTATACAGGTCGCGGCCTGTATTGAATCTTTAAATTCCTCAACCTTAACATTGTCCATCTTTCGTGTCTTGAGTCCACATTATGCATACATCGGTTCAAAGTTATAACACACTGCGCACAGGCTGATGTTAAATTAACACAATCTATGGACGAGCTCTAAAGAAGCAAGTAGGGTCGATAACTCATTCAATAGAACGCATTCATCACAAAGGATTACTTACCAACAATGTAATCGTATGTCTGGTTAAATTTCTCCGTCAGATGTATTGAGCCTTCTTGGTCCAAGTACAAAACTTTAACAAGTACAGCCACAACTATGGCAATTAACACTGGCAAGTAGCCCATTGTTCCCCCCTGCAACTGTCGTTGATCAGTTGAGATTATTTCTCCTGAATCAGCTGAGATTATTTCTCCTGAATCAGCTGAGATTATTTATAGCAATATGTTGACACAGGTCTAAACAAAAAAAAATGTCTAAATGTAAATAATATTTTTATTATTGGTGTACATTAGTAATAAATTAGAAGAAAAAAAGTCCTACTTCCATATTATAAAGGGAAAGAGAGAAAAAGAGGGGGACAGAAGTAGGAAGAGAAAAGAGAGAGGGAGACAGAAAGGGTGGGGGAGAGAAAAAAGAGAGGGGGGGGGAATCGATGCATAAAAATAAATAAATGAATATATATTCATTGTATTATAAGAATACATACATACAGCCTGTTCTGCTTACGCAAACTTTTTTTTTCTTTACAAAACTATTTTGATAAGTTACAAATATAATAGTGCAATCTATATCTACATACAGTATATTATTTTATATACAGTATATTACGTGTAAGAAATGCAATTAAAAGTTCCACCTTTCAGACTTTGAAATCTACAGGGCAGATTATGGATAACGAGGGTCTCATGTAAGCCAGCAAAATGATCAAACGTCTTATGTCAGGTACCAAAATCCCAAAATAAAAAATCTGAATCTTCACCAGGATTTGAGCACACAACGACCAACCGCCTGATGTGAGGGACCCATTAGAGCTAGGTCAGCTAGGTGGACACATAGACACCAAAGAAATTGAAACTACCAGCCTTTACCAGGATTCATTACCACTCAGCCACCGTGCCTTCTTTGAAATGCACTTGTTATATTTCCATGTAAAGGGACTAATATAATAGTTGTATACACGATTATAAACTCATAGACACATTAATAATCTCTTGTGAAATAATGCAGCACTCTAGATCTACATTGTGTTAATATCAATCTGTTACATTTTTTTTTAAAAATTGATTCTCTGGCCCTTGAAGCAAGTAATTTTGTTCTTACCTAGATTGAAAGATCTACGTCTGACTACATAGTACTCGCGTTGTCGGAGTGTCACTTTTCTTTTGAGAACCGCTTTGGTATTTCCGTCAGTTAGTAGATCTAGAGTTTTCAAATACCGTCACTAAATTGATGTGAAGAAGCACATCAACAGTACAGAGCGTAATCTGCATTCATTACACATGTGCGCATGTTCCAAGAAAGTCAAGGACAGGGCACGATGTTTACTTTTTGCAATTGCTTTGACCTAGATTGTAGTTCTTGTTTTATTCCTGGACACATTGCAGTTGGAGGCTATTTTTAGATTTCCTGGAAAAATGCACTTGAATGCGTTGCATCCATTTAGATCTATTGGTAAAACATGGAATTAAATTTCAGTGATTGTACACTTGAATGAAATTACCCCATTGTAACTTATACAAATATAATAATAATGATGATGATAATAATTTATCTTTAGAATTCCAAATAATAGTGGTTACAGCCCGGGGGTATCCACAAAAAGGGACCTTCACAAAATGATGTTCAAAGTCTGAAAATGTAGTATGTTTATCAACTTTTTTTTTGTTGACCTTTTTCTCCCACATTTTCTTATAACAACAATACTTTAAATCTTACGACAACCATTGTTGCAGAAACTTTTACATTTTTTTGTCACTTTTAAATCTAAATTAAGATTGCTGGTTATTACCTAATCCAGAACCACAATATAATTTATAGTACTTATATTGTACTCTATCTTCCAGCGATACCATGTCATTGGTAACTACAAACGAAAAGATGTCGAAGAAGCCAGAACATATCATTGTTCCATCCAGCTCTTAAAGGAGACTGTTCTAGATCTTTTGCAGATTAGGCCTATACAATATGTGTATATAATAAATGAATTATCATCTACACAGTTAGTGAAAATAATTTATTAATCTAATTTCTAGTGATATTTAATCAATTCTCGTGGTGTGTTTCCTCCGCTTTCAATCTAAATATAAGTTTGAGGTCAACAAAAAACTTGAACTATTTGAAAATATACGACAGGATTATTTATATCTGTAAGTATTCGTTACAACATTTATTGAATAACATTTGAAACTTTGTGTCGTATAAATAAAGAGAATTGAAATATTTTATTTTAAAAAAGTAAATTTCCGCTTTCAGACCTTGCAATCTACAGAGCAGATGATGTAAAAGTTATCTGTTTCTATGACTACGGTTTACGAGTGGTCATGTGACCTGCACAAAAACCAACCACCTCTACTATCCCCCAAATATTATCATGTACCATTTGGGTGGACTAAGAGGGTTAAAAAAAAATTCAAATTGTAGTCTTCAGCGCTATTCAAACTCGAGAACTCTTGGTTTGAAAGAGAAGCGCTGTTTCATTTAGACGCCACACCCCCACATGTATCTATAAAAACTGTTAGCAATATTAACAATTTCAAAATAACGTGTGCGATTGAAATATCTTTATTAATTGTTTTTGTTTAGTGCAACTTTCATATGGAATGATCCCTCCTATAAACAGTAGAGAGGGGGGAACTGCTGTGTGGGCGACATCGTTCCGACCATAGACAATGCCCAGGCATTCATCATATGTGGACGGGAGTGTCTCTCCAAAATAGGGCTCCACAGCCATATGAAAAAGTGTTCAAGATGAACCTATAGTCGTTTTACGACTGAAGGAGATCTATAAAATGTAATGTAGATTTATATCCCGAAATGCTAAGTGTTGAAACAAAACAGGGGAGAGAATGGAAACAAAAGAATAAAGATTGAACCAAAACAAGGGAGAGAAATAAATAAAGGTTAATACAAAACAGGGGAGAGAACAAAGTCAAATGAGTTGTTTTTTTTTTTCTGTTTTTGTTTGTGTTCTTTTTTTTTTTTTTTTTTAAAAAAAAAAAAAAAAAAAAAAGACATTTAAATATGACGATTAAAATATAGATTTTTGTCCCAGAGGCTGATCTTTTTGCCTTGCAGTATAATATGTGACAATAGTGCTGACGCATGTTGAAAATATTGAAAAAGCCTGCTGTCAGTTCATCAATTCCGAGAACCTTTTGTCAAACATGTTACTATTGTTATGTTATTATTCACTACCACAAATCCAAGCATCGAGCTCCATTCACTGATCCCTCAATCATTTGTTTACTTCGCAGTAAAATGCAGATTAATTAATTCTTAAGTTAATTAGAATAACAACCCCCGATAAAAAATTGAGTAGATAGCATGTACAATTGAAGGCTCCTTGAATAAATACAGATACTCTGGACAGAAAGGATGACGCCGAGTCTTTGGCCCAGCACGCGTACGAAAATTCTTGGTCATGTTGACCTAGACGACTTAGAGAGACATCGTTGTAGCTGTCAGACGTCTCTGTGGCTTGATAACGTGCTACTGCCATTGCCCATTTGATCACAACCCCGAAATTGTACACTGCACACATCAGAGAAACAATAATCAAAATTTTCCTCCAGTCCATTATCTGTATGTATCTTAGAACCTAAAGAAAAACAATATAATATAATAATTTATTAATTAAACGAATGAACGAAATAAGAAAGGGGCGAAATAGAATAAATCCCATAGACATATGATAAATCCATATTAAAAGCATATTAGTGATTAAAACCGAAGGAAGAAAAACTCTTAAAGTTTAAAATAGTTATACTTTTTAGCGTGACTTTTACATTATTTAATAATTTTAATGTAAAGATTGGATTTAAATTGTGGCCCTAATTTAAAGTTTATTCAGTAAACAAACAAAAATTAACGAGATCTTCAAATGCTTGAACAGTTATATCACTTTCCACCTTGACAGAGCAAACCAGCGTTTCTGTTAACTGTCCTGACAAAAAAAAAGATGGCCGGGGGTAGAGGGTTAATATGAATTCCTTAAATTAAAAAAAAAAGAAATTTCTTCAAACAACTTATAGAGAAATTATATTTTTCTAAATAGCTGATAAATGTCAGATTAAGAAAAAAAAATAGAATTGACAAGTGAAATTATGAACCTGCAAATCTTTAATACTTAGCCTACTTAATAAGTAGGATCACATACATGACATTTTGTAGTAGAATGCATATAAACGTAAACAAATGATTCAGAAAACAAAAAAGAAAATAAAGAAAAAAACACGCTGCGAGCAGGGTTCGAACCTGCGCGGGAAGATCCCATTGGATTTCAAGTCCAACGTCTTAACCACTCGGCCATCACAGCAAGGTATGAGAGTCATACGGATCTTTAAACTTATTGATACGTTTATATTCATAAGTCGATGATAAGTTTCAGTTGCAACTGTAAGATTGTTTGAACGATTTTTAAAAGCGTGTTTTGTTTCCAGCATTTAGTTTCATCGGATGGGTAGATCTAATTAGTTATTTAACACCAACTAATTAATATTTATTTTCATCGGATGGGTGATAGTTATTTAATACCAAATAATTAATATTTATTTTCCCCAGCCAAAAGTTACCAAATGACTGTCATCAACGACATTTTCCTTTCTACATCATTGCGTTATGCAAATTAGATAAGCTTATCGGTTTTGTTGTTGCAGTTTTAGTTTGTTTTTTTTTTTTTTTTTTATTTTTGGGGTGGGGGTGGGGGAAGGGGGAGGGAATAGAGACAGTGGTGGATTGTAGTAAACAACTTTTATGTGACAAAAAATATATCACGAAGATGATCCTAAGATGATCACACCCATTGCATAGTACGTGCACTCAGTGGCGTAGCTATGGTGGGGGATAGGAGGGAGGGAGAAATCCCTGCCCCAAGCGGGCCTCCACTTCAAGAGGACTCCCAAATGAGTGTTTGAAATTGGTTTTACGTTAAATATTAAATAGTACGCCATTATCTCATGTCATGATGTAGAATGTCCGAATGCAGCGACCCTAAAGGTGCCGAGCCTCCCAGGCCCCCTTGCTACGCCACTGAGGGCTCTATAAGAAACTGGAATGTTCTCACATAATAATATAGGTCAGTGTTGCCTCTTTCTTTATAACACATAATTTGATCTGTGACCTTTTTTTTTCTTCACTAGACGGAATATTCATTTCAATATTGTTATATAGGCCTAAGAAAACTCTTCAATATCAGATAACTGGATAACAGCTGTGAAAATTTCATTCGATGTTAGTTTTACAAATGGGGATGATCTTCTTGTCTATCTATCGGTCGTTTTAACCAGCATTTTGTTGCCTTAACTTCTAGCTTCAATCCCTAGCCCTCATCTTATATCGTGTAGGCCTACTCCTATTCTGCAACGTCATTCGTCTGTCTGACTACGTCACTACATTTTATCGTCACTAAATCGAGACCATTCTTTGACGATTGGTCTCGAATTTAAAAAAAAAAAGCAATTCATTTATTTACAAAACTAACATACTCTCTAAACTAAACTAGGTCACTGCACGAGAAAAAATGGCTCAAAAGCTCAGAACGCAGGAGCGCTCCTCCACGCCCCTATACTGGAAGGGGGGAGGGGGAACCTACTGCCCGTCCAGAAATAATCTTTTCTAGTATACAATGTCCGAAAAAAGGACTTAATGGACTAGCTTTCTTCTTCTTCTTCGTTCTCATTGTTATATTGGAGCGTTCAGATGACTAGAGCAATATACGAAATGCATTGCATAGTCGTTTTCAAATCAGGGAGCTCTCCATATATATCTATATTCTAGTTTTGTTTTGGGACAGTGTCTTGTTCAGGCCTCTTAAGAAACAATGCAGTTCTGAAGGACATGGTCAGCAATCTCTGTTTCATTTCATCCTAACAGATACAATAGTTCATGTGCTAAAAAGTATCTTTAAAATGTGGCCCATTATTGAAAGCTCAAAAAAAAGGGGGGGATGTTATATGTATATATGACTCCTTCTGTCTCGGAAGACAATGGATGCGCCGAGATGAGTCACTGGCTTTGGTTAAACAGTGAGGCGCGAAGACCTCTCCCACCGTCAGAGTCAACCCGTGGCGTCCATACAGTACGCCAATCAAGTTGGACTTATAACCCGTAACTGTTGTCTCCCGTGTTTTTTTTTAGCCACTTTGCAGCAGCACCAGAGTGTCCTCTCCGGGGCGCATTCCTGGGTCTCAGATAAAGGGGTCATGGGTGGCCCATGCGTCATGATCCCTCTCTCGACCTTGCTGATGTGATCCAAAGGAACGCAACGCATTACATTTGGCACCAACTCAGTAGCAGAAGCTGCCGGAGGGAATTCTGTAGCTGATACTCCCAACGCCTAAGGGGCTTTTATTTTTCCTCGAGGTTGTCTCCTGAAGCCTTAGTACCGCAAGGCAGCATGGGTTTGAAGTCAGAGTACCCCTCTCCTAGATGAATTGCCTTACTAGGCTGACGAGCTCCATCTGCCCGAAGCTCCTGGTTTTGGGGGGATGTTACGGTCATAATAAAAAAGATAAAGTCTGGGAACAAATAAACGGGCATAGCCAGTGTGTACTGTTGTGTTATAAAAGCCCTTACTCGACAGAAACTTGTTTTCTTGGGAATGCTTTTAAATCCCCGAGTCGGTCAATGTAACAAATTTGTGACAGTCTTTAAGACCTCACATTTCATAAATAGAAGAGTGTCAAACATGGCGGGAAAAAATCTATAAATAGAAAGCTTTTTGGCGTATCTGGTGTACGAAATAAAGGAAGTGTTGATAAGCTATATCTTTTTAAAAGTCACTCTATGTCGATAGAACACATTTCGGCAATACGGAATGAATTGTTTGAGCTCTTTGTAACTTTGATTTAGTTGGCAATTTTTTACATTGTTTAGTTGTTGTTTTTTTTGTGAAAATCTCCCTTGGACTCTCTCATCAATTACATACCACTATAGGTCTACTGGATCAGGAAAACATATTGCATTTATAAATCTTGAATTCCTCCAATGGTTAGATGGATTTAATGTAGATCTAATCAAATAACCTCTTCAGAGAAAGCTTTGCTAAATATAAGCTACAAGAAAGCTTTGAAAATGATAAAACTTTGGCCTGATTTATAGGACATGATCAATAAAAAATAACTATGGCAGTTATTGATTAACATGCATGACTAGATTGACACATGAAATTTGTAGGACGTAATTCTCTTATTTTTTTAAAGTAACGTCAGTAAAATATAAGATTTAAGGATTTAATTATATCATGGACAATAAATTGAGAAGAAAATTGAAAATACTTATGGAGATCTACTATCCTCTTGTAAAACCAATGACTTGATATTTATTTTGCTCTGTCCTTAAGGCTAAACCAATTTGTATATATACCTGCACCTGGGATTTTTGGGCGTCTTTGGGTGTCTCTCAGTCCACCCAGCTCTAATGGGTCACTGTCATTAGTTGATGAAAAGTAAAGGCGGTTGTTCTGGCCACATGACACCCTCGTTAACCGTAGGCCACAGAATCAGATGACCTTTACATCATCTGCCCTATAGATCATAAGGTCTGAAAAGAGAACTTTACTTTTTTTACCTGCATGAATGGAATGCTTGCATTTTTTTATCTGCTAAACTTTTATGCAAGAAATAAAAGCCTCGTCTATGTTTTCCTATAAAGAAATCTTTGAAATTTTCTAAACTTTGTCCTGTTTTATATATAGGACATGATCAATAAAGATTGTTAAAAAAAAACAACACATTCTTATATCTATCGGCAGCATTAAATATAGGTCAGTGGTCCTGTAATAAGAAACATAGTGACGAATATTGTCTTACCATAGACATAAATAAATATAGACTGGAAACAGGAAGTAAATTTATGTAACTTGAAAAAATGTATATCCATTGTATTCGGATTTCCGAAATCTGTCAATTTGCACGATCTTTAGTCTTAAAGATTAAACAAAACTACACTTCCTCCTTATTTACGCAGCATGGTGTGAAAGAAAAATGGTGTATCCAAATCCGCACTATTTTCATTCACAAAATGGCATAGATAGCATAAATAAATATACACTGGAAAAAAGAAATAAAGGATTCAGTCCTTAACTTTGAATTAGTGAAACTAGGGATTTTTTCAGCAGAATGTTCAAATAAGCTAAAATAAAAAAAAAAACAGTTTCAGAACAAAAAATAAACATTATGATTAATTGACATTACAGTCACGCTAAGAGATAAAAAAAAAACACAATAGTGAAAATATTGCAATACTTATATAGGTTATGGCTGAAATAGATATGAATACTTAACTTTTATACTGCTCATGCTGTATAGTACCATATTACACTAATTTGCAAATCACAAATGTTCCCTTCATAAAAATATCTTATTGGCCAGTCTATACTTATTTATGTCTATGTGTCTTACCTTCATAAATTTTTATCTTTAATGTGCAATTCTTCAATTTACAGAGTTAAATACTTGCGTGTCACAGAAAGGTCAAAAGAAAAAAACTCTATAAATAAAAGTAGCAGACTTTCCAAAGTTGGCCTGTTCAGTAATCAATATGTCAAAGGGAAAACCTACTCATGGTCTGTGATACACCAGCAGAGTATACAAATGATCCGAACAAATGTGACAGTGAAAGACGCGTAATAAATTATATTTGCCGTGTGTGTATATGTGTGTAAATGAAAAAAAAACCCACACCCATTTGACTACGCCCATGATTTAGATCAGGGGTCTCAAACTCATATCAGCATGTGGGCCGCAGTAGAAAGTAACAACCAGTCAGCGGGCCGCACCACGAAAAGAGTGGTTTCTCATTAAATTTTACGAACACAACTGTCACTGCAGTTAAATGCTAAAATAAAGTGTTTATAATTATTATTACATCTAGTGTAGTGTATTACATGCACAGGCAATTTACTAAAATAAGTTGATGTCGTCTCTGTCACTAATAATAAAGCAGAAACTGTAGTTATAAAAAAAAAAATCATCTGAGTGCGTTTGGCAGAGACCACACTATCGACGTTAGGCCTGAAATCGAGTGTAGTGGCAAGCAGCAAAGTTGCTATGAGATGTTCAGTCTTGATCGTAATGCTGTTTTGTTGATTTTCATTCTATAGAAAAACTGTTTGCAAACGTACATACTACCAAACATCGCTAGAATTCTAGAAGCTGCGCAGAAACTTTTCTCGGGGAAGAAACTGGTAGAAATCTGGAACGCCATCATCAGCTAATTTTGCTTCAGAACAGTGTCACACTGCAGGTCCAATAGTTCCATCTGGACTTCCTCTGGAAAGTTTTTCACGTCAACTGCGAACGGAGTGGCAACAAGTAAAAACTGTGGTTCGAGAGCAGTGAATTGCTGAAAGCGGTGTTCAAAATCTTCCAGTAGTCTGGAGAGGATATCTGCTAGTCTTTCAGGCACTTTGGTTCAACCGTTATGATCTGTAGAAAAGAGAAAATAGCCAGGTCAACTGAGTGGCCCACAAAGTCAGCTTGCATCTGAATGATTTGATGCGGTCAAACATCACGGTAATCAGCTGGTTTGTGTCCCGTAGTTGTGAATTGAGTGCATTGAGATGTTGAGTGATGTAAGTAAGAAAAGCAAGATCCGACAAAAACATTGGGTCACTGAGTTGAGGTATGTCTCTGTCTTTCACTGCCATGAACAATGCTATTTCCCGTCTCAGTTCAAAAAATTTCTGCAGCACTTTTCCAAGACTCAAACATCTGATCTCCGTATGATACAGCAACTCTCCGTATTCCGTTTCTAAATCAGCTAGAAATGACACAAACTGTCTGTGGCTGAGACCCTGTGCACGTATGAAGTTCACATCCATCATGTTCTCATTTGTAGACTTTTGCCACAGAGTGTATCTTGGTGCAGAATGCAGTGTATTGCTGAAAAAGGTCCCGCCAAGCTGAGCTGATTCCGTTTCTCTACCATTAATCCAATAACACCAACCTTCTCTGAACACATTTCTGGCGGCCAGAGGTTAGAATCAGGCCAGCGTTCACCCAGCTTCTGCTGAAAGCCTAAGCGGTCGGTGGGCGTAGTGACTGTGCTTTTTCATGGGTTATATGTGGTCATTGTAAATTTTTTCTATTTTTTTTTTAAATTCGCGGACATGGTCGAGGCCGCACAAAATAGTCTCGCGGGCCGCATGCGGCCCGCGTGTTTGAGACCCCTGATTTAGATTGATAGTCGAAGGCGGTGCAAGTCAGTGAAGTTTTGAATAGTAGTTAGAAGATGACAATGGGGAAGCTTGGTCGATCATAGACTCAGTAGATCTAGATATATGAAAAGTGTGAGCTGCAACGGAATTGGTGATGACTTCGCTATAACCAAGCGCGGGGCGTCTATTGCCATTGATATTTGCAGAGCCAGAGACAACATCATTTGTCTATGGCAGTGATGATATACTGCTGTTGTATGTATGCCAATATTAGAAGTTTTAATGTTATTTTTAATAATAATTCATTACTATTGTCACCGAACAAAAAAAAAAGCTGTTGCCTTTCAAAATTGCATGCTGGAATCTCCGCACAATGTCCATAGCGGAAATCTGCCCGGATGGAACTGGAGCTGGCTCGGCTGGGAGTGGACTCACTGTGACATTGCTGCTCTAAGTGAGGTATGTTTAGTAGGTCAAGGGAAGCTGGATACACTTTCTGCTGGTATGTGAGAGGACCGAGGAAGTTATCTAATCGCCATGAAGATTCAGGACATACCTGTTGGTCACTCTGAACGATTGATGCCATTTAGACGACCCATTGGGTGGGTCCAAATACCTTACAGTGAAAAGCGTCTAGCTCTCGCGCTGCTGGCAGAACCGGAAGCGGAGGAAAAATTGAAGAAGATTTGAGTCCTGGACAATGTGGACACCAGGGGCAAATTTGTAGTTAGAATGTATAAATGACATTGACATATTTAGATGGCTTTATCATGTTTATTTCTTTTTTGTTCCTCAATGCAATACAACACATTTATGTTCTCTCCCTATGTTCTAATACAGTACAGAGTTTTAAAAAAGTAAAGTTCCCCTTTCAGCCCTTGTGGTCTATAGGGCAGATGATGTAAAATTCATCTGATTCTGTGGCCTACAGTTAACGAGGGTGTCATGTGACCAGCACAACGACCAACCGCCTTTACTTTTCCCCAACTAATGTCAGGTACCCATTAGAGCTGGGTGGACTCAGATGCGCCCAAGGATCCCGAAATAAAAATCCCAGTCTTCACCAGGATTCGAACCCAGGATACCCGATGCAGAAGCCAAGCGCTTTACCGCTCAGCCACCGCACCTCCTATACATTGCAGACGTTAATTCAAAAAAGGTACTACGTCCTACGCATGTGTCAATCTAGTCATGCTTGTTAATCAATGACTTTCATGTGTCAA
>JADKLZ010005243.1:27544783-27559644 GCA_021533235.1 Biomphalaria straminea
AAGATATCTGAATGGAGGGATGTGTAAAAGCAGGCCATATCCTTCCATGGGCTGTAGCACCAGTAGCACCACTGGGATAGATGGATGGCAAAAGCCGGTATGAACTTCTTATGGTCTGACAGTCTTAGTGTTCTGTTTGTTCTATATGTAATTGTACATGGCGATTAAATATCAAGTCTCTTAAGTCCTCCTACAGTCTAGACAGCGTAAAACTATCGTAGGCCTACTATTATTGGCTTGTAAGAAAGTCTTTGAAGTTTTCCCCAATAACGTAGAAATTTGCGTCACTCGATGTTTCGTACTAAAGCCATAATTGAATATACTAATTCCAAAATTAAATGTCTGAACGTACCAATTTACATATAGAACAAACAGAATACTAAAGAAATTTTTCGAATTAGTAGTCTTTATCCAATCGTTCATTTTCGTAATTATAAAAAAAAATCCAAAAATGACTTCGGGTATATGAAATTATTTAACCGAGCAAGGCTCGGCCACCTGATATTGACTTATAAAGAAGTGTGAGAAGGCAAAATTTTTATTATAGCTTTTATGTAGCGCTACTTTCATGCTTATTTACAGCATGTTTAGAGCGCTTTAGTCCAATATGAGTTATGGACCAGTTGGAGGGAGGGGTATCTAAGAGTTGGTTTTCCGTGCTGCCTTTAGGCGCTCAGTAAATACAACTCTGCCCGAGTAGGGTTTCGAACCACGAGCCACTTTCAATACTTTCATAGATAGCCTAGCCAAGACAAGTTCACGCGTACTTAGCCTCTCAACCACGCTTCACACAAAATATCATGTATTTATTAATTGTTATCCTGTCAATAACACTTATCCCGCATGGGAGATGACCGCAAAGGTGATCTTAGGGCTTACAGTAGGACGGATTACCAGAGGTACCCTCTCCGTAAGCGCTATAATGATCCATTCAGGCGCCTTTTCGCCCTCAATGTCATAAAGTACCTGGCAGCATTCTCAGGCAGCAGATGGCCTCTGAGAGAGTCAGTTGAAGCGCTCTCACAAAATCTGCATGACAAACATTGGAGACTTTAAGAAAAACCATTATTGAAGACAGGCGAAAAGACGGAAAGAAAACTTAAATAGACCGCCAGCAGACAACGGCTTTGTCTGCACGAAATTTTGGGAAAATATGCAGGTCGCAACTGGGTTTGCACTCGACCGTATCTTCGGAATCGAAGGCAAAAACAGCCAATAGTATCATTATAACAAAATTATGTAAAATAATTTGCAGTTATTACACACACAAATTAATCTCATTGTAATGGCTTTCTTTCAAATCCTAAGAATAGTCCCCTTTGAACTTTTTTAAATGTTAGGGCGTACTGTTTTTAGATTTAATTGTAAATTTAGTTATATGTTTTAATATAAACATTTTTATTGCTGAATTCAGTACAAAATGAAATTAAGCTAATGGGAAAATTGTGCTTCAAGAAATTTCAAGATTTAAATTAGTCAAAGCAAGGCGAATGCGTCCCCTAGTCGCTACATTTAGTCAAACAAAGGAATAAATATCTGTACATACAGATTTGATGGTGGCCTATTCAACCCGAGGCGGCTCAAAGCAAAATCAAAAACAAATTCAGCAGTAATCAGAGACTTGCTATTTGCTGACGACTGCGCCCTAAATGCCTGCTCTGAAGACGATCTACAAAGCATCGCCAGTGACTTCTCAAGAGCATGCTCAGACTTTGGCCTTACCATTAACACAAATAAGACTGAAGTCTTATATTTACCTGCGCCTGGGAAAGCCTACTCGGATCCAAGCATCACTATAAATGGACACGATATAAATGCAGTGGACAAATTCACATATCTTGGCAGCACACTCTCCAGAAATGGAAATATTGATAACGAAATCAACCTTCGCATCGCCAAGGCCAGTGCATCATATGGCAGACTATCAAACAATGTTTGGAACAGACGTGGTATCACCACAAACACTAAGCTAGGGGTCTACCGAGCCGTCATCCTACCTACATTGCTCTATGCCTCAGAAACATGGACAGTATACAGAAGACATGCCAAGAAACTAAATCACTTTCACATGACATGTCTAAGAAAAATACTAAATGTCAAATGGCAAGACAGAATGCCAGATACTGAAGTCCTTCAAAGAGCTGGTTTGAAAAGCATCCACACAATCATGATGCAGTCCCAGCTGCGATGGGCAGGACACGTGTGCAGGATGGAGGACCACCGCATCCCAAAACGTCTCATGTATGGCCAATTAAGAGAAGGCAAGCGCTCGCAAGGTGGTCAAAAAAAGCGCTACAAAGACACCCTCAAAGCTTCTCTAAAGGAGTTCAACATTGACCCAGGCACCTGGGAGACAGAGGCACATGACAGAGTATCATGGCGCCGCGCTGTGAGATCCGGCGCACAGGTTGCTGAGGAAAAAAGAACAACGCTTGCGAAAGAAAAACGCCAGAGAAGGAAAGCAAGGCAAACGACACTAGCTCCAGCTGGAATTACCTGCCCAGAGTGCGGCCGAACATTCCGGGCTCGCATAGGTCTCACCAGCCACATGAGGAGGCACAAAACCCAGTGCAAAGCCCTCAGCCCACTGGATGACAAAGTGGTCATCATCGAACCACGATGGACGAACTATATACATTTAGTCTATTTCTTTGTTTATTCATTAAGTTTGTTATGCACTAAATCTAGGTTAACCATGCATGTTGATGGAAAAGCTAAAACATAATTCCACTTTCGACCACTGTTTTGGAATTTTACTGAAGCATTTTAATGTAGCCACATTTCTGATGTGCCTCCAGGGCCCTAGCTAGGAATTTGTCATTGTTTGGGTTTAGGCTCTTTGGAGGCTCCTGCATTTTGCGTAATATTTAATTTAATTAATTAAAAACACTATAAAAAAACAAAAAAAAAAACAACACTTATTTGGAGCCCCCTATCTAGTGGGGTATGTGGTGATTTAAAATTCTCCCCCTCTCCTCCCCCACCCAGCTACTCCACTGTGTGAAAAAAAAATCTTTTTGTGTAACATATGTTTTAAAAAAATTAGTTTTTATTTTTAATCAATTTTCAAATATATAATAAGACTTTTTGAAAAGCTGTTCATTTTCCTAAGAGGCCACTTAAACATATCCAGCTTTGCCTTTTTTTTTTGGATAGTTTTAATAGTAGATTTTTTTTAATTAGTCATGAATATTCTTAAATTATTTTTGGATATTGCTATATATTCGTGAAGTCGATTTTTTTTCATAATCTCATCTGCAGTCATGTAAAGTAGCTTATACTTTTAGTACGATTGCAATTCACTACTAGTAATATTCCATTACATACCAGCGAGTTTTCTAACTTTGTCAATGTTTTTTTTTTTTGTTTTAAAAAGGTTAAATTATTGTATTTGACTGTTAGCTTTGACGTTTTTTTCAATTAACATTTACATATCAATATATTAATATATGTAGATAAAATAATAATCTAAAAGACGTATTTACTAGTTTGTTTATCACATCTTAAACGTTTATGCGCGCAAGATCTAAGCACACTAGATGCCCTCCAATTACAGCAAAATAGTAAGAATTTAAAAATAGAAAACGGGATTTCAGAACTCAATTTCTAACGCTGTTTCTATAATTTGTCAATATTTAGTTTGCCAGCTTTAATTTTGAAGAATTTTTAAATTTGTTTTGTTTCAATTCACCTTAAGTTTCTTCTTTACCCATTTATACATAGCGCCCCCTTACCGCCCACTTTTGTGCCTATCGCCCCCGTACCGCCCCTTTGGCTCCCAGCGCCCCCCAAAATCTAGAAAACGCCCCCAAGGGGGCGATATCGCCCCCGTTGAAGAACACTGGTCTACATTTACGGCTAAGGGCCCCGCGCATGACGCTCGCCGAGGGCCCCACGCACTGCTAGGGCCGCCCCTGACAATGGTTATGCCCAGGACCGGCCTAAGGGCACTGCAACCAATGCGCTGCCGCAGTGGGCCCTGCACTTTCATTGGCCCGCGATAACTCTAGTTTTAAATTATTAAATTAAACCATTTTAACTTAACAGGATTTCCGCGGAAATCTCCAGAAATGGCAAAGTAACAAAAAAAAAGGCATGAAAATTTTCTGAAATTATTAAAATAACCTGAAAAAATCATAAAAAATGTCCTGAAACAAAAAGACAAAATGTCATTTTGTGGTGTCATTCAACATGGAAAACGCCAATCCTGCTCGGGATTTAAAAAAAAAAGACGGCATTGTGATCTTTCATTTTATACAAATAATTAGATCTAGAGTATTAGAGCGAAACTTAAACAAAACAGGAAGTTCCAATACTTAATTTACTGCAATAGTCACTGGCATATAGATCTACATTGGCCTATAATCTAGATCTAAATCTATCCGTGACCTCCGTGACCCCAGGCCAAAATTTCCAGTTGGCTGTGATCTATCTCGATCACTAAAAAAAAAATCAAAATTATCGATATTTTGCTAGTTGATAGTAAATCTAGATATAAATCTAAAAGGCAAATATGAATGTTTATCGGCTTTTTGTTTAAAAACTATCTTTTTTTTTGTAGATGCCTCGTAAAGTTAATTTGACTGTGAAAGACGTATTTATTTTCTAACAAAAAATCCTAATTTTCATTTAGATCTATTTATCATTATCCCTACCCAGACTTGGCCCCGCGCAATCCGTTTCGCATAGAGCCCCGAAATCTTTAGGGCCGGCTCTTAATTTTGTTATGCTTGCCCTATGAGGCAAAAAATATAGGTCACAGCTGGGTCTGCGCAGCCACGGGAAATAATAAATCTATAAGATAAATACTACACTCATCACTGATCTTCGAACTCGAACACAAGCCTTATTATATAGGTCTGTGCTAGAAACATTTTTTTTTGTTAGCCATAGGCATGATAGGGCGCCTAAGGTACGATTGAAAAAAAAAAATGAAATACGATGTTGCTATTTTGCTGGCAGTTGTTATTGTAACGTTTATAACTAAAATTTATGTTGATGAAAATAAAAAGAGAGATGAAAGGTCGAAACTTGTTGATCGATTCAACGATACGTACGATTACATTGTTGGTAAGTTTATCAAGTTTATGTCATGTTGGTTGTGTCAGTGACTGTGTTGCAGTGTCACGTGTGAGTGTCACACACGAGGGTGTACTCACTCACTCACTGTCTGTACGGTGTTAGAGCTATATACCGTTTTAGTCTACTTATTTCATAGATCTATTTGTCATTTTAATTCCTATCAATTATCATTATGACTTATTAAGTATGATTAAGTTCTAAAGAATCTTTTATCTATTAGAATAATTAGATCTATACTTAAGTCTTAATAATATTAAGTCTATAGTGACACTATAGTCTATACCAGTATGAGTATATAATAATATTAAAATTAAGTTAGTATAAATACTATAAATAATCTATTCTATAAATTAAATTAAATAATCATTAAATATGACATATATTTATATAAGTTTAGTTTATATGATCATATGATGACTTAGTCTTAGACTTAAAACTTATCAATAAATAATTAATTGTCAATATCTTGTCATCATGTGAAATTTTTCATTGTTGAACTAATTATTTTTTTATTTATCTAGAATTAGAATCTATAAAATGATAAATCAATGTGATTTGTCATTGTCATCCCCTTGCCTTAATAAAATTAATTGTAATTTAATGTTGTTGACATCTGTGTGTGTGTGAATTTACCTAGATTCTAGATAGTAGATCTATCTAGGCTAGCCTAGACCTAGGAAGCACAGTCTCCAAAAGTACATATAAATCACTGTCCAGAGAAATAGACTTGTAACTGTCCCTCAAAGGCGCTTTTGTTCACCTCAGACTAAGGGTAAGCCCGATGGCAGAATAGATCTCTTCAACTGGCAACAAAAATGAATGTTAGGCCGTCCTATAACCTCACTGTAGGCCGATGTGGACAGGGAAGAAGAAATAATAACCATTCAACAACTGTGCATGGGAGATGACCTCACGCCAAGTGTCATAAAGATCAAAACAGGGGACCATTTTGGCCTCAATGGTATAGAGGAAAGTAGCTGGCAGCAGATGGCCTTTGAAAGTTCTGAAAGAGACAGTTTGAGAGCTCTCACAAAGGCTTTGGGACAAACATTTGAGACTCAAAGTAAATCCATTATATTTGAAGATAGGCGCAGAAGACAAAAAGCAAAATTAAATTGACCTCCATTGTACAACAACTTTGTCTGCACGAGATGTGGGGAAATATGCAGGTCACATCTGGGTCTGCATATTCATGTGAAACACAGCACACATCCTTAATCTTTTGTATCAAAGACAGAGTTAATAATAGACCAAATTCTTTCAAATGGCAGAAATTCACATTTGACAATTAATAAATTGCATAAGGTTAATAAATTATTTTCACTAAAAAAAACTAGGTATAAACTTTGTATATATTGTTTTAAATTGTTTTTTTCCAATATGTGATTAATTTGCTATTGATGCCAAAATACATTGTTTTTCCATTTGTTAAAAGTTGGTGCCGGTTCTGCTGGATGTGTGTTAGCCAATCGTCTCTCCGAGGACCCAAATGTTACTGTGCTTTTGTTGGAATCAGGAGAAGATGACTGGGACTACGATGATATTAAAGTTCTTGGATACATGCATCGGCATTGGTTAACAGACATAGACTGGGCTTACTACACAGAACCTGACAAAGATACATTGAAAGGTTTTCAAAATGGGGTAAGCTTTAGGAATTAGCATGGCAGGTTGTGTGGTATAACTTTTTATACACAATCCATTCTTCAACCCCACACATTTTCATTCATCTGCTATTTAACAACAGAACTATTTGGCTGCATTAGTTTTTTTAAATTAACACTGTTAATAATTTTCTTTCCTTAAGGAGTATCTGAAACACCTGTCATTTTTTTTAGACAGAATTCTTTAGAATTGCTGTTAAAATAAAGATGACGGTTTAGAGGTAGAGATCTCATATAAAGACTTGCTAAGTAACACACATAAAACATCTATTCCCTATATATTTGTATGTATTTTAAGCTGTTGAAAAATTTTTTTATGATAAGTGATGAGATATTTTGGATTGTATCATAACACAGGTGACATGTACTTGGTGTACTTGACACTCATCCTGACTTCACCTAATATTTGGAAGTTTTGCAGAAATTCATGGCAGTGGATCAGAATAAAATAAAAGTATTTTTATTCCTCTAAATCCAACAATCCCATCTGTACATTTCAGGTCTCCTACTGGGCACAAGGTAGAGTGCTTGGTGGTACCAGTAGCATCAATGCTGCACTGTATGTCCGGGGTTCCAGGCATGACTATGACAGATGGGCTAAATACACGGGCAGTGAAGATTGGGACTACAGACATGTGCTGCCATATTTTAAAAAACTTGAGGACATTCAGGTGGCAACTCTCAAGGGCTCTGGTGAGGATTTATTATTTCTAAATGTAATTTAAGTATAAATTAGCAACAATTAGAACTCTGCCAGCTAGCTTTTAGAGTGTTAGACTCCTATTGTCAATGAATTTAACAAGGGTTCACAATTTGTGAAGTTTATGGTAATAGTTTGAGGATATATTCATGTGTCTTTGCAGCATTGACATTAATTGGGTATGTCATGATGATCAGCATTTCTGCTAGTCACACCATACCCTCATAAAGATTGTACACAAAAAAAAAAAAAACAGATCATCTTATATTGGACAACTTAGATTTAATAATTAACATTGAACAGTTATTGCATTAGTAAAATATTTATATTAAATTTCATTTGTGAAGCCTAAAGTGGGCTGCTACTATTACTATTGAAGTGCATAAAAGAGAACACATTTAACATTGTATTTTCTTAACCAGGATACCGTGGTCAAGGTGGGCCCATACCAGTCAGCCAGACAGAGTCCCGTCCTCTGTCTGACATAATCATGTCAGCGGCAGAACAAGTTGGATATACTTTTCACACAGACTATAATGGG
Organism: Biomphalaria straminea; assembly: GCA_021533235.1. Classification (NCBI taxonomy): domain Eukaryota; kingdom Metazoa; phylum Mollusca; class Gastropoda; family Planorbidae; genus Biomphalaria; species Biomphalaria straminea. The sequence continues at coordinate 27,552,771 of JADKLZ010005243.1, forward strand.
AGAACTATGGAAGGTTAGTTGGCCATAATTATCTATTTCATTTATTCTCTTAATAAGAAAAAAAAAGATATCCCCCCCCCCCCACTGGTCCACAAATGAAATTGGACTAAAGAACTCTCAGCATGCTATAAGCATGAAAGTAGCACTATATAAAAGCTATAATAATAAGGTACCATTAGAGTTGGGATCCACAATTCAAGACGACCTTTCTCTAGATGAGATAAAAAAACGTATAGGGAAGGCTGCATCGACCTTCGCTAGACTCAGGTCAAGAGTTTGGGAAAACCAGAAGCTAACTACAGCGATCAAAATGGAAGTCTACAAGGCTTGCGTTATGAGCACGCTGCTGTATGGCAGTGAATCATGGACCACCTACGCAAAGCAAGAGGGAAGACTGAACTCGTTCCATTTGCGATGTCTTCGTAGTATCTTGAAAATCACATGGAAAGAAAAAGTGTGCAATACTGAGATCCTTGCACGAACATGTATTCCCAGCATCTTTACAGCCCTCAGACAATGCCGCCTGCGCTGGCTTGGACATGTTCGCCGGATGGAGGACAATCGCATAACGAAAGTCATCCTCTACGGACAACTTGCCACTGGCTCAAGAAAAACTGGTCGCCCCCATCTCCGTTACATAGATGTAATAAAACGCGACCTCAAATCAGTGAACATCAATACTGACCAGTGGGAAGACATAGCTCTAGACCGCACCAGATGGAGAGAAACAGTGACCAAGAAAGCTATGGACAGCGAAAGAGCATGGGCCTCTGCTCTGGAAGAAAAGCGGACAACGCGGAAAATGACCAGCTCCTCTACCACTGTAGCGAAGACCACCTTTACCTGCGATACTTGTGGACGGGAGTGTCTCTCCAAAATAGGGCTCACAGCCACACGAGGAAGTGTGCAAGATGAACCATAATCGTTCTACGACTGAAGGAGGCCAATGATGAGAGTTGTGAGACTTCATAAAAATCCATCGGTTCAGAAGCCAATTGATTGACCACTCATACACTCATAGTTCTAAGATTATAGAATGAATTATCTGAGTTCTATTCTCAGCAGCACCCAAGGTGAGTGTTTTATACTGCCATTATATTGTATACATGGCAAGAAGGTAGAAAAGGTACCTATATAAAAAATGTCTAATGCAGTTTAAATAAAGCTTGAGTTAGACTTAGTGTACAAGCATATATCTAATTCTTAATCATTATTGAGCATTTGACTTTATGTGTGGCAATCTGTTTCACCATTTTTACATTTCTCTTGGTAAGGGGACAACCAAATTTTTTCTCAGGCTTCCCTGTTAATTTGCTTCCTTTAATGAACCTTGTAGTTAGATGCTTGGTCAGTAAATCAAGTCTGTGCCATTCCAACTTTCATCCCCTGACATTATAAAGAAACTTCTAAGAATTTAATTTACTTAAAAACATTTTAGTATTCTAATAATAAAATAAAACTACTAGTATTAGATAATAAAATCAGTAGACTGTAGTGAACAATGCTGCACAAATAATCCAATGAAGACACAATTCTTCTACTCCACTCTTACATATATATTCCATTGGCATTCAACGAAAGCAAGACTAAACTACAAGGTGACCACACTTTGTCATTAGTACCATCTACAATAAAGAAATGCTCTTGTACCTTATAGAACTGATCATTCAATATGTCCCCCAGAGAGCCCTGTACTCCAAGGACTCAATGCTTCTGGTTGTGCCAAGTTTCTCTCCCAAAAGTTTGCAGGTTTGAATTGAGACAAACAACGTGCGTCACTACATTCAGGAACATTTTTGCCTGATCAAAACATTTTGTTTGATTCATTTGTCATTTTAACTCTCGTGTTTATGTTTGTTATATTATCCTAGTGCCTTGAGAATACATTTTGTTTCTTAAAAGTACTATTTAAATTATCATTATTATAAATGTGTTACAAGTAGTAATTACTATTTAGATTATTTTAAATACAAGTACAAAAGAAACTGTTAATAAAATTCTAGCCAATGAGATTCTTGACTCAAGATTTGATAACCTTTTAGAAATAGACCTAAATTATTTGGGAACCAAATTTGTATAATTTCTGAACTTCAGAGTATCAAACAACTGATAACACTACTGCTATGATTTTGAAACCAAATGTTTATTTTTAACCCATACTTTGTTTGTTACCAGGTATCTTTTACTCCCAGTTGAACACTAAAAATGGGGAAAGATGGAGTACAAGTCGTGCATATATTTCTCCAGTTCTGCACAGAGAAAATCTTCATGTTGCTGTCAACTCTCATGTAGCAAAGGTAAAATAAAAATGTTTATAAAATACTTTGTTTACAAAGATGATGACTTTATCGTTGGATCTGTTTCCTCTAGGCACATTTAGTTTAAAAAAGAACCAAATATATCTCATTAGTTCTAATAATAATTTTAAATCAACACCAATAACAGTAAACTCAGGTGTACCCCAAGGAACAGTCTTAGGTCCACTACTATTTCTAATTTACATAAACGATTTACCAAATTGCATTAGCTCAGGAACAAAAGTTAGATTATTTGCAGATGATTGCATAATATATAGGACAATAAAAACAACACAAGATACAGAAATTTTACAAAGAGAATTAGATGAATTACAGAAATGGGAATCAAATTGGAGCATGTCTTTCCACCCAGAAAAATGTCAGTTATTAAGAGTAACAAAAAAACTAAAACAAATTAATTCCACTTATCTTATTCATGGTAAACCAGTAACACAGACTAAAAACTCAAAATACCTAGGTGTTATAATAAATGAAAAACTGTCATGGAATCCCCATATTGATGAAACTATAAAAAAATCAAACAAAGCATTAGGGTTTATTAAAAGAAATTTCTATAAATCAAATAAGAACATAAAACTAAAATGCTATTTAACCTTGGTTAGGCCAATAATAGAATATGCATCCTCTGTTTGGGACCCCTCAACTCAAGAAAACATTAAGAAACTAGAACAGACACAAAATAGAGCAGTGAGATTCATAACAAACGAATATTCACATTTCACTAGAGTAACACCTTTAGTAAAATCACTAAATTTAGAAAGCCTTCAGGATAGAAGACTTAAGAGTAAAGTAGCAATTATACACAAAACACTGAACCATAATCTCCAAATACAAAAACAAAACTTAATAAAATACTCAGAAAGACACAAAGATAAAGGCACATTCCTCGTCCCATATGCTAGGACAAATCTATACAAATGCTCTTTCTTCCCTAGTGCCATTAGAGCATGGAATGGTTTGCCTGAGCTAGCCAGGAAAACCAGTGACTTGGCAGAATTTAAGTCACTGGTAAATATGCATGACTGAATGCATGAGGCGTAGGACATAATCATCTTCTTTTTTGAAGTAACGTCTGTATTATATAAGATAAGATAAGTTCTGAGCTTTTTAAGGCCATTCTAGTCATATCATAAAATATGCAAAATACTAATTGTGACACAAATTTATTCATTTTTTTTTTGGGGTTAAAAACTCTGGGTTTTTTTATTTTTAAAAAAAAGATACAGCTAATATAAAGGTCTATTTTTTTTAATATTATTTTATTATTTTCAGGATTAATTGTCTTTAAGAAGAATATTCTCCCTAGCATAGAACCCTAAGCCAATAAAATAACTAAGACGAACTAATGACAAACTTATGTTGCTGTATCTGCAGGTTTTGTTTGAAGACAAGAAAGCTGTTGGTGTTCATGTGGTCAGATACAGCAGAAAATTTACAGTAGGAGTAAGAAAAGAAGTCATATTGTCTGCTGGTGCTATTGGATCTCCCCAGATTTTAATGGTGTCTGGAGTTGGGCCAAAGAAACATCTGGAAGAACTAGAGGTAGTCAAGTTTCATCCTTGCATTAAGACATTTGGTTGAACTTTTCATCTGATCACTTTATGTAAATGTTATGTTTGTATGTTTATATCTTATAGCAAACAGCGTAACACTGGATTCATTTTCTATACTCTCTAGATTCCTGTAGTCTCAGATCTTCCTGTTGGTCAGAACCTTCAAGATCATTTATATTTTGATATTGGGGTTGGCATCCAGAAACCTTTATCAACTCTGTCAGGAGAGTTAGACTCCTGGTCCACATATTTACAGTACAAATTGTTGGGCTCAGGTATACAGTTATTTTGTTTGTATTTTTACTGATCTAGACTTAAACATCCATTTAAAGGAAAAATCACACCCAAAAAAAAAAATAATGATACATAATTAAACAGCAAAACAAAATATTTTAGAGCTTGTTTTTTTTTTTTTTTTTTTTTTTTCAGAAAGTAATGAAACTGTTGACCATAAATATCTTAAAAAAAAATACAGGAAAATTCCCTACCTTATTATCATTGTCTCTCATGTTTTTTTTCTAATCATTCTTTCTCTCCGTGATTATTTTCCCACATTTCAACTGAATTCTTCATTTTACCCATTACTATTTTACTACCTTGTTATGATTAAGCTTCAATAGCTTTGTCATTTGTTATCAGAAAATGTTGTATAACGTATAGAATTAAAAGATAATGCATCCTATTTTTTATATAACACAAAGTAAAGTTAATTAAATCAAACAATAATTTAATTTAATTAGGTCAAATCAACAATTAGGAAAGAAAGAGTTAATAGTGAAAAGTTGTAGAAATGGTGTATTTTTATGAAAATAAACTGTTGTAACGAGAACTTTGAAAGATATAAAATATGATGTCAGATTTTATCATCTTTTCTAGTTTTTGAGATCTAAATGGGACAAACAGACTGACAGACCTTACAACACTAACAAAAACTAATAGGGGCCATTCCCATTTTGGGGATGCGAAAATACTAAAACAAATAAAAACAACTCATCTTATTTGTGGTAAAACAAATGGTTGTTTTCTTTTCTAAATTAAAAATTAGAATTAAAAATAAAAATTAGTATATATATGTATTCTGTGGTATTATATCGAGTCTGCTGTGGTTGTTGGTTGTAGTTCATTGTGTTGGATATTCATGCTGTAAATATTAAAACCTGCCTTTTCACTTACCTGTGTGGACCACACAAACTATTTTTTTTTTATTTATTAATAACAAAACAAATTTCATTTTAAGATGGGAGCATATGTGTGATAGCAAAAGTATGACTTTAGTTTTAATTTTGATTTTAAGGACAATCAACATGTTCAGTATCTATTTATGTAGACAGAAAGAGACCCCATTACAATTTTTAACAAAATTATTGCCTACAAATTATTCAAGTCTTTCTTTTGAAAATAAAAACTAGGACCACTTTCTACTGCTGCACACATGACTCTTATGGCTTTCAAGAGTACTACTGAAGAAACCAAATCTAAAGACTGGCCAGATCTACAGATTTATGTAGCTGAAAATTTGCCACATAGTCAGGAAGATAGTTTTTATACTGAGGAGGTATGTTAAAAAAAATTAATTTCCCAGTTTATTTTTTATTTAACTTTTTAAGAACAAGGTCATTTAAACCAAGCAAGAAGACTGATGTGATATTTCAGAGTTGTTTTTTTGTTGAATAATTGTGTACAAATTCACCTTAAATATCTTTTCAATTTTTAAAAGGGAAAAAGTGTTGTTATGGGGGATATAGGTATGTCTGTAGTTAAATACCTTGAAATTTTGTCGAGAAAAATAATATTACTATTCCTTGGTTTAGAAAAAGTATAGAAAAAGAGCTAATAAATATAGGTAATAGCATATTTAAATCAAAATGATCTTTTTTAAAAAGTTAATTTATATATTAATTTTATTATCTTTTCTTATCTTATAATTGCAGAGCTTCCTTAAGAAGAGAAGATAATTACATTCTACTTATATTTATGTGTTAATTGAGCCATCTATATTAATTAAAAAACTAAATTTCTTCTAAGTCATTGGTGTTCCTGGCTGATTCAAGCAACCTGTTCCATGCTCTTGTTGTATTACAGAAAAAAGGAGCACTTTGATCCAGAAAATGAGTTTAAAAACCTGTTAATGATTTTAAATATTAAAACATGCAGGATGGTTACCTGGTTATGCGTTCTGAACTGTTATTGGGTGGTTAAAAGGTCCTGGGTTCGAACCCTGCTCACTGTTCTACCCTGCAGGAGCTTTTGGGCTAGGATGTAATTATCTTCAGAATGTGAAGAAACATTTAAAACAAACAACATTCTCAGTGCGCTAGTTTTTCTTTTTTAGGTCAAGTCCGACTTGGCAGGCAGAGATTCTTTTCTTCATGGTTTTCTTATTACTCCTGCATTGCTGCGACCTGAAAGCAGAGGAAACATAACACTAACCTCAAAAGATCCATTTGACTATCCCATTATTAGAACTAATTACTTACAAAAACAAGAGGACATACAATTATTTATAAGAGGTAAGATAATAATTTCTTTGGAAGAGGAATACATTTTGAAAGGTTGAAACAAAGCGTGACATTTTAATTATAATAAATAACCTTTTCAGGATAAAGATGTAATTTAGATTTATTTAGATCTGTTGTTTCTGGCAAACAAAAAGTTTATTAGAGTTTAAAAAAAACATACCTACTTTTTTTTACATGTTCTTTGATGAATTTAAGCTGACTTTATACATATTACATAGATTTCATTGGAAAAAAACAACCACATTATCTTTTGGATAATTTCTTCCATTGTAAAATAACCAATATCATCTATGATCTGGGGTGGCCATTTGAACAAGTTCTTAATGGGTTGGTAGGCCAACATCAAAAAGGTTTTTGGAATTAAAGTATGACCTGTAAAAGATTTTATAATATTCACTTACCGGTGCTAAGTTTGGGTCCATATAACATAATGACTGACTCTGGTGTTATATATATATATATATATATATATATAACACCAGAG
>JADKLZ010005243.1:27559744-27576358 GCA_021533235.1 Biomphalaria straminea
ATATAAAGATCTTTTACAGACTTTACAGTGTAATACTAGCCTAATGCATGTTTTATAATAATTTAATATTTATCTGTATACCATGGTTATTTATTACATATAGACTCTACTAAGCAAAAAACTTACAACATAAGGCCTCATATTTCTTTATGTCCAATGTGTATATGTATTTAAAGTTTTATAGAATTGACATTACTGTTAAGTTAAAAGGATCATAATAAATGAATTCTAAACATATAATCAACAAGCCTTCAGATAGAACAAGTTACACAGTTCTCTATGCATTAGCCTTCTTTACATATTATCAGGACTGATTAGAATGGATCATCATTATAATTATTTTTATTATTATGTGGCACACAATTTGAGGGCTGGATCGTACAGTGTGCCAGGGGCTGATTTTGACACACATTACACCCCTGTCTATGATAATACTTTGCATCAGCATTATGATTCTTAAGTACTAGTACACTATCAAAACTGGAAAAAAGAAAGAAAAAAGTTTTAAAGGAAAAGTAATTAGTGGTTTGTATATGTTTTTAACATGGTTCAGGTATTCAAGAAATAAAGAAGATTGTTTCAAGTCAACCTTTGAAAGACATCGGTGCTGAATTCACTGAGACAACTCCAGCCAAATCCTGCGCTCAGTTTACATACGAGTCTGATCAGTATTGGGAATGTGTTCTGAAACTTAGACCCATGACAATCTGGCATCCAGTTAGCACATGCAAGATGGGCCCAGCTGATGACATCACAGCAGTTGTGGATCCTCAACTTAGGTAAGTCGTGAGATGAGTGATGGAGAAGCACTTGGCTACCTATCATAAGGGCTTGGCTACAGTCAAGGGGGCTCAAGTTTGACACCCAACTCAAGCAGAGTTGTGTTTACTGAACGCCTAAAGCCAACACATAATACCTTTCAGATCCCCCCACACACACACACTGGTCCATAAAAGTGATTGGACTGTATACACTGAGCATGCTATAAGCATGTAAGTTGCCCTAATTAAAGCAATACAAAAATCTGTAATCAAGAAATTTGTTTCTTACTAAAATTCAATATTTTTGCTGTCAATTAAAACTAAATTTGGACATTATTCAAACTTAACATTTAATATATTGCACTGTTGGGACAGTTGTGTGTGAGTTGAAGCCCTCAGTATACTATTTTTTGAAAACTTGCTTAGAATTTTGAAATATATTTATTGTAACTTTTTATCTATATTCAGCAACAATCCAGATCTAATCAGTAATGTACTAAAGCAATAAACTGACTTGATCACACATTTTAAATAAAATAAACAAAAAAAAAACAACACTAAATTACATCTATAGTCAAGTAAAAATGATAGAATGGGCAGATTATATTGGCATGTGTGTGTTATATTTGTATTGTATTTTACGTTTAGTTTGGTTGTTAATACATTTATAAAATATAAGCATAGAGCCCATTTTATCCTTACAGAGTCAAAGGAGTGACTGGTTTACGTGTAGTAGATGCTTCTATCATGCCCTGGATTGTCTCGGGAAACACGAATATACCAACAATCATGATTGCTGAGAAGGCATCGGACTTGATTAAAGGGAAACCACCTCTACAGCCTTTAGACATGTAGATAACATGCCATCTTCAACTTATTTAGGCCCCTATAGTGGAATTTATATTGTAGACTGGTTGTGTACATGATTTTTTTCTTAGTTGTCTATATACTAAGACTAGATTTGTGGTTTCAAGAACAGTAAAGAAAACAAAAAGGCCCCATTGTCAGCTTCTGCTTTCAAAGCAGGCTCAGTTGTACAACAAAAATTACTAGTCATTTAAATGTAAGCTTTTGTGGTCCACTTGTAAGAGCACTAACTTTTTAAAAATCATTTAGAGATAAATGTTGTGGGAAAATTGTGTGTTAATGATTTTATTAAAAATTTTTGTAATTAATTGTAAGCAATCTTAGACAATGTGTTAATGGATTTATTAAATGTTTGTAATTAATGTAAACTATCTTGGACAATGTGGCAATGGATTTTATGAAATTTTTGTAATTAATATAAACAATCTTGGACAATGTAAATGTACATTTTTCTTAACCCTCTATGTGTTTAAGATATATTTGATCAAATTGAGGGGGGGGGGGGGGGTAAAAAAAACTATCCAATAAACACATTCTAGTTCTAGATGAAATGTGTATGATGATGTAAAGAAAAGACAGTACTGCAGAATATAGTGGTCTCATCTACACTGTCACAAAAAGGTTATGGTCCTTGTTCACTCACCAAACTTTAAAATAAAAAAAAAAGAAATAGATCTTTTTGATGCTATTAGGCTACAGCTATTAGGCTAAGGTTGTTCTTTATTTTCCACCTTGTGGAAGTGGAAATGAAAATATGATGCAAGGCAAATAAAAATAAATAGAATAATGGAAAAAAAGAAAGAAAATATGCTTTAAAAATATTGAAGTCTTTTTTTTTTAGTGAAATTTGTATTTTTGTATTTGTATTTTTGTATTTGTATGAATGTGGCCTTGTGGTGAAATAGTGAAAGTAAAATGTAAAGGCTTAATAGAAAGCTTGCAGGTTTTTTTTTAGTCAATTGTGGCGTTCAGATGGCAAATCTGTCAAAACCATTTCTTATAGCAAGCACATGAGAGGTAAATTTGCTCTTGTGTACCAAATATCTAAGAGCTTTACAAGTTATTTTATTTCTTTTGATCAAGAGCCAAGAGAGTGGCACATATTTTGTTAGTGGCTTTAAATATGTATATAAATGTTATATTGATGCACTATATTGTCATTGTTATATATAAATATACTCAGGGAATAATTTTTTAATGTTGCATAAGTATTTTATGTTTGTTACATAAATTTAAGTATACTCAGGGTATAACTTTTAATGTTGTTTAATGTTTGTTACATAAATTAGTATACTCAGGGCATAACTTTTAATGTTGTATAAGTATTTACAAAGTTTTATGTTATGCTTTTTTTTGTTGTTGTTCATGGAAAAATATAAATAAAATGTTTAAAAAGTTAATTTTTTACTGGTCTTGAGTATGTTTTCTTATCAAAATGATTATCATTCTAATTCATTTATAGTAAACTCCAGTAGTTTGGGTTTTGTTCCCTCATCCAAGACAATAGCTCCGAGGTATTTTAAGCTGCTAACACTAGTTAACTTTTCACCTCCAATACTGATGGCCCTTGTAAAGCACTCTTGGCTATAAGAGATTAGAGACAGGGTTAGTTCAGCGATTGTACCCCATGATGACCTGCTAACTACTGTGAAGAAACGAAGCTTAAAATGTATGGCCATATAACAAGATCTTTTGGACTCGCAAAGACCTTCCTCCAGGGAACAGTACCAGGAAAAAGAAGAAGAGGCAGACAGAAAGCAGTGGGAAGACAACATAAAAGAATGGACGGGCCTACCATTGAAAGAGGTTTTGAACAGGGCAAAGGATAGAGAGACGGTCTACAAGTCTTGCTTGGTGCCCAACGGTCCACCAGACTAAGGGATAGGTAACAGGTAATAGTAAACTCAAATGGTGTCCTGTAAAACTTCTGCATGCTAAGCATAGTGACAGGATAATGAATATCTTGTAACCTTTGTTGTTTTAAATCTTTTAGGATGATTCTTCAGATATTAAGATTCCAGCCCAAGACTCCCCCAGGATGACATCTCATGGAGACAAAGCTGTTGTCTACTGACATCTATTTAAATTTTCTATCTATCTTCTGCGCATACCTTCAATAATGGCTTTTCTTGAGTCTCAAGGCTGCATACTTTTTTACTCATCACATTTGCAGTTGATTACACAAACTAGCAGCCAGACATAATATACAAAACAAAAATTTCTGAAAAGTTAATCAGCAGTTTAATCAAAGAAATGTTTTCATTTATCTGCACATCAGTGAACAATTTAGAATTATAGAGAGAGATTATCAAGAAAATTGAAACTAATCAGTAAATAGAAAACTTTTGTTCATGGTTAGTTGAACTAAATCTGGCAACAAACTCACCCCATACTTAAGAAGCTGAATGTTTCTATGTACATGCTGCTGGGCACTAGTGTGTGCTCGGCTACGAATAAATGGTGATATAATTTAGAGAGAAGGAATCTCTAGAATGTACACAATATGAAAGGTAATATCAAAAAGAGCAATAAGCTATTAATATACAGATCTTACATGTCTGAACATTCAATTCTCTCTGTATAGTGCCTACTAATTGAAGGTTAAGTATCTACAGAGAATCTATGTACATCAGTGTTCAGTTACAGTATTTAGTTGCAGCCCAAAAACACACATCAAAGTTTATATAATTGATAATTTTTGCTTTTAATCTTAACAGGGAAACAAGATTTGTACATATTTGTATTGACTGAGTTGATAGAAAACATTTAAATGCAAGAGAATCTTCAGTGATCATGATAGTCTTAAAAATTGTTAAGTCACTTGTGGCCAGTAATTTGCTCAAAATTCATCTTGAAATGAAACATGAAATAAAACAAAGATATGTTGTGAATGCTTAAAAAAAAAACATGTTACAAAACAAACATTCTTATGTTTCAGAATCATAACATACAGAGTCAATGAGTTTCAAAAAGAAGTTTTAAATTATATTTACAAAATATAAGATTTGACTTTTGAAATACTTCATTAAATAACCAAATAAGTTTTGTATATATATATATATATATATATATAATAAATATATAAATTCATTTATTGAATAGTTTGCTAGATGTATTGCTACAATATATATATGTACTAGCAGACAGGGCAACAACCAGTTTGTGTTGGACAAGTGGCCAGTGCCTTAAATCATTAGGCATCCTTAACTAGCAAAATGTAGACACAAATATTCAAGTCATGGTTATCACACATACACACATGCACTAGTAATATAGAATAGCTGTACTAAATAAGTCTCCAGTGCAATCTGTAATAAAATCTTACCAAGCAGCTAACTATTCTCTTAGACTAGCAATCCAATCACAATTATTTTATAAGGAATCAACCATCAGCGAGCTTGGTCAAGATACAGAATGAATGAACATGATATGAAGTACAGCTTCCAGTAGACATCACAATATGTTCAGTGTGTCTAGACATTGTTCACAACCCAGCAACCACTGGCACATATTGATAGGAAACTAAGTCAACAAGGCAGTGTTCAATCCTTTAAGCTTATGGCTAATAATAAAACTGTCATTTTACATTCTAGTGAACATCATAAGATAAACTTTGTACATTATCAGGTGTGTATTAAATGCATAAACAATCACATTAATAGATTAATGTAACAAACTGGTTTCAGAGTCATTGGAATAAAGGACATTTCTCTCCCATGTTACCCACTGATTGAAACACAAGCCTACTACTAAAACAAATTAGTAAATTAGGAAGGAATGGTAAATGGCTAAAAAAGAATTAAGTGTACACATAAATATATAGATTTGACAATACATGTTGATAGAAGAGTACTAACATGTGCTACACTGCATCATGAGATTATAGGTCAAGCATACTCATCAGATAAATAAGAGCTAAACAAAACACAACTGTCAAAGCAACACTTTTTGTCTTTGTTGTTTGATCCCTTTTCCAAACCAGAATAATGAGCTTTAGTGACAAGTAGTGGGACCAATGAACATTCATGTTTCCATTCTTGTGATAACCTAATAATTTAATGATATCTCCCATTATCTAGAATGGCTTTAGTGACTCAAAACTGAACACATACATATGGGGCTACATATTGGCTAGATTAAAAAAAAAAAAAAAAAAAAAACTACAAGTAACCAAATCTAGTATAGTCTATCAATTATCATTATGAACTGTTCTCCAGGCAGAGATTCAAAGAATCCTTATGAATGCAAACACTTTGGCACAACCCTAGCAACATAATGTACAAGAAAAAGATAGCCAATATACAACTACTGACACCACAAATGTCCTTAAACACAACAGTGTAGCAGTCTACAACAAACTGCTATAATCACAAAACATTCAGCTATTATGATTCAATGGACTCCACTCCTTTATAACATGATAGATATGTTCCTTCAGGTTTTAATGTACATTTTTTATGCATAATTATAACATCAATTTAAAATGTTTTGTTTCATATATATATACACTATGTTTATCTCCATTAGGAGTATATATTTTATATTTGGAAGGATAGTTTTAAAGGAAAAGATCTTTTTAAAAAAAAAATGAAACCAGAACTAAAAATAAAATACAACTAAAATGTTCACAGTCGGGTGATTGTTTTTGTTCATCGTCAAAGACAAATTGTTTTGTCTTATAATGCTGCTTGTGATGGGAACACAGATGAAGCAACGTCTCAAAAAAATGTTTACTGGATCTGTCCATTCAATTGAGATTCTATTGTTCTCAATGTTTTTGATGCCTTAGGCTTCAGTTTAATAGTGTCCTCCCCCGCTTCAGTGGCAAAATACTTCATCTTTTCTCTGAATGACATCCTGTCTGTGCTCTGGGAGCGGACTGTTGACTGGGAAGCTTTTTTGGCTTCAATCCTTGATCTGGGGTCCCTGTACACTTCCTGGGCACCAATGACATTAGGGGTGTTGCTCGATGTGTTGTAGACCACGTCCGACTGCCTGTCATTTGGCGTGGGGTTATTGTTCCTCAACAGCGGAGGGTTCGGTGTATCGAAAACATCTGTGTCAGGACTGAAAGATGGTGGGGGGAGGTCCTCAAAAGTTTGTGATCCTGTCGGTGATTTGTAAGAGGAGACAGAGTTGCTGGGTGTCCTGTCTTTATACGTGTTCATTTGAGTATTAAAAGATACAGACTTCTTGGCAGTAGGAGGGGGTTCCTGGGAGCTCTTCAAGGCAGAGGGAAGCCCTGTTGTGCTGTTTGTGTTGCTATTGTTCAAAGCTGAAGGAGGAGGGAACTCCGCACTGCTGCTAGCCCTGAAGGAAGCCCTCAACTGGTGCTGATTAAATGTTTCATAGGAAGAAGCACTCCTGGTTGGGGGAGGGGGAGCCTGAGAAGGTTCAGACTGACCCTGACTGTTGACATTTGCATACTGAGCATAGTTAGAGGTTGGGCTCTGGGGTCCGGTAGTGGATTGTGAATTCAGTGATTCCAGCCTTTTCTTCTCATCGCCAACCCGAATTGGTCGATTCTGTTGCTGTTTCATCTGTCTTTCTTGGGCAAGTTGCTGCTGCAGATACTCTTCCTCCTCCCTTCGAATCTCAGCTCTTATTCTTTTTTCCTCAGCATCTTGTTTGTCCTGTATCTCTTGACGACGTTCTCTTTCCTGAGGAATAATAAAAATATTTGTCAGTCAACATTTTCCATTCCCTTTGCTTTAGGTCAGTCAACATTTAAGGTCATTAACTAAATTGTTATAGGCTAACTGCACAAAGAAAATATAAGATACCAATCACAAAAACAAATACCGGTAGACACAAAAACTCTTTTGTTTAATATGTAACTGTTGTCAATTTAACATGTAATGATAAAGAGAAACTGGAGTATGAACATATATCATGTACAAATGTTTGCACTAATCATGTACTGTTTTTTGTAATGCACAATTGTAAAAAAAATTTCCTCATGGATAATAAAGACTATTAATATTACTATAATTGATACTATTGATAACTTACAAATTGTCTTTTTTTATTTAATTCTTCTTCCCTCCTTTGATTGATTTTCTCCTCTTCTTTTTGAAGCAGACGTTTTTGTTCTTCATAATTCTGACGTTGTCGCTCTCTAGTCTCCTGAATGGCAGGAAAAAAGTGTATTTGTTAGTCAAAATTATTTAATAAGTGTGTATTGACTCGATTTAAAACACTAAAACTATTTTGTGGATACACTATCAGTATTTTGAAAATTACCCTTTGTAATTTCAATTGTTCCTGATGCTCTTTTGCTCTTCTTTCCTGTTTTTTCTGCATCCTCAGACGTTGCTCTTCTCTGTCTTTTTCATGCATCTCTAGTCGCCGTTCCAGACTGGAACAAAGTATAAGCAAACAAGAGATTTTGTGAGATGATATGGTAAGACAAATAAATTGTTAATCAACTGTTACAATACTTTAAAATATAGGCTAATTAGAATATTTGAAAAAATGTAAATGAAACTTACGATTTCAGTCTTTCAGACTCTCTATCTACATCAGCTCTTTGCTGGGCCAGTTCAAAGTCTTGTAATCTAGCTCGAGACTTTTCTAAATCTTCTTTTAGGGTCTGTATCATTCTCTCACGAGTCTTTAATAAAAAAAAAAAAATTTTCAATTAAAAAACAATTTAAGATTCTAGTTTTTGAAAGAAACCTAGCAAAGTTAAACTTACATAAATCCTTTCTGCCATTTCATCATCATCCTCATAATCATAGTCTCCCTTCTCAGCTATTTCTCTTACACGTCTCTGAAACTCATGCTCAGTTTTTAACTTCTTTAATCTGTCTTGATCCTGTTGAAAATGAACCAATAAAGTAATATTAGAGGCTTTAAATGAAATGTAAGTTCAACACTTTTCTTAGCCATTTCTTTTATTGTAGTTCAATTCAATTTTTAAAAATCTCTATGATAAAGTTGATTATTCTAGTCATTAAAAATGTTCCATTTTTGATGACACATTTCTTAGTTCATACGCTAGGACTAATAAGTACTCCTACTACCCAAGTGCCATGCACAGCTAGATTAACACATGGATGAGGTAGGACATAATTATCTTCTTTTCAAAGAATGGAAATTACAAGATGACTATCAACATATGGTTAATTCTCATCCATTGATTGTTAACACTAGTCCTTTTCTTTCAACTCTTATCCCCCTTGTCAGAAAGTAAACAGAAAAATGTAGAGACTAACCGATGGATTCAAAAATGGCCTTGATTCCAGTTCAGCTATTTCCTGTTCCCTCGCACGAAACAATTCCTCTTGCTCTTCCTCTTGTGCCTTTTCTTTAGCATCTCTATCCCAAGCAGATCTTGTGTTCAGATCTAAGCGATCTTTGAGTTTAGGTTTACTGGGAGGTACTGCTGGTTTCACCTGAAACATTAGAAATAGTGCTCATGTTTTTATTCTGAATGTTAATTAAACTCCTTATAAAGTTATCCAATCAATACTGTAACAATCAATTACCTGAAATCCTTGTACCCTCAAGGCTGGGTTATCAATAGAATCATATTCTGATGGAGGCTGTGGAATGGGAGGAGGCTGAGACTCACTACCATAATTGATGTTCTGGTAATTAGGGTGTGAAAGAGAGTCATTGGCTCTGTAGCCATCTTTAACAACTTGGTAGCCCAATGGGTTTTGATCACGAAGGTCTAAGCCCGGTGGCAACACTCGGTTCATGGGTTGACTGCGTTGTTGTTGTGGTGGCTGGTACTGTTGCTGCTGGGATGGAGGTTGGTAAGGCTGTGCTTGGGGTGGAGCTTGGTATGGCTGTGCTTGGGGTGGAGGTTGGTATGGCTGCTGTTGTTGATATTGACTTTGTTGCTGGAGCTGAGGTTGGTTAGGGTACTTTTGATGTCTGAAACATAAAAATAAGGATTTATTTTATAGCATTAACACTAAATTGATATGAAAAATGGCTACAACAAATTTGAGTGATGAAGGACAATATCTTTAGAAGAGAAAAAGTTTACATAAATATGTAGGTCGAAAACAAAAATGATACTTTGAATCAATATTCTGGTCACAGGATACTCATATAAAGACAAAATATAGAAGCATGGATTGATACAAATTTACTGTCGACAATAACTTTATGGCAGTTATATTTAAACAACATAGTGTAGTTGATGAGGCACGTACCTGTCTGTTGCTAAAAATTGATTGGTGGCATTGATGTGTTGCATAAGTTTCTGTTGTTCTTCAGCAAGTTTTTGTTCCAGTAAAATCTCATTGGAGGGAGGGGGAGGAAGTGGGGGCAGTTCTTCCTGGTAGTCCTCCATGGACTGGGGAACTGCTGGCAGAGGCAAACCTTCATTAGGATCTGTTGGGTATGCACCATAATGGTTGATTGGTTCAGGGTACTTCTGCTGATATTGGGCCTCTGGGAGTCGGTTTTGGTCTTGGTAACTGGATAGACTATTTCGTACATCATTGGAAGGTGGGAAAAGAGGCTGAACATTTCTAGGATCAGAGTTGTATCTTAGATCAGGAACATTGCGAGGATCTTGCTGCATGCCCCTGTAGTCAAACTCAGGACCATTCCTGGGGTCATTTCTAGGGTCTGGTGATGAGCGCAGATCTTGTTGAAGATATCTAGGGTCATTACTGTATTCTTGCTGACCAGAGTTCCGAATGCTGGGCTGGACATTCCTTTGGTCATATTTGGGCACATTAGGAGCCATGAACCCAGGCTGCTGACTACCCTGTGGACTTGTTGGCTGTCCAGACAATCTGTTTTCACCATAGAAACGTGACTGAGTCTGTCTGTTGTCCACTCTCACCATTGGCAAGTCTGTGTGCTGAACAGAAGGCTTATTTTTTTGTACTATTTGAGGAGGTTTGGATCCTGGTCGAGGCTTTAAGTCACTTTCCATAGATATATTCTGTAATTGGTGGAATGCAGGAGGAGGTTCTTGCTTTAATGGCACTGTGTTTTCATAGAAATCATTCTGTCGAACATAAGAACTATTATTAGTTTTTGGTGGCATAGCTTGCTGGCTAAACAGTCGTTCATGAGCTGTGGGCTTTGGAGGTGGGTTGTGCTGTGGCTGTGGTGGAGGCTGGCCACCAATATTACTGTAAGGAGGGCTGTTGCCTCCGCTGTTCATTTTGTTGTAGCCAGGGCGGGGAGGCTCAAACTTGTCTTGCCACTCTTTCAACTTGCTACCAACGTCATCTGATTTAGGTCTCTCTGTAGGATACTCCCCATTATCTCTGCTGTTTGTCTTGTGAGGGTCATAGTAAGCTGACTGCGGTCTTGGATCTTTATTACTATTAGAAGAAGCCTTAGAAGATATAGAAGACCTGTCTGAGTTTTTCTGTCCAGTGTAACCTTGGTTCTGAGGTTTTGGTTGGCCAGGTATATTTTGTCGTGGATCAACAAAATTATACCCTTGCCTGGTCTCAAAAGAGTTGCGGTCTCCAGTACCACCTGGCCTTGGGTAATTTGGCTGGTTTTCATAGTCGTTCGGCCTGATGTCTTGACGCCTGCCCCCAGGAGAATACTGGCCATAACTTGGAGATGATGGGTGCAGCATGCCTACTGATTGTGCAGGTTTTATTTGTTGATACATATCTTGGCGAGCCAGATTTGTGTCCACATGCAAATTAGATGTTGATTTAGAGCGAGGGTCATTTCGATAATTATATGGATCATTTTGAATTTGCTTGGGGTTAGCAATGTTACTTGTGGAAGGTGCTCTCATTTTACTCTGGTCCCCTGCAGAAAAGAGTAATGAAAAAAACTGTTAATGAGTACTCAATTATCAAAGTTATCTTCTTTGTCTAGTTTAAGAGTTCATTCATTCATCAAAATCCATTTGAGTGAGGGCTTGAATAGTTTAATAGTTAGAAACTCAAGAATGTTTTATCTCATTAGCTAAAAGCGTTACACAATTTACTCTAATTGAAGAAAATGATGATAAAAATAATTAGATTTTGACTTACCATAACCATTAACTGCTTTGGAATCACGGCCATCATAAGGAGGTGGTGGACCTTCATCACTGGCTAATCTATTTGGGCCGAAGTTTTTGTTCTGGGCAGCTGA
Organism: Biomphalaria straminea; assembly: GCA_021533235.1. Classification (NCBI taxonomy): domain Eukaryota; kingdom Metazoa; phylum Mollusca; class Gastropoda; family Planorbidae; genus Biomphalaria; species Biomphalaria straminea. The sequence continues at coordinate 27,571,450 of JADKLZ010005243.1, forward strand.
AATAAGTACCGGTATTTAAAGATAAATAGAAATTTAACTGTGAACTAATGAGACAAGAATACAAAATAGAATTAAAAAAACTTTCTTAAGTTCTAATTACTCCACTCTAACCTCTTTGACTAGTGGGAGATGGCTGGCTCAACAAAGATCCCAGATTGTGATAAAGAACAGCTCTTTTAGCCACTTTCAGCTTTATAACTTGTCCAGTCTTTGTCATGAGTTCAGCAGCCCTGAGAACAGATGTTGGATGTGAAACATTTCAGCTATCAAAACATAAAATAATTTTTGAAAAGTAATTAAAAAAAAAACAACATATTACAGATTTGTTTTAAGCTATAGATCTTACTTGTCTTGAGAAAGTCCTATCAAAGATTTACCATCCACTTCCAATAGTTGGTCACCTGCTTGTAGCCGACCATCCTGCAATAAGCAAAATTATTAGTTTTGCTTTAGTATCAAGTTAAAAGAGAAAAATCATAATTTGATAAATTCATTAAAATTACAAGCAACAAAACAAGTGAACTGATAGGACAGTTTATATGTACAAGTATAGCTACCTGCGCTGCTGCTCCCCCTTCCACCACTGACTTGATGTAAATACCTTGTTCTTTCTGGCCCTCACCCTAAGACAAAAATAGCAGACAAGTTACTCTTATTTCTGTTCTTTGATGCAACACATGAATACAATTACAACAAAGTGATATTAAGGACTTACATGAGCTGCCACTATGCTGAGACCCATGCTTCCCTTGACTTTGCTGAATGTTACATTGATGATCTCTGGTGTTGGAGGAAGTCCATGGCCAGGACTTGATGGGCCATTCAGTTTCAACTGAAATACATCAGCATTGCAAATTAGAAATATATAGCATGGAAGGAACACATTTTTGAAGTTGAATTTTTTTTTTTATTTTCAGAAAGTGCTTGAAAATAGATTAAGTAATTAACTTGTATATTTGTTTATCAAAACTATTATGATCTGATATAAGCAATTGTTCTGTGTTTGGCAGATCATTCCACTATTGTTCTGTCACTTTGTGAGCATCATTTCTATTTTAACTGTCTTGTCAAGTTACACTACATTCCTTCTGATTATGATTTTCTTACATCAAGGCATAATTTGCAAGAGTGAAATATTCAATCAATACGCAATTATGTACTTTTTTATTATTGAGACAATGCAACTATTTGCTTACGTTAGGTGAAGAAGGTTCATCTCCCATGTAAACAGTCCAACTTCCTGAAGCATTATTGTTGATGATGAATCTACAAATACCTATAAGTCAAGAATTAAAAAATTACTTTTAATTAAAGAGCAGTAAATGAAATATTCATTTAAAAAAATTGTTAACATTATAATCTGGCTTTCTTCCTTTTTAAAAAAAAACTAACCTTGGCTTTCTAGTTGTCGAACAAAGTCTGGAAGACCATTAGGGATTCCCCTGATCGTATCACAAGAATAACCATCCTCCGGAAGCAAGAAAGGAAGGTGAAGGTCATTATCTTCCTCTAGCCTGACCTCACGGCCATCTGTGCGGGTCAATTCATCTGCCATATTTTCTGCTATGGATACGACTCTGTCAATGAATGATGCAGACACAGGAGGCTCATTGGGTTCAGGTATGTAGCGTGTCAATAGAGCATGCAGCTGAAGAGAGTTCAGCTTGAAGCAAGTAGAGCTGATATTAGTCACATCATCTGCACTAAACTTAGGCGTCTGGAGTAGATGAGCTGCCTAGAGGAGAAAACACAAGTAAACCAGGTCAGGATCACATCAATCAGGTCAATTTATAACTTCATTCATTCAACTACAAAGAAGGCAACCAAAAATCTTATTGACTGCTTAGAGTTGTTAATAATTTTACCTTAAAAAAAACAACAAAAAAACTATCTCTTCATCAATTAGATCTATAAAGAGTAAAATGTAAAGTTTAAGTTTGTTCCCTTGTACAAATAAAAACTGTTTGACGAATAATTATGAAACTTAGCATCTATGTTCCTTAGATCAATGTAAAAAGTCCTAACAACAAAGTAAATATTTAGTTGGGATTAGACTTGTACTTAGTGGTAACGTCTGGCTATCGACAGAAGACTTTGACATTTCACTCTGTTTTAAGTGTCAACTCTTCATTTAAGTTACTAAACTATACATCTAATCTTTATTTACTTAGTGATGAGTGTATGATTGTACACGCAAGATTTGACAAATATTATTACACACAGTTGTTAAGTGCTGAAATTTATGAAGTTGCATACCTGAATAATTCGACACAAGTGACAGTCAGCGGCCAATTCTAAGCCTTGTTTCTCAGCCCAAGCTTCCACACTGCCTAGTCTTCTCTTCAGACGTATGCCCCACATCCTGGTGCACAGCTGCAGCTGGGGCTCCGTCACCAGAATGTTGAAGAGCCACATGTTAATAAAGTGAAAGAGCTGAGAAAACAGCTGAATGGTCAGTGCTGCATTTACACGGCAGCGACGGAGAAGTGTCATTGCCACAGATAATGTGTTGAGAACATCTGTTAATGTAGGCCGACCCATGTTGTAGCGATGGCCCATTTCTGTTGAATTAAAAAAAACAAACACAGGTTATATAAATTAATAATGGCACATTAGCAAATAGAAAATGAGTTATAGACATGATTGACAAGAACCTACCATCCTCAGCATCAGTATTGTCAGAAGGATCCAAGAAAGCAGGCATGACTCTCTGCAGGTCTCCTTGAAGACAACTCACCAAATGGTGAAAGGCTGTCTGCACTGCTTCTGCCAGCATCTCCTGGGCAACAAAACTGAGAGAATGGATATCTCTGTCTTGCTTGAACATGTGAAGTATCTCAGATGAATTGGCCATCCAAAATGCTAGTGCTGATGGATCATTATGGTGCTCCTACATTGTTAAATGACAATAAATTCATTAAATTAAGTGGTTAGACAAGAACATGACAAATTAAAAGAACCCTAAAATGTATTATATAATTAAAAAGTTCATACTGAAATAAATTTTGCCATGAAGTACTTGGGATATTTTACTTTAAAAGACTTTAAAAAAATATAAACTAGACACGATCAAAGTTATATAAAAAAAAATATTTTAAGTCATTAAGCTCCAACACAATGAATTCAAACCTGAATACTCTGTTGGGTCATCCTAGCAGTTTTATTGGCAAAGTCGGCCACCAACTGTGATCTGTGTGTAACTGGTGACCTAGCAGAAAGTAAGTTCCTAGCTGCCATGTACAAGGTATAGGTAGGAGCCAACTTGAACTGAAGCTGCTTGCTGTTCACTTCTAGTATTGAGCCTTGAAGCAAACGATCCTCAGCTGAATAACACAAAAGAAGTCAAATGCAAACATAGACTGACAGAGCAGATGTTAATGCAGCAACGTATTTGCATTGATATGAAGCAGTCAAATATGTAAGGTCTACTTACCATCCATAAAATATTCCACTGATGCAGGCAGAAGATCATCTGTACTGTAAGTGCCTTGAGAAGATCCTGGTGATCTATCAGAGTTACTCCTGTCCCAAAACAACAAACAAAGCATGTGAACTAGATAATGTAAACATGATCAATTTCTTGTCTTTGACTTATTATTTATTCAAACTGACCTTCTCTGCTGGCTATCCCATGATGTAGGTCTCTGTGCTGGAGAGGTTACTTCTACAGTCTCAATGTTGCCATCCAAATCAAAATTCGTCTCCTGTGGCTGACCACGCTGTGCTTTGTTAGGGAGTTGATATGGCTGGTTATGCATAGGAGGCTGGAAGATTTACAACAAAACAGTAGAATGAAATGTGACTCAACAAAAAATCAGGTAGGTCTATTCTCTATACAGTATACTCTTTATGAAAGACTTGGTGAAACAGAAAAATATTTTACTTCATCAAAACGAGGATCCAAGAATCTGTATAATTTATCTTTTCCAAACTGTACTGTCATGCCATGTTTCAGCATGGTTGTTTCAAAAATTCTTTGTCTTTCAACATACGTTTCAGCATCTTGGCTATTTGGTGTGACAGTCACTATACCCTCTGTATGGGCAATGACACAGTGCCGAGGACGAATGTCAGGTCCAGACAGCTATTAAAAAAAACAATAAAGACTAAGATTATCATTTATCAAATAATGTATACAAGAATTCCTTTGCTGATTTTTGTGTTCTAGTCTGTCAGTACTACTGCATATCTGCTAGATTTAGTGGCTTAATTGAAATAAATGAACAAGTTGGCAAAATGAATTTCTAGGTATGAATTGGTATAAACAAAATTTTTGAAAATCAGATCAATTATATTTTATATACTTCAATTTTATCTTTTGCCAATTACATGTTTAATTATTGATATATTTAGGGACATTCAAATGTGTTTTATGGAATATTATAGTCCTTTATACAATATTTTTCTTACAACTGCTGACATAATGTACCCAGGAGCATAATTTTTCTATTTAATTTCTGGATTGTAGATTGGTTTCCACCAATGAAAAAACAAAATTGAATATTTTTATAACTCATCATACATTTATATTTATGTAGATCGTCCTAACCAATAGGATTTAAGGTTTCAAAATTGTATTGGACAAAAAGAAGGCCAATCATGAAATCTGTCTTGTAAAATCTCAATAAGAAAACACTTACCTGTAGAAAATGTTTTCCATTATAGTCCTGCCTGTTATTAGCTACCTCACTGGCATTGACAACTTCCGTAACATTCAGTGGAAGTACATGGCGCTTTGGTTTACCTAAATGATTCAAAATACACTCAATAAATGTAGGTTTCACTTTCAAATAGAGTGTGACAGAGATTCCAGTTAACTAACAATTTAATGCATAGTATCTTCTTGGCAAACTAAACACTAAAGCCAGAAACTATCTATATTTAGCTTTAATGCTTAGTATCTTCTTGG
>JADKLZ010005243.1:27590164-27604383 GCA_021533235.1 Biomphalaria straminea
TATATATATATATTTAGTGGGAAATTCCATAAACTGAATAGCTAACACCCCTTTCCATCAATATGGAGCGATCCACTACTATTACTGATCTTTGCTGGAAGGGATGTCATCGCGACGTAAAATAAAAATTTAATATTAGGCTGACCTGTGTAACGTTATACATGTGGCGTTCTGGAAATTCCCGCGGCACACCTGCAAATCTTCGGCGGCACACTAGTGTGCCGCGGCACACAGGTTGAGAAACACTGTTGTAGAGACACTAATCACATTCCTTTCATTGATGTTAACTACCCTGTCTACTAGATTTGTTGTATTGAAAATGAAAAAAAAGTTGAAAGGATATCAAATAGTTTATTGGCTTGTTCCAATTTATTTAAGATATTCGTCTGCCAATCAAATAGATCGTAAATTCACTTTAAAAGATGACCGACAGTAGTTCTATCACAGACACACAGAGGTAAGAAAATATGTTGTTCTTTTTTAACAAAGTTTTTGACGTATGTTAAAAAAAATAAAGCCAGACGTTTCAAATGAATTTCAGTTTGCACCCACGACTTGTTTTCTTCTCCTAATTGTAGTTAATTCATTTGCATCTAAGCTAGATCTTGTTTTTTTTTTTTTTTCAAATCTACCCTCATAGTGACACAGGCCAACAAGTTCAAGCCTAAAACTATGATTACATTGCAGGTCTCCTCACTAGTTCATCAAGTGATCGTATAGAATTAGGGACCCAAAACCGATTTTTTAAAATGGTCACGCAGCTTAGTTTTTTATTTATTTGGATAGAACTCGTGATTCTAAGACCGGGGATACCAAATTTATGTCTGTAGCTTAAATATTAAGAAAGTTACAAAATTTTAAAAACGCGTTTTTTTGGATATTTTTTTTGGCCTTCCAAACCCGTGTTTTTGAAGGACATTTTAATAGAAACTATAATGCCCTCAGAGATGAAACTTAGGAAAAACATTCATGTGCACACATAGAACACGCTCAATTTTTTTCAAGCTTGTCAAAAAATTATTTGAGTTTATTTACTTGTGCCGAATGTTGCATTTTATCATTTTTGGCATTTTTCAAAAAGGGAGGTAAAAAACACAAAAAATGTGCATTTTTTAAATTTTGTAACAAAAAAGCTATAAATGCTACATGAATGTACTATATGTCAAAATGCGGGGAATTTACAGATCTACAAGAATAAACTACTTTAAATAATATTTTATTTCAATATTATGCTGTACTTATACAATAATATGCAATGGTTTACTAAAACTCTAAAATAAGCTAAACTTTAATGAGCTAAAAATATGACACCAGTATAGCAATAAGAACAAGTTACAGATCATAATTTAGAAAATTCTCTCTTCTTCCATAATAATATTGAAAATCATATATTTATTTATAGGGACCTGTGTAAGTATATTGCCAACCAATGATGGTAAAAAAAGACATACAGTCCATACATTTACTTAGATTTCTAGACATAATAATCTATAAAGCCATTTAGCTGAAAGCTATTCAATTATTTCTTATTGAATCTTTAAACTCTATAAGCTGATTTGATAAACTGAAAATCAGAACTCAATTTGTGTGCAGAAATAATTTTAAACAAGGCTTTTTTTATATCTGCAATGTAATGACCAGTAAATTCTTTTCAGTAAAGCTCAACTATTCTAAACACATAATTTTTGGCATATTCACTGTCTAAACAAAGAATTCTACATGAAAATACAGGATATAAACTGTAATTCCCCAGGCTTATGAATTTTACCATAGAAACACATATATTTGTCATTATTTTCATTATCTTTATGTAGCAAATTTACACTGATTAGGTTGCATGAACTTTTCTAAAATTCACAAATTTTTAACCAAAATTAACTCCTTCAAAATATATTTTAAATTTAAATAAATTTGATATAAAAATATTATTACTACCGAATGCCAATGTGCTGTTATTAGGCCTACAATCTCAGCTATCAAGCTGTGAGAAGTTTGCCTATCAGAAAAAGAGAAACATTAATATTTATAATACTTGCATCAGAGCAAGTATTTCAATGACATGTTGATCAAAATAGAAAGATTCATTTTAGTTAGCTACTTTCCATATGTTCTTCTCAATTTAAGATTTCATTATGATTTTAACTTTCAACACATCCAGCTTAGTCACTTTTTTCCTTCAACATGATCAACTTTATAGACTTTTATGTAGACTAAATCATTTAGATGTCAAAGTTTCACAACTTTTTTTCTTAAAAATATTAAAGTTTTTAAAATAGTTTATGCAGCTATAACTATACTTTCTGAAAAATAATATAATAACTAGGTCATAAGTTTATCATTGCCTTATTGGAAAATACTGTCTTGTAATAATCAATAATTAGTATAAATAGTTAGATGTCTTAAAAATATGTTCATATAAAACCTACTCATCTACTGATCTTAAGTTCATTACAGCATTATAATCCATTTTTAATTTAATAAGAATTAAAATGAATTAATGTGAATATGAATTAATTTTTTTTGTGTGTGGATATTTAGTTAACTGAAGACTACAAAACAGGTTTATAGTGATATTGAGAATTTTGAACTGAGATCAGTAGTCTAAATATAATACCTATTGACTTAGGGCTACTTCATTGTTATAAAAGAAGATCTTTTATTGCAACTAGAGACTATAAAACATAAACACATAGATATCTTTCTAGATATTAAAAATTCTTTTCCTGGACCTGTCTGAGCAATCAAATTAAAATAAAATACTAATATAGCCTAGAGGTTTTATTCTTGAAATGTTAATTATTTTTTTTTTATTTAAATGCAGTTAGTTACTAATCAGAGTCTATATATATCTTTTATATTAGACCTACGAAAACAATGAGAAGACAATATAAAAGAATGTTCTGACCTGTCATTAAAAGAGATTCTATGGAAAAGGACTTAGAGGAGTGGACAAAGACGTACAGTCATATAGTATAGATATTGTGCGGTGCCCCTACGGTTCGTCAGACTAAGGGATAGTTCACAGTGAAGTAGTGTACCGTATGATGAGCTAATAAAATCATCGAAAAGATATTTCAAATCTAAAAATTACATCTAGATCTATATAGACAATTAGACTTAGATCTTGATATATATATCATATGTAGGCCTATTATAATGTAGATCTAAATAGCCTGCCATATAAGCTATTATGCCTAAGATGGTTTCTTTTTAAAGAAGCTATTAGGTTTTAAGTTTTAACGAATAACGTGAAGGACCCTCGTTCCACATGTCTAGACCAAGATTAGATCTAGACTCTAGACCAAGATCTAGATCTAGGACTAGCCTCTAGATCTATATCTAGATTTATACATGGATAAGTCAAAACTAACTCTCGTAGTCGTACTCTAGGTCTAGATCTAAATAATCCCTAGGCCCTAGGTCTAGAACTCGAGAAATAGGTCTAAATCTAGATTAAGACTTTGTCTTTGTGTACTGATGTCAATGGATTTAATTTAGTCTTATATTTTATTTATTTTGTATATATAATATAGATCTACATCTAATTAAAAGACCAGATCTACTCTATATTAGAATAGCTTCATTCGATGCCACAATTTGTTGATATTAGCAACGGATATGGCCAATATGTGATGCGTTTCTATACATTTATTACAATTATAATTATTTATTAAATATCTTGAACCATTACTTTTTTATGAACTGTAAATCCTCCTCTTTAATTTGTATCAATCACTTTTACAAAATACGTTTTTAAAAAAATTAGGTTTACTTTCGAAGACATGACCCCTTAGAAACACAAAATACTTAAAGATTTGTTACACATTAACCTTTCATTAACGTTGGAATATAAATTATTTTTTAACATTCGGGATAAAAGAAGGTGAAAAAACAATAAATCTCTAATGGTTAACATCTTATTGACCCATCTCAGACATTTTTGTCACAAATTATATGATGTAGATTTAATAAAAATAATTTTTCTATAACGACTCGTGTGTTGCTAAGGAGCATATTTGCACATTCTAGCAGACTACGCACACAGGCGAAATCGCTATTTTATGCGTCTTGTTCGGTTTAAAATGGGGAGCATGTCAACGCTTGTTTTTTAAATAAAATTTACACACTCTTAAAGAAAAATAGACGGGCTTTTCAATGGTGACATTAACTAAACGATTACATGTCTTTATCGTAAAGAAATTCCATTTTGTTTTTTATTTTTTAAATTTCTTTATATAAAAACAATCTTAATCAATTAGATATTGGTACCATTGTAAAGCTCGTTCATTTTTCTATAAAATACATATGTTCAAAAAAAATATTCATTTGTTGACGTACTCCCCATTTTACGAAAAAAACAAACAAGGTAGAAAACGATCACAGCCGCTAGCACGATTATTCGGCACGGTGATGTTACGCGTAAAGGATTATCATCCTTATTTTTTAACCTACAGGAAAAACGTTCTATATATTATTAAAGGGCTTAAAATAACCTTTCTAACGGTACCATTTTTACAATCGGATGTTTATACCTTAAGATATGGCAGGGTGAAAAACGCCTAAAACAAAAAAAATGTTACGCAATTTCTTGAAAAGTGCGATTTTTGCTTCGGTTTTGGGTCCCTAATAGAATGTATTTTCTTGTGAATAACATCTGACACAACTGGAGATGTACTAGGAACACATGATAGGGAAAAAGTTATTTCATTGAAATACGTGTATCTATTTTTGTTTTACTCAGCGCCATTGATTGGGGTCCATTGCAAAGAGAGACATTTGAAGGTGACTTTATAAATCAATAATTATCTTTGTTGTTCTCTATAACATGGGACATATAAGAGATAGACTTAACAATCATAGACTTTTTTTACAGTTAGGATGTAACAAAACAACTAAATAAAACTGTATACAATATGCACACATCATGTACACACAACACACACAGACATGGGACACACATAACAAAATATCTAGTACATTTGGAGACATTGGCCAGTTTCACTACAGTGTTGTCTTGACAAAGTGGCTAGTTTCATTATGTTATCCAGTACACAAACAGTAATTGTTCTGCTTGAACAAAACACCCTAGGGTATTGTTTGTGTGTCTCACAAAGGGCATCTGCTGTGCTCTAGATAGAGGGGGAAAGTTTTATGGGTAACCTGAGCCCCTGGCACTGAATACAATCCTCCACTTCAAGGTTAACAACAAGCTTTTCTTACTCCCTGATAACACTGAGACACAATAGAAGGGGGAGGGAGATGGAAGGGAGAAAGGTGGGGGGGGAGATTAAGTAAACTGCTGCTCTGTAATTAATTCTAGATTCACCTTTGTCTACATGCTACAGTAGGTATGGAGTTCATTTCATCCCAATTTCTAGTCTATATACTTGGAATGTTCTCTGTATACAAATTAAACAGGATTTGGACTATCTTGTATCTACCCTCCTTTTTTATTTGGTTTCTAAGGATTTATTATCAAGGAATTTAATTAACAGGTTCCTCGTACTACAATGATATGACCCTTATGTTGCCACTTTGTATTAAAATAATTTGGGTGTGGCATTTTCTGGCTAAGGTATCACATTTGAAACAGAGCTGCCCGCAGAATGTAGGTGAAAGCAATGAAAAGTGGATTAGGCCTGATAACCTGCTAACTGGTGTTTAACTTAAACAACTTCCTCTAAGATACAGTATCAGGGAATCAGGACTGAAAAGCTGGCAAAAGACACAATGAAAAGACATCAAACAGCACTTATACTGGGTAAAATTCACAGAGAAACAGATGGACTAGGTTAAAAAAAAATAACATTTGTAGGTGTCCCAACAGTCCAATACAGGACAGGGTTTAAGGAAGAGAACCTTTACTTACCACTGTCTGTGCCGCCTTCAACAGCATTCATCTGAGCCAGTTTCTTTTCCAGCTTCTGCTGCCTCCTCCTCCTCATCACAGCCTCCGGGTTAGAAATACTTCGAGTGAAGCTAGTCTCTGGGGCCTCCTCATACAGTTTATTGGCCACGCTTTCATCTCCGTTCACATTCTCTTTGCCTCTATCTCTCTTCTTCTTTTCCTTCTTTTCTCGTTTGGACAGCTTTCTCTTAAATCCAGCTTGATCTTGTTGTAGGACAGAATTGTCAAAACCCAAAGCTGGATCCTGGAACAAGATCAATGTGGTAAATTATATAACACTTAAAAAAAAAAATAAGATTTATAATGTAATAAAATACCTGTTTTAAGAAGTTACACTTTCAAGCTAATCAAGAATGAGGCCAAAATTGTTTTAAAAGCACCTAGACATGAGAATATTGAATCTTACCCTGACTGTCGGGTGGTCCTCATTCCTGAGAAGAAATCTCCCTTCTCTGACATCATTGCCCCAGTTCAGTTGGACATATAAAGGTTTTTCTTCATCCCTCAGTCTTCTCTCCTCTGCAACAGAAACAATAACTCAGTCATTTAGAGATCAGTTAGTGATAAATGTTGTAAACAAGAGTAGATCACAATGTGGCAAGTAGTTTTTGTATATACATCTGTCTTTATAACTCAAAACTTTTATTATACTTTTTAAAAGTGAAAAATATAAATTATATATATATTTATCCATTTTTATAAAGTAATGTTAAGTTCTCCTTTCAGACCTTGTAATCTATAAGGAAGATGATGTTAAGTTCATTTTTTTCTTTGGAAAACGGTTAACCAGCAGGGTGTCATGTGGCCATCACAAAGTCTAACCGCCTTTACTTTCCCCAACTAATGCCAGGTACCCAATTGAGTTGGTCTGCCTCAGGGATGCCCTAAAGTCCCAAAACTCAAAATCCCAGTCTTCAAAGAGATTCAAACCTAGAAGCCCAGGTTCCTAAGCCAAGCACTTAACCACTCAGCCACGGTGTCCCCATCCATTGTCATACTTAACTATCATTAACTTTATTTGAAAGCTTATTTAAGTTACAGTTGCACTTTGTACTATATTTTTTTCATATTTTTAAAATATATATTAGAAAGAGACAGAGATATTTACTAATGATGTGGCTGAGTGGCCTAATCTTCTACTTAAATATTAAGTTATGCACAAAGTTAAATGATTGTAGATTATTTCTTGCCATGCCAAAATTAAGATCTACAGATGATTAAGAAATTTGTTTTTAGGGCTTTAACACAAACCAAATCTTTTAAGTTAGTTTAAAATGTAAAAACAATGAAAAAACAAAAGACAAACTAAAGCATGAATGAAGTTGTTGTAATCTTCTTACCTCCATTGACATGAACTTCGTAGAGTGCATATTTACTCTGTGACAACATGCGCATGTCAGGTCTGAATTTTTCTATCAATACACCTATTACTTCCTTTGTAGTGGCGGTGCTGGACACTCGAATACATTTTGTAATCACATTGGCACCTATTCCACCTTGAAAGAAAAACCTGACTACACCATGAAACTCCAAGTCCTGAAAGAATATTAGTCTACTGATATTAACCAAGAGCAGATAACGTTTTAAAGAATAAATAAGTAAACTAGTAGCATTTACAAAAATATAAATTAGTGGGGAAAAAAGGAGGGGATAAAAGCAAAGCCAGAATATTTGATTGTCTAGTTCTACATGATGGAATAAAATACCCATTCTGTATAATGTAAAAGAAAAATTTAAGCAAAAAAAAACAAAAAACACTTTTATACTAATAATTAGGTCTATATAAAAGACATTATGCTCATGATTACAATAACTACCACAGGAGAGTCCGTTCAACATTTCTGTCCTCTAGACTTCTGAATTCAATTCACCCCAATTACGATTTTATAAAAGAGTAAATCAGAAATAAAATTGCAGTGTTTCTTTATGTTCCATTTTCAAATCTGCACCTATTTCAATGTTCCAATGTTACCCAATCTTTCTACTATTGCACTATAGTAGGTTGAGTTAGAATATGTGTAAGGCTGAGATGTAGACAAATACAATTTACACAGCAGAAACTTGACATGTAACAATTTTTGTGTCCCTTTATAAAATATAATATCAATCATATAAAAGTGGACAGAAAAGGGCAGATGCTCGCTTGAATGAATAACTTTAAGAATTTAACTCTTAGAACTAGTAACAAGGGTAGGTTAATAAAATGTGTATTTAATGAACAAGAATTTGCAATAAAAAAGAGAGGTTTATTAGATAATATAGATTTAGTTTTTTATTCCATTCTCCCAGACAAAATAGTCATCAGGTCCCGAATCTTGCAGACAAAATTTTTTTTTAGTTCAAGCTTTATTGCTTAAAAATAAAATTATATTAGAAACTTATCAGATATCTGGTGAAACGTTTTTAAAACTTTCGCTAAGCAAAAAATCTTCTTCATACAAAAATTCATTTTCAAATGTTACTGCTCTAGTTTTAGAAGTAATATAAACATTTATTTTTTGTTTACATTAACACTGAAGATTATTCCAATCCCAAACCTACTGCAGGATAGGGGGCAGGGTGGGAACCTGGGAGCATCAAGGTAACAGTCCATATGACCAGGCAGCCATCCATTAACATTTGAGAAACAAAATAGTACATGTCGTGTCCAAACAGCAATGCTGTTATTTAAAATATATTGCATATATACCAAAAATATAAAAAAAGGAAATATACATATATATATATCTGAAAACTCATTTCAAAAAAAGCTCTGAAAAGTCATGCATTTAAAAAAAAGCATGTCCATAAAGGAATACATTTTTTTTTTTTTGGAAACCTTTTATAAAACATCCAAATGATTTAAAAGCCTGTTGTAGTGTCCCTGGCTTTATATAAGATACTATCTGTGACATTAAATAGTAACTGTGACATTAAGTAATAATTATAATTTATTGAGACACTACTATGATAATTTGCATACATGTGTGTATTAAAAAGGAAATTTAAGTTTCTGAAGGTAAGTGACTTTAGCTTTTAAAGTTTTTACTAGTATCAACTATTCTGTACATTTTTTACTTTTAAAACAGTATCCATGCCACAGCAAAAAAGGTCCCAATATTGATGTGAGGGACATGTAGATCATATGCCAGAAACAACTTCTTTAATTTTTGATCATTTTAAAACATTTAATAACTTGCACATATGCAGAATTTAAAAGTTTAAACTTTCAATGCACTGATATTTTGTAAATATTATCTGTTACAATAAACTGATGGATGGATTTGAAATTTAAATTGCAATTTAAGATATAATATATTTTATTAAGCAATTTATATTGCTAATTATTTTAATCATAAATTATTTTGCAGTACGGTAATATAAAAATGTTTTAAATTAATTTTACAAATAAAATAGCTTTGGCTATGTTAATTCTACAGACGTTTTTTTTTTTTAATGCTTAAATTTCTTTTCAAAATCAGTTTTTATTTTTATTTTTTTTTAAATTAAAAAAAAACAATTAGCAAGATTACTCTTTGAAATATTTTTCTATTTGAAGTACATGGCTAACAAATTAGATTAACTCTTTATCTCAGTAATTATTTTCCACGTTCTGACAGAATTGTTCTTTTTTTCACATTTGTACATTCTACCCTGTTATGAATAAACTTCAATAATATCTTTGTTTGTTATCAGAAAACGCTACTTTTGGTATATAATTATAGGAGAATGCATGCTCTTTTTATATTTAGCACAAATTACACTTTCTAAAACCAAAAATTAATTTAATGGGGTCATATTAACTATGGTATTGTTAATTCGGAGAGAAAGACTTAAAAAGATTGTTTTGCTAACAGAAAAGAAAAAAAAATTAGCAAGAAAAAGAAAAGGGAGAGCACAGAAATGAAATTTGTTCCACTTCACACAGCACAATGTCCACAAGTCTTGCCAAAGAAATCTAGATAATCCTCTGGTCTAGACGTGAGTAATGCAGAATAGATCTCTTTGCTTACCAATGAAAGTGAAAGTCTACAGAGCAGTGGTCCTCACCACACTCTTGCATGGTTCTGAGAGCTGTGTTCTCTATAAGAGGCAACTAGGGCTCCTCAAACACTTCCATCAAAGGTGCCTTTTCTCCATAATGAGTATACACAGACAAGAACGCATCACAAATAAACATGTTCTGCTAGACTCTAGAGGCTGATGTGGACAGTATATAAGCACTACTTACAATGCAAACGCTTATCTGGGTCAAACATCTATCCTGCATGGGGGGAGGGGGGGGATGAGCACATGCCAAAATCAATCTTTTTGGTGAGCTTAAATCAGAATAGCATAAGAGAGGTTCCCCCGAAAGCACAATGAAGATTGAATCAGAAATCATTTTGCTATCAAGCAAAGAGGAAGGTAACTGACAGCAGATTGCCTATGAAAAAGACAACTAGAGAGCTTTCACTGAGGTCACAGGACTCAAAGAAGGGTGCTTGAAACACTGCACTCATCCTTAATCTTTAAAGTAGATGACAACCACAATATGAAATCATACATTAGTGAAATACACAAAATTTAAGACAAATTTCTTTACGGACAATATAGATTATTATTTTTTTTTTTTCAAATTACATTTAAAATAATTAAATAAATCTTATATTTTAAGTTTGATTTAGCTGAATAGATAAATTACAGAAATGGTTTTAAATTTTTGACAATTTACCATTAGGTTTTCTATGGTAGTTTACTTAGAAAAGTTTTTTAGAACTTGAACAATTGTTATGATCCAGAGAGTATTGATTGGATTGTTAACTAGTGAATGCAAAAGTGTGCATTAGATTCTGCATGTCTTTATGAAGTTATCCACACACTTTGCTATGACAAAGTTGCTATTTGGTTTTCATCTTGATACAAAGCAGCCTCTAGAATGTGCATGTTTTGGAAAAAGAGATTGGGGGAAAAGGAGGGGGCTAATTTTCTTTTCTTTAGAAATTGTACAATTTATGACTTTTAGAGCCCATTGATTACCATTGTGACACCATCTAATAATTATATTATGTTAGTAAGTTAACTAAGAAATTAAAAGGGTAAAACTAATAATTATATCTAAAAATAGCTAAGCATGAAATAATAATGGATGTTAGGTAGCCACTTTGTAATTATGACAGACCAAGACGGTCTAGGTCTAGGGCCAAGGCTAGAAGAAGATCTACTATTATTTTGATTAGAGTATCATTGGAGTATTAGTTCTACAGTTTATTTATTTTTTCTTTTATATATATATATATATATATATATATATATATATATATAATCTTTCTCTGAGTGTAGATTTCTAGAGTGTAGACTTTTAGAGCATCAAGATGATCTTAGAATCTATTATTGATTATTGTTAGCCATTCATTGAGTGAGTCATTCTAGCTAGAATCACAGATTAGTCTTATCTAGATCTCTATTATTTATAACTAACACAGAGAGGACTTGTACAGTTCTATGTCTAGCAGACTATACATTAATTTTATTTTTAGTCTTTGATCATATTCTTATGTTTGTCAATAAAGTCACATCACAGTGGCAACTAATCTCCAATGACAATTTAGATTTATCTGCCATAAACTACATCATGATCATGATTCATTAATCATTTAATGTGTCTCATGCCTTCTCCCAAATAAAGCAGTGTGCGCCACCCTCGTTATTTAAATACCAGAACATGATAGTAATACACCATAGCGTGTGTATAGGAATTTAAAATAGGCTACATTCTAAATGTAGGTAGGTTTACTTCCGTAACTCGGCGTAACTACTAACTTAGTTGACAGAAATGAGATCACGATGAGGTGTGGTTTATTGAAATTTGTAGTTTATTTATGGGTATGCCGGTATGGTAAACACTGATTCGTAACTAAGGTGCATGATATTAACAAAGATATAATTCGAAATGAGCTACGTATTATTAATTAAGGTAAATATTTTAACGGAACAACTCGCAATTAAATTTGAGACAGGTATTTTTTTTCAAGGTCGGCCATGTTGGATTCTTGTTGACGCTCGAAAATGGTGTCACCTGTCTCTAGCCTAGCCTAGTAGACTACTTCTGCCGCATACAGCACACACAGGTAAATATGACGATTAACAGGAAACGAAAGGAAGGGGATTATACCAAACAAAATATCGACTATTTAAGACTATACATAGATTTATATTTCTAGATCGAGTAATTAGCTTTTTAAACTAGGTTATTATTTTTATTTTTTTCCCCATTCAAACTTACCTCATTGGGCTGACTTAATTCGAAAATATCGTAGTGATCAACATTCCATTGATTGATCAGACCCCTTAGTCGTTCGTATTCCTCTTTTTTTGACATCGACATTGTTAAATATTTTGTTCACATGAATATCGGAAAATCACGCAAATAAAACGAAATCCTTACATTATAGAATGTACACATAATCCCAAAACATTGTCAAAGGTCACAACAAATTTAATACACAACAGTTCTGAAATCGCTTGCAGTTACTCCATCGTTCTCCCATTGCTACTGAAAATCTGAAAGGTAATGGCGCATGCGCACACCATAGGTCGAGTGCGTACTTGACAAGTGCCCCCCGTTTTTCCCCCCACCCTTCTTTGCATTGCGTGTAGATCTAGATCTAGACGAGATATATGGGTAAAGTAATACTAAATTAATAGCGCACACGTTTTAAAAAAATAATCTAATTAATAGTTGTGTGTGACCGACAGTTAAAAATGATTACTTGCGTTTTACTTTTTCGCTGACGTACAGCAGGTTCTAATTCCTTTAGTGGGTCCAACATCTCACTCCCACGCCAAGGTATAATACTATAGTTTGTTGTACAAATTGATGACGTAAGTGAGAATCCCGGTTCGATTAGTTTTTATTTGTAATACGCCGGTTGCGGAGTGTTTCTCATCGGGGAATTTTTCGTTTGTAATCCGGGAAAACTTGATGGACAAAGCAAAGAATGAAAAAAAAAAAAAAAAAACGTTGATCGCGAGCACTGAAGAAATGTGTTCTGTGACTTCTGTCACAGTGGAATTTAAAGATTGTGTTAGTAAAGCAAGAAATGGTAGATAAATGGTAAATAAACAAAAAAATGAAAACGAAACAACTAGAAAAAAAACTTTTTTTTCTTTAACCCGGGCCGGCCTTAGATTATTATTATTATTATTATTGCTTTTATATAGCGCTACTTTCATGCTTATAGCATGCTCTGAGCGCTTTGGTCCAATCTCATTTGTGGACCAGTGGGGGGAGGGGGTATCTAGGAGTTTGTTTTACGTGCTGCCTTTAGGCGCTCGGTAAACACAACTCTGCCCGAGTCGGGTGTCGAACCTCGAGCCCCCTTCTAGGTAGCCAAGCCAAGCCAAGGAGGCCTTAGGTGAAGTGAATTTGGAGGCCTCAAATGAAACAAAATATATAAATAAACAACGGGAAATCATTATTATTATTTTAATCTAAATTGACACATTGATTTTATATTACTTAAAATAATAATAATTACGTCCTATGCATTTTGTGTGTCAATCTAGTCATTCGTGTTAATCAATGCCTTAAACTCTGCCAAGTTGTTGGTTTTCCTGGCGGATTCATTCCATTATCTAATAGTAGGCCCTAGGCCTATCTGGGAAGATGGAGCACTTGTACGAATTTGTTCTAGCGTTTGAAATAAGAAATGTGCCTCTATCTGTGTGTCTTTCTGGGTAGGCCTACTTCATTAGGTTTTGTTCTGTGGCATTTTACGTCTCTAGAGACGATCTTTTCCCCTTGCAAGCTCTTGTGTGACTAAAGAGGCCGATCCTTGATACACAGCTGCGATCGCAGGTTGGGCATATGTAGTCACCAGGCGCCGTTGCACTTTCACCCTTCTTTCTGCTTCTGTTGTGTATGGCATCTGCAATCAAAGACCCCTCTTTATGCTCTCTCTCTCTCTCCAAGTGGATCTATCTTGTGCCACCTCTTCCCAGTTGCTGGTGTCGATCTTAAAGAGCTTCATGTCCCGTTTGCATACATCTGTATAACGTAAGAGTGGGCGACCAGCGGCTCTTCTGCCTTCTATTAGATCGCCATACAGAATATCCTGTTTTGTTCTATCACTTGTAAATTATGGTTAAGTGTTAAATTATATGCGTTATAGCCACTTTACTTTTTATTCTTCTTTCCTGAAGTGTCTCTAAGTGATTTACTAATGGGGGGGGGGGGGCGTTTCTCTAATATTAATTATATTTTTCGTCTCACATATATAAGTTCATATTATACTGCTTTTTTATATGCCTTTTATTTAGAGTTTGATCTGCGCGGTTCTAAGTCTCGAGG
>JADKLZ010005243.1:27644523-27664030 GCA_021533235.1 Biomphalaria straminea
AGGAAATAGATAAGAGTCTACAATAACCAGTGTCGCAGAGTCAGCTAGAATGTAGCACGTGTTAGGTCACCAATTCTTGATTCTTTTATAGGACTGACTCCAAAAGCCTTGCCTATTTTTTGGTTAATGTGTCAATTATACCAAAATATATGACAGTTAAAGTAGATTTCAAATGTTTCTGTGTTCAATGTTTCTTGAGAAAGCTCTCCTCAAAATAATGGGACGTTTCCAAAGTACATCATCAGATTCTAAGCATAGGGAGATGGAAGATGTTGAGAATGTGGATTGTTTGATGAGCATTGTTTAAAGTGAGAAAGATCTGTGCTGCCTCAGCCTTACTCTCTATCTCTCTCTTTAACAGCTGGCTCCTATGACAAAACAGACAACTGGAGCTGGGTTACAGATACAGTGTATGACTAGTGCACTCTACATGAGCAACAAACATTTGACAATGTTTGCTAGGTAGCACATGATAGGGCTATCATAAAGTTGACTTATGAATCATGCTTCACATGATAGGTGGTGGAAAGAGACCACATTTTTACCAGAAGAATGCTCTGGCTATCTATCTAACCTGTCCTTGACCATCAGTGGTGACAATTTCTGGAGTGTGAACCAATTGAAAGGTTCAAATATAAAAACACAGGGTCTGGAGGAAAACATTGTTGTCTGGAGATAGAATGTTCACTTCTGAATTTTTTTGGGTATAATATTGAAAAAAACTTAAACCTCATAATAACAAAATCACTCTAAAAAAAAAAGACAAAATTTATCTACCTTGCCCCAGATTTAATCTGACGCCTCCTAAGAAGTCATTACTGGACATCTTTTCATAATCCCAGATGGTCAACTCCAACCCATGCTGGGAAAGCTGAGACTGGTCAACCCCTTCAAAGATCAGGACATGCTGCCACTGTGGGTTGGTAGTTTTTTTAATGGCGGGAGTCTTCTGTTTACTGGAGTGAGACACATCAGGCAACAAGTAACTAGAATAAGAGACACAGAAAAGAAACACATTAGGCAACAAGTAACTGGAATAAGAGACACAGAAATGAGACACATTAAACAACAAGTAACTGGAATAAGAGACACAGAAAAGAGACACATTAGGCAACAAGTAACTGGAATAAGAGACTAATCATCAAAAGTTTCAAAATAGTATTACTTAAAGTGTTAAGTTTTGCCTAAGATATTAAATTTTAAAAATTAGGTTCTCATTTAATCAAACTTGACACCCTTGTTAACAGTGAGCCACAGAAACAGATGGCCTTTACATCATATGCCCTATAAACCACATGGTCTGAACAGGGAACTTTAATCAGACATGCTTACAACACACCAAGGGCAAATTGACATTTATACAAAGCTTAGAAAATTATAGCTCTGCATGTGTAATCATGCATGACAGAGCAAGTCATTATCAAATCTGAGTTTTTAATGGGTGCTTATAAAAAATCTTTTTGTTTTATTTAGCCTAAAAAATTTTAAAGCTTTTTTTTTTTCTTTCTATCCTCCCTCCTTTTTTTTGTCCATTGACATTAGTCAACTTAATTCTCATTTTTTGTGTGTGTCAGGATAATTGACTTAGTCTAGGGCTAGAGTAGTTGATAGTATTAACATTGTATCTATATTACATAAGGTCTATCATCAAGCATTGATTATGTTGAGTAGCTTAAATTGAGTGGGAAATCTTCTTATCTTATATAATACAGATGTTACTTCAAAAAAGAAGATGATTACGTCCTACGCGTCATGCATCTAGTTATGCATGTTTACCAATGACTTAAATATGTCTAGTTGGTGTTGTCAGTCATCAGGTGGTTAAACATAATCTCTCTCTCTTTCATGACATGAACTCATTACAAAACTTAAACTCCTTCTCTCTGTAATTACTTGCCACATTTCTTCGGATTATAATTACTTTGCTCAGTAGTATTTCATGACCATCGTATGATTAAGCTTTAATAACTTTTGTACTTGTTATCAGAAAATGTTTAATTGGGTATAGAATAAAAGAGAAATGCAGGCTCGTTTTACATAAGACTAAAGTTTATAAAATCAAAACATTAATTTAATTTAATGAGTTCAAATCAACGATAGTATCATCAATTAGGCTGCCTGGTCATGTGGTTTGCATGCTTGGCTCTCGTTCAGATTTATCGATGGTCCAGGGTTCAGACCCTGCCCGCTCCCATTCCCCATTGTCCTGCAGGAGGTTTGGACTAGGAAGTCATTATCTTCAACTCTGAAGGAACATCCAAAAACATGTAAAACATTTTACAAAACAAACAAAAAGAGTTAAGGCCCAAACAGCTGTAAACTACTTACCCTTTACAAAATGGGTTGGAGCCGGCTGATGCTCTCATTGCTGTTAGATTCTGAGCTTCTTTGACAAACACGTGGAGTTCACCTTGACCAGACGTGGCTGGCTTCTCTTTTTCCTTGTTTTTCTTACGCAGCAGGCTGGGTTTTTTCTTGGGTGTGTTGTCCACCATGTCCCCTGGTATATACTTGAGTGAGATGAATAGATCGCCCTTATAGGCCGTCATAGGAAACTCTTGACCTACAGCCTGTTGGAAAATTCCCAACGCGTCGCGGTTAAAGAATGATAAAGATACATTCATTTTTAAATGTATCTAAATTATACAATGTAAAAAAAAAAAAAAAGCTAAAAAAAAAAACTTAAAGCAATCTCTTCAAATTTTAAGTATATAAGTGTATAATTTGAATGTCTTGAGATTAAAATATCAAGTATAATAATAATTGTAATGTCTTCTAGTCCAAACATTAAAATGAAGGATCAGAACAGTGTTTCCCATGACTACGCAATCCAGTAGAGACCTGCAAATTTTTCTGCATTAAGTGTGTTACTGTCCATAGAATGGTAGGAACGTCAGAAAAGCAAGTGAGTAACACTAATTGGAAAAGGGTGTTCCAATAATAATGACAGTTTTTCTGTACATTTCAATGTACAATAAAAATGCTTTCTTGTATTTATTACAATATATAATTGAAATCAATAGTTATAATTGAAAATATTTTTTTTGTATTTGATGTATAGAAAACATCAAAATACCATTTTAAGGAAATTAATACAGCCTTTGCTGACACTTACTCTTTCTTGCAGGGGATACCACTGCGGTTCGCTCTCATCAAATCTGTAATAATCTAAAGATATGGTAACTTCCCCTAAGAAGTCGTTTCTGCCAAACCTATCATTGTGCCACACTGTCACCCACAAAGTTCGTGACTCCAATTCTGCATTTGTTATTGAATACTGTGGAGAAATTGAAATACTTAATGACATATGACGAAAAATCAGTAAATAAGGTTTAAAGCTTGAATAGACAACACTGGAAGCTAAATATTCACATTTGATTAGAGTAACATCATTAGTAAAATTAATAATAGACACATCAGGACAGAAGGGTAAAAAGTAAAGTAGCAATAATACATCAAACACTGGGCCATGACAATAAACTATTTGGATTACCTTCAAAATTTCATCAAATGTTGGATTCAGTGTGTGTTTCTTGATCTTTGTCTTACGCTTGCCACTTCTTGTTTTGTCTGGTAGCAAGTATGTCTTGACATAACTGAATAGAGGGAAAGTTATACAGGTCACATTACTGCACATAATGCACTTGCTGTATGAAGACCGACAGACTAAAAATAAAGTTCTGAAGATTTGTACATCCAAGCCCAAACCTCCCGCAGGACAGCCGGGGATGTTAGCAATGCAGTTTGAAACTTGCAAGCATCATAATGTCCATAACAGATGACCTACTTATAGGCTCAAGGGCAAGCATAGAAATGCCTTGCAAAATCCAATGGCCCTCTGAATGACTTTTGTTTATAAAACACAACCAGTGTAAAAGTTATTACACTGTAATAGTTAGTATTCATTAAGAAAGAAAATGCAATACATATTTGTACTTTTCCTAAGTATAACACATTGTAGCTATCAAACACTTACGGATCTGATCTGTTATGTTTAGTGTCTACTGGAGCAAGACCGCGGCACTGTTTCACATGGACCTCTAGAGCACTGGACTTGGCATTGTAGATTAAATGAAACATGATCTCTCCTGTCACAGGAATTCTGCCATAGTTTACTTCCCCTGCATCACTGTAGACACTGTAGATACTCTCCCTGCTATCCTGTTAACAGGAAAGAAAACATTGGTAAGAAAATACACAAATAAGCATCCCCTTGTCAACTTTAAAATAGCTAAAAATACTTGTCTTAATAATAACACTTATAAATAAAGATACCTAAACTAGCCTATTTGTAAACATTTGGTTACTTGGAAATGAAAAAATCTATAAGTAAATGTCTTTTAATGATTCTTCAAGTCCTTAAATTTTCATTAAATTATTTTACAGCAAGTTTAAGGTAATAGAGCAATAAATTGCTAATAACTGACAAAATTAAAACAATAGAATCACTATTAAGATCATTTTATTTCAGCTGAATGTTTATCAGTTCAAATTATTGCCATCAAACATTTGAATTCATTGAACAGTTTAAGTACTAATAAAAACAATTCTTATAACACTATTATTATTTTATGTCCAAGTTCATCAAATTATGTCCTAGTAAATTATTTATTTTTACTTAAAAGTATTGACATTAAAAGTTGAAAAGCCTATTATTCATAGTATAAGCTGGTTACAATTAATAAAAACAATGATTAAAAAAATGCATGCGACCACCACCAAACATTTAAGTGTTACACATCTATAACAGCACATATAAACAGGATAAATTATTAGAGTGAATCCCAGTTAGTATTATAAGGTCAAACTTTGTTAAAGAGAACTGTTGAAGACTAAAAGAGTTTAAATTAACTTTGATTTATTCCCTGGCACTTGGCCAAACACAATAATACAATATAACTTAACAGAATAATTCAATATGGCAAAACAGTTGTTTGATGTAATATTTGGATATAATGTCATTGTCAATCATATATCTCAGCTTTCTTCTAGCCTATAACCCCTTTTATTTTAAACACCAACATCTGGCTTCAGTCATTATTGAATGATAGTTTCCTACATTCACAGAGTCTCTAATATCAGTACAACTGGAGTCTTTGTTTCCTACATTCACAGAGTCTCTAATATCAGTACAACTGGAGTCTTCTGTTTCCTACATTCACAGAGTCTCTAATATCAGTACAACTGGAGTCTTCTGTTTCCTACATTCACAGAGTCTCTAATATCAGTACAACTGGAGTCTTCTGTTTCCTACATGCACAGAGTCTCTAATATCAGTACAACTGGAGTTTTCTGTTTCCTACATGCACAGAGTCTCTAATATCAGTACAACTGGAGTCTTCTGTTTCCTACATTCACAGAGTCTCTAATAACAGTACAACTGGAGTCTTCTGTTTCCTACATTCACAGAGTCTCTAATAACAGTACAACTGGAGTCTTCTGTTTCTATCTAAGAGCTGCTAAGGTAGTCTAGCTTTCTTGTGTTACATGAACTGAGATCAGTCCATGACTCTTCAAAATGTTAAGATAGTAAAACATTATTATTTGATAAAAAAAAGGCTAAAAAAATGTATCCTATTCCAGAATTCTTAGTTTTAATTAATCTAAGAGTGTTTGATTATATCCACTGAAATATTAGCCATTAAGTGATGACAATATTGGTAAGAAATGATTTTCTAAACAAAATATCAATAAAATTATTCTTCATCATTAATGAAACTAGAATTTAGGGTAAAATGTTCAAATTTGTTTGCTTTATTGTGACTATGGAATGGAAGTAGACTTATTGTCAAAAGCCAAATAGCATCAACTGTTAAGTCTACTATGAAAGATAAAGACACTGTTATTTAAAGCAGACTTTATCTCAACCACTAATGAGAAATATTTTTTTTTGGTCTATTCTGAAGTATATATATATTTTTTTTCTTATCAATGTGATGTTATTACTTATGGTGCTCACCATAACAAACAAACAAAAATTCAATTTAAATTTTACTCTTAGTTAATTCATTTATCATACATCAGAGAAGAGTGGCAGGAAATGATGGTAAGATTTTATTTCCTGTCAGTTTCAGCAACTGTCAGATCAGTTCATGGTGACCTACTTGTCCTTACTGGACAAGGACAATAAAAACAAAAAACATCTCCCTTTAAAAAAAAAACTACATTGAAATGTAAGGCAATCTTTTTAAACTGAATTTAATTTAAAACAGACTTTTGTTTACAGATAATAGATAAACACAGGTAAAAAATATAAGCACAAACATATTAGTCACAATAGTTGCTTCGAAAGGTCAATACATCTTTAAGTTGACACAGAAAAATACATATAGAGTTGAGTCATTTTAATTATTTAAAAACAAAAAGTGTTACAGTTAAATTATATCAGACAGTTTGCAAGATCACCAAAAACATGCATGATGCTTAGGACATATGGACTACGTCAATTAAATAATGTACCTGTTGGTATAGGCATTTGTGTTATTGAAAGTTATATTTTGAATTCATTAAAAGCAGCTAGGAAGAAAATAAACTGTTGACCATCAATAATTATATTCCATACAAAGTAACCAGAGCGTACAGATAGATAGCACATGAACATTGGCTGAGATAAATAATGAAACCAAAACTGTTTATTACCAACGTATGAAAATAAAAAAGGGACTAGTTTAAACAATTGTGACAATGTGTGTTGAATGTGTAGTAGCAATTGAACATATTTAATCTAAATTAGTTTGATAGACTTGTCATTATCTTGTTATGGTGAGAATGCATTTTATAATTATATGTATCTTATATTATATTATATGTATATCTTTTAGGTTTTAGTTAAGCGGATTTGAAATGTTCTAATTTGGCATTCTGTGACAGCTTCATTAGTTTCAACATTTTATCAGGTATTTATTGCATTAGTTCAGTAACTTATTTAGTTCTTGCAGTGATCCTGTCCTAAGATGATGGATGTGCCTGTTAGTGCTAAATGTCAACAGATGTTGTGTGCTACATGTTATCAGATGTCAGTGACTGAAAACAATCTCCCAATGACTGTGTCAAATAAAATAATAAAAAGATAAGGGGGTAGAAGCATGAGACCCATGTCCAGACTTACAGCTAGGCTGCTGCGGCTGCCTAACAATTGTGGCCGATGTTTGCTGAATAGGTCATCCAGATCATCATCCTCGGCTGGCTCTCGCTGCTGACAAAGTGGGTCATAGGGATATAAGCACAGCAACAATATGTACAATTCATTCTTTTTACCCAATCCTTTAACAAATGCACTGAGTACAATAGTGAGCCGAGTGGATGACCACTAACACAAATCAGTTACCAAACTTGAGAACGACTTGTTAAAAAAAAAAGCTGATTACTTTTAATAGTTATGTGTTTTGATGAGATAAAATGTAAATGCCAAATTTAAAAATACAATTTGTATTAAAAGTTACTATGTTTCAACAAATATTGAAACAGAACTAGGTTCATACTATTTACAAGAAATACATGCATTTAACATCTACATTCTACATGCACTAATACAGAGCAAGTCCAGTAATACACAGAAAGTGTACTAATCTAGTCATTAAACCCAGTTCAACTGTAAGCTAAATGTTTCTCAGATTCTTTCATCCTGAACACCAACAATATTTACAGTGGGTGA
Organism: Biomphalaria straminea; assembly: GCA_021533235.1. Taxonomy (NCBI): domain Eukaryota; kingdom Metazoa; phylum Mollusca; class Gastropoda; family Planorbidae; genus Biomphalaria; species Biomphalaria straminea. The sequence continues at coordinate 27,652,178 of JADKLZ010005243.1, forward strand.
TCAAAGTTTGTCAGACACTGATAGGGAGGCCATTAGCCCATTTTGGAGCACTGCTTTAGTACACTACCCAACAACACAGATACCGAGGTGGGCGATCATGCAATAGAACAACATGTATTGCTACTAGCAGAATAAACAAATGTGTTGTGCCTTGCTGTGAAACCTGTTGTTATTACAACTGTATTTATGTCTTCGCCTCTTTACTGGAAACATGAGAGGCTAGAACAAAAATAGACTCAGTAAATGTAACATTGCTGAATGATGACACAACAAAATATGAGGTGAGTGAATTGAGTTTCCAAGAGACTACACATCAAATCACATCAAATAAATAAATTTTGGACATTCAATGATTGGATGCTTGTTTTATTGGCAGACCTTTTTTTAACACCTTTACACTTTACACGTATGTAATATATGTAATGGCCACACTGTGATTGAGAAAGTCCCCCCAGCCCTTGTATTGTAGTAAAATGATGAGGTAGGAGAAGTGACTAGTAAATTTGATACATTTTTAGAGTTTAAGTTTTATTAAAGCAAAATACAAATATACACTAGAGAGTTTTCTTTTTTTTCTTATTTTTGTAGACAATAACTTCTTTTGGTTTTGTGTGCAGGCTTAGAAGATAAGCCATTTACTAATTTAAACCCTTCAATTAGATACAAATATTTTATCCATCATGCCAATAACAGGCATCAACTGTGAAAATGTATGGATATCACACCAAACCAGACAAAATAATTGCATATGGTACAGAAAATGTTAATACATCTCTAGATGAGTTTCACTTTCAATGTTTCCTCTTTTAAAGATTAAAAAAAAAACAATGTAACCGTTAAGGTTGTGATTACAGATATGACTGGACACCAAGATTCAAAAACTGAAACTGCACAGTAAGTAAACAAAATTAAATTCCACTAAGTTTGCCTGTGTAGATTTTGAAGAAACCTATCCCTTTAATTAATATGGTTTTACTTGTTTTATTTTTTTTTTACATATTAAAATTTTACTGGCCAGAAAAGGACTTTCTTTTGATACAAACATAAAAACCTTTCTTTTTGCCAATGTGCCAAACATGTTTGCATGACAACTTTTTTATATGATGCGCATGAGGAAACATTATTAGAAGTATGCATGTTATATGACATATTAAATAATGACTAGCTCACATGTGGTTGTGAAATTAAACTAATTTTCTTGATATAAAGGGTGCAATGAAAAGACTAGGCCTATATAAATGTGAAGATCCTATGAACATTAGTTGCTCTAGTTGTAAACCAAGTACAACTTTTCAATATCTTAACAAGCAAATAAACAGAGTCAAGCAGAATTCTATGATTTGATAAAACACATTTTCTCACTGAAACACAACACACACATTTTCATTGATATATTAACAAAACACAGTCACACAAACTCTCTCACTGAAACACAACACACCCATTTTCATTGATATATCAACACAACACAGTTACACAAACTCTCTCACTGAAACATAACACACACATTTTCACTGATATATTAACACAACACAACACAAGCTCTCACACAAAATATTGAAGTAGTCGGTTCTATCGTTTGTTTTGGATTGAGATTTGAAAATGACACCAAACCAAACCTTCTGACAGGGGAGGGCAGGGTTGAAACCTAGGAACATCAAGATGACAGTCCAGAGCACATACCACACAACCAGGCAGCTATCCAGGTATAAATGTGTAATATTAAAATTTTAATTTAAAAAACAGTCAGGGGGTGGGGTCAAATTCTCCCCCTTCTTTCCCCACCCTAGCTACGCCAATGATTATATCCCACTAAACTTGAATTTGGACCATAATCCTTTTGCTACTCAACCACATATGTACAAACACAAACATTCAAGCAGCCATACATCCAGCAGCACATACATAACAAACACACATATAACCTCAGATGCATGTAATATGGAAACAAGGGACACATGACCAATAAAAGCTTACCTCATTGGTGGAGTTACTGACAGCAATGGTGGGGACAGCCAGTTGCTGGTCACTGGCAGGTCTAGCCTGGTGCTGAGGTCGCTGAGGCTCAGGGGTGCTGGTCCTACTTGTGGGGCTGGTGACATGGCTGCTGGTGACTTGGCTACTAGTGATGTGGCTGCTGCTTGCTATGCTTTCATTGTCTCTAGCCAACTCTTTACAATGAGAAATGAAAAAAAAAGATATTGTCAATACATTGAACTTGAAGTATTCAAACAGGAAATATTCAAATTGCCAATTTAAAGGTTTACATAAGTACCATTATAATCGTTAAGATTAAATAATAACAAAAGTTAAATTGATTAAAATTTCGATTTATTTCATTCATATAATTTTTATTTCTAAACTAATATTAATCAAATAGATTTGAAACATGAATTTAAATTTTTTTTTTTTGTGTAAATCTTTAGTAATAAAAAGAGCTAATCACTAACACTATATCAGACTAATTGTAAGCTCTATACAGCTATTGAGACCAAAAAAATTAATCTTTGTTGCTTCTCAAGGATCTAAGTCCAAAGATAGTCATGTCAAAGAGTGTCACTTAACAATACTTCAATGTGGCATAAGTGACAAAGGTTTGTCTATGATTAGCATAAACTAATGGACTAGAAAGACACTATCATATAAACTAATTCATACAAAAATAACTCAAATACTTTTTTCTAAACTTATAGAAATAAAATAACTTTTCTTTATAACATAAAGTTATCTTATATAATACAAACATTACTTAAAGAAAGAAGATGATTATATATGAAATTATACAAAGATTTAACAAAAATAGTTTTTTTTTAAATCTGTTGCATCAGTGTTTTTGGCCAATACCATAAAATTGGTTGGTAAGCTAGCTATACAAACATCTTATGTACCGGTAGTGCACAGTCAACACTGAAAATCTAAATGGAATAAACTTGGTTTAAAATGACATCAGTAGATCAATGTTTTGTTTCTTTACCAAATAACTAATTCAAACATGATTTTAGGAAAACTTAACCAACTATATAATGATAATAATCATGCTAGAAGTAGAGATGTTCAACTTCAATGTACACTATAGTAATAGCATTGCTTTCATATTCTCAGAGATAAGTATTGAAAATAAGTCTAAGCAATGTGTTGGAATAGACTGGTTTTAGGGTTTAAAATTTCAGAGGAATGATGTTATCAAGATAGAAGATGTCTTTCTAAGTTAACTTTCTTTTAGATTGTGAAGTTGATTAGAAAGTGACTTGCTTCTAACCGTTTAGCTATTTACAAATTAAGTCTATTGATACTTCATTTAATTATCATTAAATAAAAAGCAATATTAAACATGAAGTTTAGTGCAGGTAAATTGTAGGAAACAAAAAGGTAAAAACATGGTAGAAAAGAAAAAATCCCAACCAAGTATTAAAAAACAAATTTAAAATGTTTCAATACATTTTGTATTAATGTAAGAAGCCTAGATAATGAACAGATTAAAAGCAGTGGCTAAATGTTTTGAGACAACTGTACAGATAAATGAATAGAAATATTAAATAAAGAATAGAAAGCTATTAGGGATAGTTCTTTGTTATTTTAACATTCCTTTTTCTACTCATATAATATTTCCTTTTTTACTTAACATTTGTTTCTATAACTAGTAAATATTTTTCATTTTGAAATACATTTACACAAGTATTTTATTTGAGTTGTTATTGAAAATATCTGTTATTGAATGTATAAAATGAAAAAGAACCTAAAAAAATACTCAATGAATGTATTAACAACAACTTATGGAAGATTAACTATTAATTTATTGATTTCTCACAAAAAAAAATGTGTTGGTTACATGTTTAGTTATGTTAATATTTATGATGTGGGGATAATTAGCTGCGTGGTGTGGACTTGTAGAACCAGTGGTTGAAAAAACAAATGTAATCTCAATATTATTGAAAAAATATATTTGTTGTTAGCTTTTATGGCAATAATGTTTGTCATGTAATTTACAAACAGAAAGTATATGGAAAAAAAAAATACCCAGAAATCCTAAGCCAGTGGATGGGTCTCAAGAAGATGGGCAGCATGCAAAAGAAACTGCTAACCCAACTTGATATTATGCATGCAAAAAGAAAGACATTTCAAACAGTGTGTTGCTGTTTCTTAGCACAGCCAGTTGGTCATACCACTGGTCTCAGAAGGAAGGTCCAGGTCAGTCTCATTGTTTCTCTCATTCTCACTGACACCGATATGGTCAAGGTCAAATGTGGCGTCTGGTATGTCACTGTATGTACCAGGGTTATCAAAGGACTGCAATAGTGGTGGCCTATTGTAAGCCAAAAACAAGAGAGTGGCCTTTTTGGGTTCTTCATCAGCTGATGTTGATTTTCGAAACATACTGGCATGCAAAGTTTTCTTGGACTGCACATACTTGGTGTCTGGCTGGAAATCAACTGCTTTTATTTCATTGTTTTCAGTACTCTTGAGTGAGACGTTGTCATTTTCAAGTTGTACTCCAGATTTTTCTTTAAAAGAAACTCTTTTTGGCCTCTTCCTAATGGGAGCTATAGGTCTCTTCTGACTCTCATCATAAGCTATTCCATTGGATGGAAACTGGAAATTGTGGCTGCTGTGAGAGGAATGTCTGCCACTGTAGTCTTCCTTGTCCCCCTGACTATAGGATCTCTCAGATTCTGGCAGAACATCAAAGCTAATTGCTTGCGAGCTTTCATAACTTGTCAGGTTTGATGAACAATCAGCTGGAGAAGAATGCGATGGTCTCTCATCCTCAGCAAGGAAGCTGTCATCAAAATTTTGCTCTGCCATTGTGCTGTCGCTGAAGGCACCACTTTCATCAGCGAGAGAGTCAGCCTCTCCAAACTGATCTGATGCGTCTGTGGTAGAGCTCACACTGTCAGAAACATCTGATGGTATCCTGTGGTGAGGTGGCTTTTTTATCAGTTCTGGTGATGTGCTGGATCTAGGTTTCATAAGAGATTCTTTAAAGCTGTCTCTGTTCTCTTGAATTGTTGAGCTACCAATGAATTTAACATCGGATGACTTTTCAGTTTTCCTCTGTTTGTTGTAAAGAAAATCTTGAGATCCTGAAACATTAGATAAGGCTGGTTCATCGAACATTTTTTCCTGCCTCTGTTTAATACTCCCATTAACATTAATTAGAGATAATCCAGTTACCTGGTCAACTTGAGTAGCATCCCCTACATTGTCAAAACTCTGATACTTTGAGTTCTCTTCCACCTCTTCAGAAAGAGAAAAAGTTTTCTGAAGCAAACATTGTTGTTCCTTACCAGCTGCTGCTTCAGGAAGATCTCGTCTTTTCTTGGTCCTTGGTGGCTTGGTTAGGTCTCCTGTAGTAGAAGCTTTCTCCCCACAAGTCATCAGATCTACTAGCCTGTTTACATTAGTGTTGTACATGTCTTCAAAGCTGTCACTGCTCTGTAGGGGTTTCTTCAGGTCTGGCACATTCTGTTCCACTTTAACAATTGGTCCAGAGTTTTGATAGGATAGTGCAGAGAGCTTGTCATCAACATTGTCTGTTAGATGTTTCTTACTTTGCTGAATAGAGCTTAGTGAAGGCAAAGTTCTTGCCTTACGTGGTGGTCTCTCAATAAAGGGTTCCTCCATTGCCATACCAATGTCTCCTTTTTTAGCTAGTTCAGGCTTAGATCCGGTGTTAGTACTAGTAGAAGCAGAGTTACTATAAGCAGAAGAGGATGAGTCACAGCGTTGTACATCCATAGTTTTACTCAGACTACTTGCATGCCCTGGCTTAGTTATTCTTGACCTTCTTAAAGATCGAAACCTCTCATTATTGGAGTTACCTGCAGAGGCCAAAACTGGGGTCCTCTGGCTTTCTTGGGCCGCAGTGTAAGAGCCACGACGATTGCTGGATTTGTCTTCACTTTCTTTTAACCTCTTACCTTTCCCACCATTACCTTTTTCTAAATTTTCTGATGATTGTGCTGCTTGGAGTTTACGATGGCCAGTTTTTTCTGAAAGTGAAATGTTGTTTGAGAAACAAAAATATCTAAGCTGGGACCCAAATTTCATAATATAGACAGAAATGAATACAAAACAATTATTGAGGACTTTATTTTAACCTTAACGAGGGCATTTTAAACTCTGAAATTTTATATTATGAGGGTACAATTCATTCAGCGTTAGAAAAAAGAAGAGCTAAAAAAAAGATATTTATTTATGGTGGAATATGTAAAAACTAAGGAATCATTATGAGTTAAATGTAGGCTATTGATATTTTCCAGCCTAAAAATGTGTTGCTTAACATCAGCCCTATGTGTGTGGTTCAAGTAGTGCATGTTCCTATTAATCTCAAAAGCAGCAACAAAGGAAGACAAGACATTAACAAGGAGACTGGATGAGAACTAGAAATATTTTCAAGGGAACAAGGATCTGAGATCAAGCTATTACTGAAACAGTCACTTTGTTAGACTAACTCTACTACTCAAGGCTGTATTTTTGCTGTTGAAAGAAAGTAATTTTGTTCTGATACTATAACTAAAAGCTGCTATCTAGCTAGTACAAACTAATAAGACAATATAAGGTGTGCACAAGTCTCTGAGCTGGCTGAGGAATACAAAATGTTATATAGGTAGGTGCTGTTGGAAAAGTATGGAATGTAAAAAGGTGCTGTAAAGTAACGCACAGGCTAAATTTAGCATAATGATGTCATCAAGTAATGTTGACATTTCTCTAAAGATGAAGCAGGGCGGGTGAGGATACCTTTACTGCGGCTCCATCCCCTCTTTAGAAATGTGAGAGTTAAGCCAGTTTTTTTAAAGTGCTGATTGGAAGTGCCGACACTGACACTTCGGTAGAAGCCTACTTTTCTTTCAGTCTTAAAAATATCAGCGGTGATAGTGTCGTCTTCTACTGGGCAAGTCAGCTTTAAGGTGGGAATGTCAAGGCTGAGTTGTGTGGCATTCTTTTTAGCTTTCGGAGTTGATGTCATCACTGTCGCAGCTTTTGAAATGCTCACAGATTGAGAGGATGGATTTGTACTTGACTGGATATTGGTTGTTATGTTACCCTCTGTGTTTGGCTTACTAACTTGCGCAGCTTTCACATACATTGATATAGATTCCATGGAAGAGCTGTAATCTTCTTTAGAAAGATTGGGTGAAAGGTACTGTCCTGTGTTATCTGCCTCATGAGTTTTTGCTATTTTGGGTTTCACCAGAGGAAACATGTCATTCTCTGACTTCACTTCTACATTTACTTCAGGAGTTATCGCTGCCACTAAAGACTTTTGAGACCTAAGCTGACGAGCAGTTGCCAAAACAGCCTTTTGCTTCTTCAGAGTCTCATGCCAGTGTGGAATGGCGGACTTGACAGGCTTTTCAGTTTTGGGTTTATTAACAGTTTCTGGGTTTGAGATCAATGAACCGGATGGAGGCTCCTCTGTGGAATACGCTTTCTTCCTTCTTAAAGAATATCTCTCTCCCTTCTTCCTAAAAAGTTCTAGCTCGCTTGTATTTGAGGATTTCCTAAGAGACCTGTACTTAGGGTTCTGGCTGTAGTCAGAGCCAAGTGATGAGACGGAGAGACTGTCCTCATTGTTGAGCCTGGACAGCCTCGGGTTCATAGCTTTAACGTCATCATAATACAAAGTATGTTCGCTGTGACAGTTGTTGCTCAAGTGTTTATTGCGCAAACTTCGACCTAAGTAAAAAACCAAAACAAAATAGTGATGCTCTAGAAATAAAAGAAAACTGACACTATGATTCCATTGGCATTCTGGACTTTGTGAATTTAAAACCAAAAAATAAAATGAATTTTCTTAAAGAAACATATACCGAAGCAAAAAGAGGCCAGTCCATCACCAATTATGTAATTGAAATACTAGTGACAAGAAGGTAAAACAAAGGACGACATGAGGAGAGTGTTTCAAGAGAATGGTTAGTGCACAGGCATGTGCACCAGGCAGTTTGTGCTCACTTCTGGCTTGCTCAGTTGCCAAACGGAGGTAGGCAAATGTTTCATTTCTAGAGAATTCTTTCACTAGCCTGTCTCTGCGGAATAGTTCCAGACTTGGTGCCGAAGGTGACCATTTCATGTGGGCTGGACCCACCTTAGGGTAGGAACCTTCATGCAAGCAACATCAGAGTTTTAATCTTTCAGTTAACTGCCAACTATTTTATTCTAAGGACCAAACAAAATTTCTAGTAAATAATATTCTTGTCATCACTTTTAAAGCATTGACATGACCTGACCTCTAGGCCAGACTGTTATAGCTACACAAAAGCAACATTTAGCAGCCAGCTATTTTGTTGAGCTTCTGATTAGAAAAAATTAATACAGCTGAGAACAGAAATCTTTCAGACAATTTAATCCTAAAAACATTGTATTTTATCCACATTCTTTGTCAATGAAAAATCAAGACAAGCGGTTGTCTAGATTTAGAACATTCTGTAAATACAAAAACTGCAAATACTGTTCATATATATTTGTATAAACCTAATAGTGATACAAATGTATGATTAGTGAAATATAGTTTTTAGATTTCTGTCATTAGCTTTTTTTTATTATTATTATTTTTTTACTTTGTACTATTAACTTTTAAGATTGTATTATAACACTTGATATTCTTGTTTTATTTAACCAGCTCATTCCAAGTTGCAGCAGTAGGGACAAGAGTGGATCTAACAACATTTGATTTAAATTTTAAAAAAAATAAATAAAAAACTCAACTAAATGAAAAAGATAATCAAATTTGAAATAGATTGAACTGTTTGTCTGGATTGAAAATAGAATAAATCAAATTGAACTTTTAGGATATAAACATTTTTACTGTGAAAGAATTGCGTCTGTGTGAATGTGTCATGTATTTTGTTTTTTTAATTATGAGGGGAAAAAAAAGAAAATAATTTCAAGATTACAACTGAATAGTGAAACAGTGAACAACTCAAAGGATCAACACCAATTTTTTATTCCCTTGTAACCTGGATGATTCTGGTCTGGGAGAGTATTACAGCTGTTCCAGTTTCTATCTCTTAGAGAGCAATGGACTTCTGGGAAATACAACTCAGCTATTAGAACTAGACACATTTTTTAACAGGACTTTCTTTGTTTGATTATATTTGATATAAGAATATTCCTAACATGTTATTATTTTAATTTTAATTTATTTTGATGAATTCAAAAATCTTATAAATTAAAGACATTTTTTCAAATGAGAAGATAATTATGTCCTAAGTGTATTCATATTTTATATCTAGTCATGTATGTTTATCAGAGACTTAAGCTCTGTTAAGTCATTAGTTTTCCTGACTGATTCAGGCAACTCCATGCTCTAATGGCACTAGGGAAGAAGGAGCACATTTAAGAATCCATAATGCATGCTACTTCAACTACATAATGTGTTATTATCTTGCCTTTCAATTTTTAGATCCTATTTATTCTGATCAATAGCTAATATAGATGCCATGATTTCACATTTTATTTGTTAGTATGCTCATATCTATTTTGATCCTTGCATATTATTTTCCTACATTTCCTGTTAATATCAATTTAGATTCTGTAATGAATTTATCCAATGTATCACACTACACAGGTGAGGAAAAGTAGAGGTGGTTGGTCGTTGTGCTGGCCACATGACACCTTCATTAAATGTAGGCAACAGAAACAGATGTCCTTTACATCATCTGCCTCATAGATTGCAAGGTCTGAAAGGGGAACTTTACTTTTTTTTTTAACCAGACTGCACAATGTGAGACATAGAGGTACAAATCTATAGAGAAATAAGAGTTGAAGATATATAGATATGAAAAGACTTTGGATAGCTACTAAAGGCATGTTATGACTGGGTAATGTCTGACAGTTTGACTTCCTAAAGAAGAGTTAGTCAACTCAAGTTTCTTTACTTTTGAATCAAATTAATCATATACTTGAATAACTAATATTAACATTAAGTTTTGAATCTCTGATTTTTCATTTTAAAAGTTTACTTAAAAAAACAAATAAATTATGCAATCTTCCAGAATTTAAAATCAATTAATGAAATTAAGTTATGGGATGAACTCTTTCTAGAACAAAATTCTAAGACTGCACAAAACAGATTAAAAAATAAGATCCAGCTTTTTAATTATGAACTTTGACCAGGTAACAAAAAAATATTTCACTACAGCATTTTTTTAGTGATTTATAAAATAAAAGAGATGGGGGGTATTAATTATTAATAAGAGAAAAGAGTTTTATTACTTTATTTATACATTTTAAAAATAATTCAAATAAAACTTGTCACACACACACACAAAGAGAGCAGCAAAAAAATTGTGAGAAGGCTACAACATTAACATGTACATTAAAAACATGTGCCAGAAAAATTATGCATTCTACAAAAGAAAAAAAAACAAACAAACTACTTAACAAATCAAGATGCACCAATCAATGAGACCAAACTAGAATGGAGGTGCGTAATAAATGACAGAGAAAAAGCTTGTGGTCTATATAGCGAGTCCACGCTGGCAACAGCTTTAACCCCAAAAACAAAAACAAAAATCAGACTAAAACATGTATTTACTTGAAGCTGGCAGTGATTTCCCTTTTCTAGAATCTAAGTCAAACAAATGTGATGGGATCAAAGAACAACAAATTAAAAAAATGTGCATGGAAAAAAATATTTTCTACATACAATATGTTAAATACCAAAAACAAAATTCACAATTATCATGATTAAAAGTAAAATGTAGAAAAACAAAAACAAAATAGACATATAGAATAATAAGATATAACTTAATTTTAAAAATAAAATATAAACTACTGTATCTGTAGAGGTCACTAATCACAGCTATGATTAACTAGACCATTTATTTAATCCTAACAAGTGTCACAGCTATGATTAACTAGACCATTTATTTAATCCTAACAAGTTGACGCATTAACTAAGGAAGGGTGTGCTTTAAGTAAATAAAAGATGCTAAATAACTGTGAAGGCATGCAGTCTAATGGTCAGTACCTAATTGTTCATTGCTGGACATTGAGTTTTTGGATGTCCGAGAGTCCGAGTCCACTTCTTTGATGATGGCTGGCCGCTGGACGTAAGTAACCTGGTCCACATCTTCATACTCTTTCCTGATCTGTCCTGAAGGTCAACAACAGACTTTGACATGGCACAGGCATATTCAGGCAAATATCATTCGGACACAAACATATGTATGTTAAAACACAAAGCATTCAGTGATAATCATAGAATATTAAGTCACATACATAATAATAATATAGCTTTTATTTAAGGCTACTTTCATGTTTATAACATGCTCAGAGCACTTTGGTCCAGTCTCATTTGTGGACCAGTGGGGAGGGGAGGGGTATCTGGGAGAAGGTTTTCCTTTGCTGCCTTAAGGCGCTCAGTAAACACAATTCTGCTTGAGTCAGGTGTCGAGCCTTGAGCCCCCTTAATAGGTAGCCTAGCCAAGCAAGGTTCAAGCGTACTTAGCCTCTCGACCACCCTTCCCTAGGCCTACTAAGACACATAGTATTCAGATTCAAACAAAGAGTATTAAGACACAGAGCATTCAGGCAGAAACACAGGTATTTTTAAGACACCTATTCTACAGCCAAACCTTATTTTGAACTTAAATTAACTTATTATTCCCCCTGCAGTTCATCACACAGAAATAGGCGATCATAGAGGAACAGTCAACAGGGGAAGCACACAAAACATGTTTATTTCAGAATTTCATACATGCTAAACCTCCTGATAAGACAACATCCCAGCCAAAACCTACTGATAAGACAACATCCCAGCCAAAACATACTGATAAGACAACATCCCAGCCAAAACCTACTAATAAGACAACATCCTAGCCTAAACCTCCTGATAAGACAACATCCTAG
>JADKLZ010005243.1:27691005-27716966 GCA_021533235.1 Biomphalaria straminea
ATTAAGTTAAAATAATCAGCGTGATTATCTTATCTTATCAATGCAAGCCAGTAGTTGCAACATTAATCAATTAGTGTACGTTCACATTGAACCATATTTTCATAACCCATTAATTCATTAAATACATATTAATATTAGCAGTGTAGGCCTAATAATAATAGGGTTAACAAAAATAAATCTCCGTATCCTGCGGGATCAAGTGGTCAGTCTGACCAACAAGGCTATAGTTTCGGCAATACTTTCAAAATTTACGTCTCTTCTTTTGCTATTAACTGAGATAAGGTTGTGGTTGTTTATAGTTTGTAATTCTTAGTTTCTGACATTCATGCCGAAAATATTTTTACCTGCCTGAGTGGACCACCTCGGGGACTGATTTTGATCTTTGTAACCTTGTTTTTTTTTTTTTTTGGGGGGGGGGGGGTTGTTGATTTTTTTTTTGTTCTTTGCAATCGCAGCAGAAAAAAAACATTCTCTAAATTGCCAACTCAATTGTATGTTCGCTGCTACAAAATTGGAATTTAAAACTATAGGCTAACACTCTAATGCACATCGCGGCTAGTAAACAATTTAGGCCAGGTCAGGTTGGTTAGATCTTGATCAAGGAATGGTCATGAAAGACATTCAACTTATACTTTGTAAACAAGTTCGCGGATCAACAAATAAATATTTTAAAGAAAGTTGAAAGGAGAGGTCAAGAGTAACGTTAACATCTAGAAAAAGTTTTTTGGGATATCAGTATAGTCGTTGGTCAATAGTTATCGGTCATTTTTCTTTGTTCAGCTTATTGTCTAAATTAAGTTTAATATTTTCTATTGTATGTCTAACAACTTTAGTAGGTCCCTACTTGTCCTATCATAAATTATTGATGTCAATTTGGTTTGCTTTATTTGAATAAGTTTGAAGGTAGTATAAACTCTAATATCATCCATTTCAGCTCTTGTGTTATTTCATTATGTTGCAACAACCCTGCTTAGTGGGTGCGTGAGTTGAGAGACAACATGAAGAATAACAGTGAAACTCTCAAACTAAGAAGCAAATAAAATACAAATTTAAAAACAAAGTAAAATTACCCCAATGGAGTAAGTATATATCTTATATTAGACTTAAAAAAAAGTTGATGATTACGTCCTACGCGTCATGCATGTTAACTTAAATTCTGCCAAGTCACTGGTTTTCCAAGTTGGCTCAGGCAACCCATTCCATGCTCTAATAGCACTAGGGAAGAAGGAGCATTTGTACAAATGTGTTCTGGGATATGGATTATGAAATGTGTTTTTATCTTTGTGTCTTTCCAGTATTTTATTAGATTTTGTTTTTAGAGATTATGGTTCAGTGTTTTATGCATAGATCTAATTACTTCTTTACTTTTGAGTCTTCTCTCCTGAAGGCTTTCTGAATTTAGTGATTTTACTAAGGGTGTTACTCTAGTCAAATGTGAGTATTCGTTTGTTATGAATCTCACAGCTCTATTTTGTGTCTTTTGTATATGCTAGGGTAAAGTCATATAAGAACATTTTCTTTAACTGAATCAAACAGGAAAAAAAAAGTGACAATGCATTTCAAACCTCTAATAATTCTTCAACTCTTAGTTAGGACAATATAAGAGAAGAAGAATCGAGCCAGCCAGCCTCAATGACGATATTAGACATAAGTCCTCGAAACCAAGACCTAAATTGTTTTTCTAATTGAATTAGGAACAACCAAAATAACTATATATAAAAAAGAGACATACCAGATGAAGCAAAACTTCACATTTACAAGTGCATTTCTATAACATTGAATATTTTCCCATTATTCAATATCAAGCAAAAAAAAATTAATGGACTATTTGGTTGAATTAGAATAGATGTGGGAGCAAGGATGTGCACTATCTAAGGGGACAAAACCTTGCATATTTAACAATAACTGTGAATACCGAAAGATTAGTTTGCTTTGTTGTTACCAAACAGAATAATTGATTTTTTGGTACATTTTTAAAAATTGATTTGCATATTGTGAATAATTGTGCAAGTTTCCACTTGATCTAAGAATGGGTGTGGGAGAAAACCATGTACACAATTTTTTAACAGACAGTGAATTGATACAAGTTTTGTAAAAAAAAAAATGATAGAAGCATACCATAATTTTAAAAGATTCATGTTTTCCCAAGCCGTTATGTGTGTGTGTGAGAGGGGGGGGAGAATTATTGTATTAAAGAAATTATAAGTTACTGGTACTGTTGTTCCCTAAAAAAAACAAAAAAAAACATTTATGCTTTAACAAAGTTGTTCTTATCATCAGAAGATCCATTCAAATTAATTAATCTTCCCTAGATGTCTTCAACTGTTTTGATAATGCAGTAGCCAAATAAAAATGAACTCTTTTGTATGGATGCTAAAATCTTCCTTTTTTTAAAAAAAAAAAAAAAATTCCCATTATTAAAAATTAAAAAAATGAAGCTTTTTTTAAGGTACTAAATACGTTTTTATTTATGTATTATAAACACTTCAGACAACACTTGTGAAAAGCTAAGATTTTTTTTCAGTAACTTTTCTGTGTCAAATCTTATTTGGTACGGTCTTGAACTGCTACTCATACACATCAGATTACTCAAACATTAATAACCCTCTTTATTTCTGTCATCAAATTAAAATACACTAAATATGATTGAACAACTACTACAGCCATTGTCTTATACAGCAGCCTTGATTAGGTCAGTGTATGTCTTGATCTTGGTTCTCATTGACATGTCCACAAACTTATCTCCAAGAGCTACAGTCATACCTCCAATTAAAGTGGGGTCAACCTGAAAATATAAATATTATAAGATTATAATAACCACATGGAAATTGATTTTATTATTGTGTTATACCTAACAATTCAACAAACTCTGATAAAATATTTTAAGCATACAGATGCATGAATGAAATAAACTACAATGTACATTCATTTGACTCCCACAGTAGATTATCTTAAAATGGGATCTACAGATTTGTTTTTAGTAATAAAAATAAATAATTTAATCAATATAACTGGGTGAGATACCACTTTCTACCAAGTGCATTAATAGTCCAGTTAGTGACCTTTAGATAATTGGGTACCTGTGAATACCAAATAAACAGCCACTGCTGCTTACAGATGATCTTGAGCAAACCCAGAAAGAAAAACAGGCTTAAGTAAATAGACCTCCTGGCACATAACACATTGACACGCAACCTCATTTATGTTCAGTAACGATTCTAATTGATGAGGCATCCTGCCTGAGGAATTCCGCTAAGCAGGTAAGGAGGTGGGCTCTAAAACTATACAGAGAGCTGTCTGATTTGGAAACCACTGTACAGTTCATCTCAGATATTGGTCTTAGTCATATTTAACCCTCCAGCATATCAATAAGAAAGAAAGAAATCACTTTAAGAACAAAAGCATGTTGTTTCTACTTTTGTCTTTGCAATGATAAAATCAACATTAAGATGGTATTTCGTATTGCTCAAAACATTTTTCAGCTTTCTTTATATGTAAGTGCTTGTTTGAATTCCCATTTAGCTTAAATGTCAATAGTTTTTATTTGTTGACATTTATATACAATGTGAATTGTAAATATTTGAAAAACATACAGAAGTTTGTAGCTGAAGAGATTCCCCTTTTTTCAAAAATCCTTGCAAAGCTGTCTTCAACTCTTTCAGTGTTGCTTCATCCAGAGGCTAAATAAAACAAAATATTTTATTTTAAAAAATCCAACATACACAAATATAAATGTTGACCAATTATTAAAAAACACTAAGAATTCATTTGAAATTGGAAGCAGAAATTTTAAAATTTAGTTATCTGCCCTTCAAAAAATACAAAATATCCCCTTTCAGACCTTGGGATCTATAAGACAGATGATGTAAGGGTCATCTGTTTCTATGGGCGATGGTTACCAAGAGTGTCAAGAACGATGACCTAAACTTTAATTTCCCTCAAATGATATAAGGTAAGCATTATAGTAGGGTGGTCTCTGGGTTTGATAAAAATGTAAAAAAAAAAAATCAACATCCAAGTCATTATTGAGATTTTAACTCAAGATCCCTCAGTCTGGAAGCCAACCACTTAACAACTCAACCACTTAACAACTTAGCCACCTGGCCCCCCCCTCCCTTCTTGCAAAAAATAATACTTTTAATTTAATGCACTGTTCACTTTGTCATCATTTGCAGAAATAAATATCAATAGGGTTATATGACTAATGTTGATTGAGACTAAAACCTGTTTTTCAATTAAAAAAGGCAAAAAAAAATTTAAAAAAAAATTTTAAAAAAAATTAAAATATAAGTATTAGGAAACATCATTTGAATTAATAGTTTATGCAATATTAAATATTTTTTTTTTGTAAGAGAGAATATATTCTGAGTCTGACTTGAGATTTTTAAGCAAGAGCTCAAGGAGAGGACCAAAATAAAATACTCACCTTGGCTGTTTTCACTGTGCAGGAGACTTCTCCCCTGTGTGCGCTCATCAACTTATTGAAAGATGAAATCACCTGCAGTGTTTTCTTCATGCGTCCATTCTCAGCCAAGGCAACTGAAAGCAGCAAACAGTATTCATTATATTCTAATTCTACCTTCTTCATGGGGAAAAAAAAAGGTAGATGTGCTAGTAAGATTTTCAAACGTTTTATTATAGTGAAAATCTATACAGTGGAAAAAAACAAACGATGTGCTACATTAGATCAAATCAACAAGAAAGACAAAATTTGTTGTTTTTTGCTTATGTTCTATGAATGTTTTCAAATTTTTTCAAAATGAGAAATGTGTTATTTTTATTTTCAACAAAACTGAAAAAAAAAAAAAAAAATCTTATGTCACAAGCCAATAATTTAAGATTTTTCACATTAGATTAATTTGAATATATCAATATTTGTGATGAGGCGAAAATTACAATAAACACAGATGGAAGAATGTGCTAATTTCATTGTAATTGTAAAAGTAAAAGTAAAGTTCCCCTTTCAGACCTTGTGGTCTATAGGGCAGATGATGTAAAAGTCATCTGATTCTGTGGCCTACGGTTAACGAGGGTGTCATGTGGCCAGCACAACGACCAACCGCTTTTACTTTTCCCCAACTAATGTCAGGTACCCATTAGAGCTTGGTGGACTCAGAGGCGCCCAAGGATCCCGAAATAAAAACCCAGTCTTCACCAGGATTTAAACCCGGGACCCCCGGTCCAGAAGCCAAGCACTTTACCGATCAGCCACCGCGCCTCTAATTTCATTGTAAGCATTATTTTTACAGTAAACTAAATGAGGTCTTATAAATACAGATGATTTTTAGTACCATAAAAAAAAATGTTAATTTTTGTTTAAACTTACCAAATAAATTGACAGTCAAATCTGAAAAGTTTTTCTTTTTCATCAAACTTTCAACAGCAGCTGTATTTGAATAAAAAGTAAATAGATCAATGTAAAGTTTTAAAGCCACAAGAGTCAAAAACAACTATTGATGAAATGTAACAGGCAATTACAACTTTTTATAAAATAAAAGAAACTTAACCTTCACCTAATCATTAAAAAAAAACAACAAAAAAAACAATTCAGTCTAAAACCTGAATATCTGCTATAAGTTTCAATGTCTATGAAGTTCTAAAGATCTTACCTTTCTTCTGAAACTTTTTCTGAGAAGGATCTGAAAGAAACTCTAGCAATTGTTGATTTTTTTGTAGCTCTGACTGTAGTGAACTCAGCTCTTTTTCTACAGTTTCTAATTTGGATTGCTTAGTAGCTGCTGAATAGAGAGCACTTGCATATCTACCTTCAACACCGTATACTTGTAAGGGAGCCTACAAAATTGAGAGATATAGAGGTAAATACACTAAATCTCAAGAGAAACAAGCAGCTCATGAAAATGATAACAATAAAAATCTAAAATCTGTCAAAACTAGAATTATACAAACATAAGCAAGCCAAAAAAAAATTAAATGGAATTACAAGGCCTTCATTTAATCATAATACATAAATATTTATTGATACTAAAAGCTTAGCACAAGCAACAAGTATAAAAAAGATGACAAACATAAGAAACAATGTTTTTTTTTCTCTCTAATATACCTAAAATTGTATTTATTTGTATCCACATCATCTTTGGTAAAATTCGAGTTAGAAGTGTAAATCTGATGAATGGCTTATACATAGCCACAACCTCTGTAAGCGTAAACAGGGATGTCCTCGTATTACTTGGCGCCACACCTTCATGGAGGACCTCAGAACAGTGGACACCAGGTGCAGACTTCAGACATTGCCAATAATAGATCTTTATGGAGACAGCTTGCCACCCAATGCCCCGAACGGCGTGGGAGGGCCTAAGTCTAAGTAAGTAAGAGTGGACCACTTCAGGGGCTGATTCTGAGTTTGTGATTCCAAACTATCTTTCTAACCATGTATCTAGATAATGTCTGAAGCATCTTTCCACCTGGTGTCCACTGCTCTGGGGTTCTCCATGAAAGTGTGACACCAAGTTCTATGAGGATGTCCCTGTTTGCGCTTTCATCATATTGGCCTCCATGTCATTGCAACTCTTGGTATGCGCAGTTCATTTTGTCTGTGAACATATCCTGCAAACTTTATGTGACGCTCTGTCACAACCTCAGAAAGTGGTCAACTCCCAGTTCAGCATAGGATTTCCTTGTTTGAGACCTGATCTCTATAACTGACTCCTAAAATCTGTCTTAGCCATTACTGATGAGGATTTACTATTATTATTGTGTAAATTAAGTAAATAATTAAATGTTCAATCACAAGTAAACCACTTTGTATTTCAAAGTGTAACTTTTGAAAAACTCTTATGTTCAGTTGAAATACATACTAAAATTTTTCTAAAATTTTTTATAGTTTTCAATAATTGGTCAGTCTCGGTAGACTTATCTGGAAAGAAAGTCATTTAATGAACCTAAAATCACATTAAAAAAATTCATACCTGAACAAGTTTCCCACCCCTTGCAGCAGAAGAGCAGAAATGCCTAGCCTGAAAAAAAAAAGTGACAAATTCTGTTTACAACTTAATATTACATTGGACATTTTCAGCATTTTCTATATTGAATTTGAACATTTAAGACAACATTACATATAGTAAACACACTAAAAAAAATTTTGCTGAGATTGTAGCCTTTTCTGAAATGGTAAACCTTACTGAAACCCCGCTATAACTCTGAATAGGTCTAAGTCTAATGGAAAGCAAGGGGAGTGTAATATAAATGTTCTCCTTTTAATCTTGAGTCTAAATAACCTCCATTTATATCATTTACGTATAAGAGGGAAAAAAAATACTTTCACACATGACAATACATGTGTACTTAATCCCCTACCCTAGTAGAAAAACCATCTTGCATAAGAGTACAAAAAGATTTGTTAAAAAATAGGAAAATTGATAGCACATCATACTAACACACTATTTCTGTAATAACCATCAAAATAAACATGCATTGATAAAATATGGTGAGATGTCAAATTATGGAATACAAAAGGGGGTGTTCAATAAGCCTTACTAAATTATAAGCCTTAATGCAGCTTTACTATAGACTAGATCTAGTGACGATCTAGTCTAGTATGACTGACTATAGAGAGACAGTATATGTATTTTTAATTAGTCCATGGCATATCACAGGGACCCCAAATAACCTGGAAATGAGGAAGTAAAAAATGACAGATAAAGTTGGGATTGCGTAATTTACATTTTTTTTTTACATAGGCAGCACTTGGAAATTTATTACATTTTTGAATGAAATGTGAGAAGTTTTAAACTTGTGTTATAGATTAATTTAGACAATGACCTAAATAATGCTTAATAACCTTTTTTTTTTTAAGTTATTTATGATTTTTAAATTTATTATCAAAAATACCCCTTTTTTGTTTTTACCAATACAAAGTCCAGGAGAATGGTAGTTCTACCAAATTGTTTTCTACGCTAGATATCATGCCTGGCTATAATTCTACCACGTTTTATCGCGATATATTACCTGCATCATATCGAAAAGTTGAAAAATACGGTTAGCATTGTTCGCTATGAGATTTTCCAGTTTTTGATAAAGTTTGATAAAGAAATTTCGTAAGTTGTAACAAATACGCTTTAGGCCATGTAAGGCCTAATATTCTGCATATATTAAAATAGTTTGTGTGTACTAAAAATACTAGCATAAGTCTAAAAGTGCATTTGAAAAAAAATAGTTTCAGGCGATTTTGATCCCAATTTTTAAATATTTTGTTATTTCCTGACATCACAACGTCGCCATTTTGTCCACGCCTCTCTGACATTTCTTGTAGATCTAGATCTGATAATTTGTTTATTTCATCAATATTTACATTTTAAACAAGTAAAGAGTCTAGATGATAGTAGGGAGGTGAAATAAAAAACTAGCATTGGTAGACACAGACAAACAGAGACGAGCCCTCTCTCTCGCTCAGCTCGCCTCAAATGACGTGAAACACCCCCAGCTCAAAAAGTTAAAATGTAGGAATTGAGTTTCGTAGAGGATAAATCTACTTATTAAATAAGAAATTTAATTGTAGATCTAGTATTCGTAGTAAATTTCTAGCTCACAAATCGAATTTAATTTATATTTATTATATTTACTTGTTTAAAATGTAAATATTGATGAAATAAAAAAACAAATTATCGGGTCTAGATCTACACGAAATGTCAAAGAGGTGTTGACAAAATGGCGGCGCTGTGATTGCAGAAAATAACAAAATATTTAAAAATTGGGATTAAAATCGTCTGAAACAATTTTGTTTCAAATGCACTTTTTGACTAATGGGCATACATTTAGTACACAAAAACTATTTTAATATATATATGCAGAATATTAGGCTTTACATGGCCTGAAGTGGTTTTTTTTAAACTTACGAAATTTCTTTATCAAACTTTATCAAAAACTGTAAAATCCCATAGCCAACAATGCTAACCATATTTTCTACTTTTCTTAAAATGGGCATAGGACAACGCGATAAAACTTGGAAGAATTATAGCCAGGCATGATATCTAGCGTAGAAAAAAAATTTGATGTTACATTGTTTGATCATTTGCCTGGACTCTGTATTGGTAAAAACAAAAAAGGGGTATTTTAGATGATAAATTTATAACTTAAGTTATAAATAACTTTTATTTTCCTGGACTCTGTATTGGTAAAAACAAAAAAAGGGGTATTTTTGATAATAAATTTATAAGTTATAAATAACTTTAAAAAAAAAAACGTCATTAAGCATTATTTAGGCCATTGTCTAAAGTAACTGATAACACAAGTTTAAATCTTCTCACGTTTCATTCAAAAATGTAATAAATTTCCAAGTGCGGCCTATGGAAAAAAAAGTCAATTACGCAATCTCAACTTTACCAGTCATTTTTTACTTCCGCATTTCCTGGTTACGTCAGCTCCCTAATGATAGATCTAGAATCTAGAATTCTAGATCTATTTTTTTTTACCACTTATTACTACTAGAGTAATGTCTGTCTTCCGAACATCCCCTTTTTTCTGAAATTAACGAACATCCCAAAATCTT
Organism: Biomphalaria straminea; assembly: GCA_021533235.1. Taxonomy (NCBI): domain Eukaryota; kingdom Metazoa; phylum Mollusca; class Gastropoda; family Planorbidae; genus Biomphalaria; species Biomphalaria straminea. Next base: position 27,700,511 of record JADKLZ010005243.1, read on the forward strand.
TGTTAAAATGAGCCTTTATTTTAATAACTAAGACAAAACCGGTCTATTGTTTTTATTTATACTCCATTTCTTTATAGTTAAGACACAGCTAATTTCGTTTACTCTGAAAAACATGGGTTTTACACGGGTTCAAAGGGCACTGGTAGGACGATGCCATTTTTTTCTTCTAGGACAGAAGGAGGGTAGGTCCAGGATGAAGAAGATTTTTTTGATCTAGTATAGGTCGTAGGTCTAACATTTTTACTTAATGTTGATTTCTTTTAGGTGTTAAACCAAGTGTGATGTGAATAAGTAAAAAGAAAGGGAATATCGCTAAACCAAGTGCTAATGACTTAGATATAATGTGAATGAAAAAAAAAATGTTTTTATGAGTGCACAATCCTGCCTCTCTCTCTCTCTCAAGTCTCGCAAACTCTCTTTCTTAATTAAGCACCTAGCATGGTACCATAAAGAAAAAAAAATAGCGGGAGGGACAGTTATTGATCAATCTGGTACCAAATTAGGTCACAATCACAGACTGGAGTGAGCGGGCTAAACGCGCGGGGGTCGCGCATTTTGTTTGTTTTTTGGGTCAACTAGATTCTAGATCTACAAGATGATCTAGGTAAGGGCCTTTGTAAAGTTGAGGGTGTAGCAGAGAAGGGACCAATTAAAAGTGGAAAAAGTAACACTAATCTGTCAGTCTTGAGTTGGTTTAAAAAGAAATTAATATTAAAATAAAAAAAAAAAATGAAGATAATATTATTTTTAAATACAATAAACAAGAGGTGTTCGTTCGTGTACAGCAAAGTTCGTTAGTGTACAGATCAGATGAGTATGGTGTTCGATACATGGTTACGCTGGACCTCATTACCTGACCCTCTTCAACATCATATTTTATTGTAACTATGCGTAGCTTAATGTAATAAAACAATATAGATCTAGCTATTTTTATGGGCAAAATCCCAAATGCCGAAATGGATGACGAGTTTATAGATGTTTGTAGTTTTTTCCTAGGATTAACCAGCTATAAAAATTCAAATGCAAATATTGCGGTGGCAGCTCTTAATTTGTTCGGAAGACAGACATTACTTACTCTAATACTAATACTAGATCTAGTAGTAAAAAGTGTGTAGTACAGTGACTCTGAGTCTGAGTGAGTAGTAACTAATTTCATTTATCATTTTATGATTTTTCATACTCAGACTTCTCAGACAGAGAGTCATTATAGTCATACTATTTCTACATTTAAATCCAGATTTAGTCTAAGAATTTCTGGTGCGAAAAAAATATTTATTCATGCAAAAAAATGGATGCAATCCGAGGTATGACAATAAATATTCTGTTAAATAACATTCTAATTTACCACCAAATTCCAACGAGAAGTCGCCATGACAAGACTTCTATTTAGATTTTAGCAAGGAAGGTCACTTACAGGAAGTTGATCTCCTTTTTTATTTTTTAATACAAAAATATTTGATCAATATTTAAAATCTACAGAACAATTAGATATAGATTAACTATTTTATATTTCACTTGTATCTAGTGTAACAGATCTTATTTTTGTCCAAAAACTTAAGTCATCAAGATCTTTAAATAAAATGTTTATTTTAAATAGATCTAGATGTAATACAATAAGAAAATTCGTATACATTTTGAAAACATACTTGATCTATTTATAGATTATATTAAAATAAATCACTCTAAAAGTTGTGTCCTCGGTAGTATAGTGGTAAGTATCCCCGCCTGTCACGCGGGAGACCGGGGTTCGATTCCCCGCCGGGGAGGCAATTTTTTTTCCCAATTTAGGGATCAACTTTTCCACATCACTGGCATTAGAATCGAAGGCATTACCATTAAACTAATTATTTTTTTTGATATGTAACAAGGTTAAGAAATCGTACTTGACAAATGTGATTGTATAATGTATGAGAACTGAATTCGTATTAAAGTCGTACAACTTTTTTTTTATGCATTTAAAAAAGCGATCATTCATACAGATATCCCTGTAGCTGGCAGCAGATGGCCTCTGAGAGAAACAGTTGGAGAGTCCCCACAAAGGCTGCTCGCGCTAGACTAACATTTGAGACTTAATGAAAAGCCTTTATTGAAGACAGAAGACGGAAAGAAAACTTAAATAGACCGCCAGCGGACAACGGCTTTGTCTCAGTGGCGTAGCGTGGGGGGGGGGAGCTTTTCAAAATCCCCCCGGGTGTCCGAAATTTGTTTGTAAATACATAAATTAATATATTTGATTGACAAATAGTGTCAAGTACCAGTACGTTTTAAAATATTTTTCCGAAAGAGAAAAGTTAAAGTTAGTTTTACATTTTAAAATGCAAATCTTTAATAGATTTGTTGCCGATTTATTTTACTTTCAAAAGAGATCAAACGTAGGCCTACTTGCAGCAAAAACTAAGAATATCACTCTTTTTGTTGTCACGAACAGGGGCGTCCTTAGCAATGCGCGGGGCCCTGTGCGTGTGTCATGTGCGGGGCCCAGTAAGGATAAACTATATATACCGTACCACATCACGCTAACCGCCTTATCCGTCTCTAACGCTGTAACAATAACAAGACAGTATGTCCGCCTTAACGCTGTGGGCCTTTCTTATCTTTGTTGCAAAACATAGAACATTGCGTAGCCATTGTTGCCTTACTCTTGGCCGCGATAAGTCATAAATATACTGTATTTGGACGCCTTCAGGCGAGAGTTTGGAAGAACAAATCGCTCCGCCTACCTACAAAAATAAATGTCTACCAGGCGGTGGTTCTCTCAACCCTTCTATATGGCTCTGAGACATGGACACTATATAGAAAACAGCTGAGACTCCTTGAGCGCTTTCACCAAAGGTGCTTGCGCTCCATCATGGACATACGATGGCAAGACCGCACTACAAACAGCGATGTCCTTGCGAACGCCGGTATAGACAGTATAGAGGGACTTCTTATGATCCGACAGCTACGCTGGGCAGGGCACGTATCCCGTATGGGAGACGAACGCATGCCAAAGGCAGTCTTTTTTGGTGAGCTAAAAGGTGGTCGACGTAACAGAGGCGCCCCACGGAAACGCTTCAAAGACCAGCTTAGGCGTCAACTTTCCTTGGCTGACATAGAGGAGAGCACCTGGCTGCATGCGGCGTCGGAACGAGACAGCTGGAGGTCACTCACAAAGGCCGCGGGATGCACATTTGAGACCAAAAGAAAATCTGCCGCCGAGGACAAACGCAGACGACGGAAAGAAAATCTAAACCGACCACCTGCGGACAATGGTTTCGCTTGCCCTGGATGTGGCAAAATATGTAGGTCACAGCTGGGACTGCACAGCCACGGGAAACACTGTATTCCTCACTAATCTTCGGACTCGAAGACAAGCCTATTATTATTATTTATACTGTATTGTAATTGTTCTGCATAAAGAAAATTCTTTCAACTTAAAAAAAGTTTTAAAATTACTGCCATGATATCTTCATCGAAACTCTTGTTCAAAAAGCGTTAATTTCTTCTGTTTGTTTTCCCATCGTTTGTTTATGATGTAAGATCTTGGTGAGTAATGTTTTTTTTATGACAACTGCTTTCTGCCATGCAGGGCCGGTCCTAGCAAGCGCGGGGCCCTACGCGAAACTAATTGTGCGGGGCCTAGTCTGTATGGGATATGGATAATAATTGACAATTAAGATTTTTTCTAAGAAAAAGTATTCGAATAAGTTAAAATTTGCGATCTGTACTTTACGAAGATTGTAACCAATGAGATATTTATATGCAAGTGACAATAAAAGTAAATTAAGTATTCGAACTACCAATAAAGGTAAAACTCGCCTGTTCATTACACTTTACAACATGAAAGCTGACAATGCCTATTTTTCTTTTATTGCGCATAGGATTGGCGTTTTCCGCAATGAATGACACCCGAAAATGACAATTTTGTCTATTTTTCTGGAGATTTTAAAGAATTTTCTGGAGATTTTAATGAACTCAGGAGATTTCCAGTAAATTTATTTTGCAATTTAATAATTATACCTTGAATTAGCGCGGGGCCTATGAAAGCGCGGGGCTCACTGCGACCGCATAGGTTGCAGTGGCCTAAGACCGGCCCTGCTGCCATGTTTGTCCTAGACGACCTCTCACTTTCTCTCCGACAGGGTAATCTTTGGGTAGTCTTGCTTTTGCATCGTATTTCACTTTGCTTTTCATCTGTCGTTCGTTGAGTAATGTCTCTGCATTTTCGGTTACCGATGGTTTCAATAGTTTGGGATCAGTTGGAATGATGTCCCTGAGTCTTCTACTCATCAGCAGTTGTGATTCTAATCGGAGTATTTCTATACTTGAGCATAGCAATATATAGATCCTTCCTATTATATAATATAAAAAATCTTTTGCTTTCGCACAAAACATAAACAATAAATATATTGAAACCCATTCAAGCTTTCTGCAAAATGATGAGAAACGGATGAAGCTGATCACCCAATCCAACGAAGAAGCAAAAGAAAGTTGTGAATACTACGGATTCCCTGTAATCAAACCAACCAGAAGAAAGAAAAGACTTTTTAGGAAGTTGATTTCTAATGTAGGACTGTCAATAGAACTGCAATTCAAAAGTTTTGCGACAGAAGTGCTGGACAGATTTCATATGGGGATGAAGGAAAGATTACAAAGGCTTGAAAACAATGGATACTTTGGGTTTCTTCTTGAACCAAGACACCTGTTAGATGATGACACGCTTATGACAAACTGTGTTACTTTTTCCTGTTTGTATGATAAAATAAATGGCAAATCGCTTGTTCAATGATGTCATTGATGTACGAGCAGTTTTCACCAACAAACCAGTAATACAATCCACAATAGACATATTGCGGAAACAGGCTTCATATGGTAATTACGTGTGCTCGAACCTTGCAACCTCATCCGAATACCGCTAACTCAGGCCACTTCCATTGCATCATTCTCAAAGCTCAAGTTCATCAAAAAATATCCCAGGAGCGCAATGACGCAAGAAAGGCTTATCATGGCTTTAATGTCAGTGAATACTAGAAAGTATCGATGTAGATGAAGTTAAGATGTCTTTGCTGCATAGAATGCACGAGGTGAAGCGATATGAATTGAGATTTGTCACTAGGGCATTATTTAGCTAATAAACAACGTCATTAATAATTAAAGTCTTAATGATTATTATTTTTTTAAGTTTACTGATATACTGAACCAATTAGATCTTGGGCGTAGGCCTATATATTTTTTTGCGTACATAATGTCATTATGTCATATGTCGAATGTGAAAAAGCAAGGGGCCCCCAAAGAGGTCGATCCCCCCGGGCCCCCCGAACCCCTAGCTACGCCCCTGCTTTGTCTGCATGAAATTTGGGAAAATATGTAGAGTCTATGTGGCAACTGAGTTTGTGTAGTCATTTGCACTCATCCTTAATCTTCGGAATCGAAGACAGGACGTCGCATGAAAATGGCATCCTCTAGTGAAGTCTAGTAAGAACCTTCCCCCCCCCCCCCCCCCCATGGGCGCCCGCAGGATTTTTTCCAGGGGGGTGCAAAGTTACTTCTACGTAGAATATTAAAGAAACGAACTGCCCCCCCCCCCCCTCAGCCATATACGATAATAAGTGGCCTGTAAATATTTGTTTCAAATTAAATAAAATATTAAACATTTGAACAAACTATTTACTGTACACGTTGTTAAGCTTATCCGTTCTGCCTATGCCTCTCTACGGTCGATCTAATAAAAAATGTTAACTTACAACGAATTGCAATTAATATCCGCCAAATTAATCATCTCAAAATTGTGACTGGGTTCTTATCTAGTGTCTCACACTAAAAGGTGAAAATGAAACTTTTTTTCAACAATCCTTGCCTTAACACATTTCTGAAAGCTAACCATCACGGGGCAACCATCACAATCTTGGCCGAGTAGTATATTCATATCTAGACTATGTTTCAATCTATTCGCTGACAATGACGTTAGACACAGACTGTGTTTCTCTGAACAGGAACAAAACCAGAAACGTTTTCTCAAATACGATCGCCGTCAACAAAGTGTCTCATATATCTGCAGTTTCATCACCGAAATACCCAGCAAATGCAGTCAATTATAGATGCTGATGCTCGTATTTTTTGTTTCTTGCTGATGCCAGTGCTCCGTTAATTCAAATCGTCGTTTTGCCTAGTACGATGGCATGTGATGGCATTCATGGCATATTTTTTGGCCCACACATGTCAGCTCTGAAAGGGTCGTTATCTTCAGCTGCAATGATTAGGTCATATCCGACCGTGTTTGACGGTCAACAAAAAGCTAGCTATAGCATTCATACTCTCCTGACTTAACTACTGCAGAAAATTCTCAATAACGCCGTACGAATAGCCCATCGGAAAACAAGAAGCGAAAAATCTAATTTTTCAAATCACTTATGCAAGCAGTTTCTTCATAAAAATACACCACTTTTACAACTATTCACTATTAATAGTAACGGTCACGGGAAGCTCTTTAGTAAGGGAGATAGCCATTTACCATATTTTAAACACATTTATACAAATGGTTTCAGACTTTTTGTAAAAAATTATTTTTTTAACATTTGCGTCGCTACGCTACTTAAGTTTTGTCCTACAAGGTACTACTTTTATCCAAAAATAATGTTTCCTTTTTTTTAATAGAAAAAAATCTACTTAATATGTAAATAAGTGGAACATAATTTAAAACAACAATTAATAAGTAGGTATTCATATTGTCGAGTGAAGTACTGTGGAGTATAGATATCATAAAACAACTGACTAAAGGAATTACGGGATTGACCCTTTTCAAACAATTGGATCAATTAGATATTCATTTGAAGACAGGCCAGGTTCACATTTAACTTCACATACACTTTCACATATCCTTTGGTCTGCTGGGGCACCACACAAGATCTGTCAACCTTCTTTTTCCATTTTACTCTGTCATTTTTCTTTGAAAGAATTTCATTCTAATGTTCTTTCTGAAAATATTGATACTTGTCTTTTTACCTGCCTGGGTGGACCACTTCGGGAACTGATTTTCAGTTTGTGTTTTCTCACAAAAAGACTTTGTAACCTTGTTATGTTTGTAATTTTTGTAATCATAGTGCCTTATGCCTACATCAAGTTTGTAAACAGCGCTCTATAAATTAAACTTTATTATTATTAAGAGCTTTCTTGTATAGTCTGCAATCGTAAACTGGTGGACGTGTTTAACCTGCTATTTTAACTAGCACTAAAACCGACCTTAACTCCGCATAACATAAATACATTTACATATATGACTGCACTCTTTATTCTTGCTCAAAGAAACTTTCAAATTTATCGTATTGAAATAAAGTCAGCAAGGATTTTTCACCAAGGGAAAGAAAAAAATATTTATCTCACTCTATGCCTTAACTAAATATAATAATAACTCTAACTTACGTGCAATAGAATATTTCACACTTTTTTATTTAGTACAAATATTGCAAGACATAATAAAGTGTACATGGTCAGCCATCAACACCTGATTAGCTTATTCTAGTTTATTGAAGCAATAGTTTTTCCTTACAACTGTACTTCAGTGGAAGAAAAACTTCTTAAATTGCTACTTCTAAGAAATTAATTTCTACAAAATTTGCTACAATGTGGCTACTAGAATCTAGAGGGGTGCACGTCTGCCATTTATTCCTATTAAGCCTAGACTAGTCAACTCCAACATTAACTTATTCTTATGATTGTACTACAGTGGAAATACTACTTGCTCAGTGGCTACTAAGAAGTTAATTGATTTAATGATGCAAAAAATTGTCTAGAATTTTGCTACTCAGAATCCAGGGGGGTGCAAGTGCACCCTCTTGCACCCCCCTGCGGGCGCCCATGCCCCCCCCCCCTTTTTTTTTATTACAAGCCTACGCTTACTCGGTTTTGCGCACTGCACCGACTTGAACTAAAACAAAATCTAAAATTCTAAATGTAAGATTTTTTTTCTTAGCTTATTTTTCAAGAATATCTTGATTTAAATTGATAGATTTTTTTTTATTCTCACATAAAACGTAACTAGATCTAAATCTAGATCGTAGATTAGATTATACATTTTTTTCTACATCATTTAACGATATCAAGATGACGAAATTCAAAGGATCTTTAATTCTATTGTTCCTAACTATGCTTTCAGTCATTTCATTTTCAGGTAGGCCTACACAGTAACACACTTAGCCTACACAACTCAAATAGATCTAGATCAGTAAAATATTAGATTTATAATTTATATCTAGAATTATTCTTTCGATTCCCAAAATTAAGGATGAGTGCAGTCATTTTATTACGAATGACTACGCAAAAGCACTTATAAACACAAAGATAAAGGCACATTCCTCGTTCCATGTACTAGGACAAATTTGTACAAATGCTCCTTCTACCCTAGCGCTATTAGAGCATGGAATGGGTTGCCTGAGCTAGCCAGGATAATCAGTGACTTAGAAAAATTTAGGTCATTGGTCAACATGCAGACTAAGACTAAATCATAAATGCATGACGCGTAGGACGTAATCATTTTCTTTTTTTTTTTTTTTTTTTTGAAGTAGGGGAGAGTCTTGCAATATGGACCATGATCAAATATGGACCACCACGATATTAGGGAAACTACACTATATTGACAAAAACTAAATATTGAATATTCAACAGTAATCTCCCTTAGTTGGTTTGCATACATCAGTACATAGAAAACGAAAGTACATTTTATGAGCTAGGTGATTTTTTGTTTTCGCTTATTTTTTTCTAAAATCTGTTCCTCGTTTATGTCTTGTATGGAGAAGCAGACTTACACGAGAAGACTCAAATAAATTTGTTCATGTTTTAGGACCACTAATGACTTTGTGAAAGAATGTTTAACACAGTAATCGTGTTATTAACTTTTTAGTGACAACTTTTGCTAAGCCTATCATTTTTCTAATATGGACCACGTAAAAATTCTAATATGGACCAGTGGTCCATATTTGATTCTCGGCCATATCAGTGGTTCATATTAGATCACATCTCTCTCTCTCTCTCTCTCTCTCTCTCTCTCTCTCTCTCTCTCTCTCCTCGATATGTATATATATATATTGTAACGAATCTCACCTTCCAGGCTCTCTTCAAAATGCACCACACGACACCACCAACTTAAAGAACTTGATAAATCGAGGCTCCAAAATAACGCAACAGTTAAATGTTAAATAAATCATAGCCTATTATGTTCAATTGGCTACAACGTAACAAGGACTGTACAAAATCTTCACACTCTAACGTATCAACTCTGCAACTCTGTATCAACTCTCTGTATTCTGTATTTTTCATTTTATTTATTGTCATTAGTTGTGAATATTAGGTTTTAGAAAATATCGTCAAGAACTCGTTAAGAAAATAGTCACATAGGAGCTTTTGAAGCTTAGAGCTGTGAGGGGCCTTGTTCTCATCAATGAATTTCTCTTAGAGTATAAAGCAGCATTTCTCAAAGGGAGAGGGGGGACGTCCTTACATACAATGCATACAATACACGGGTGAGGCGAAGCTGGTCAGTAAATTTGTCATGGTAACTTCCATTGCAACTAGCAATTCATGTTTGAATATTAACCAAGTAAAAAAGCATATTAATTAAGTAAAACAGTTTTATTACCAATATTTAAAAAATTAAAATATTTCAAGATAGACTGCTAGAGATATATTTTTATCTTCCAAGTAGAGCCTTTTAAAATATAAAAATGTAGGCATATAGCCTATGTTCTTTGTTTAATGAAGCTTATGTTAAAGCTGCTACAATGTCCACAGCAATAAATGGTTTTGCACGATGTGGAATCTGGCCATGTACAATGGACGTCTTTGCAGAACATGAATTCCAGCCAATTTGTCCAAATATCTCTCAAGACAGTATTGCACAAAATTCTCCAGTTCCTGGATCTTCTTCTGAACATACTGCTTGCAATACAATATCCCCTTCAGTGAAAGAGCCTAATGCTAGGAGCATGTTAGAACCTTCTTTGAGAAACCAATCTGAAGAACACACGTCACTTTCCATTTCAAATGCTTGCAATTTGACTGTGTCATCCGTTGTCAACACTTTATCTCCACAGTGGATTACCTTTACGACAAAAGGCGATGGTAGATGTTTCTTTAGGAGTATTGCGGTAAGGTTAGAGCCACAACTTCAAATAGAAAGGTGCAATGGAACTTTTAGCAATGCAAAGTTAATGCTCCAAGAAACTTGTTTGGCAGATTCTCTACGTAGCCAAGTTATTCAGTATTGTTTGAAAGAATATGAACGTTTTGCTGAAGTTCTGACAGGGGACGCTTTAGTAGCAGACATGCCACCAAGATACCAATTCAGATCATTACTGGACAGGCTGGAAGCAATGAGTGAAACCAACTGTATGGTAAGAGAATTTGAAGTCAGCAGAACCTCAGAAGTGATTAAGAGAACAATTAAAGTTGTGGACAATAGAAGTGGCAATGTTGTTACCTATGGAGAAAACTTCACAGAGTTGCCTCCTTTATACATCTTGTACACATCCATTGGTTCAGACAGTGGTCACTATGATGCTCTGAAAAAGGCACCTCTCAACGAAGCTCGTGTGGAACCTTTTTCTCCGGTCAAAGGTTTGACTCTGCCTGTTATGTCACCAGTCCTCAAGAAAAGCAACAAAAAAAGGAAGGCAGAAATTTTAACATCGAGCCCGTACAAACAATCTCTAAAGCAGAAGCGTAGCGATGGTCCGAAAACGGCACCTGAAGCAAAAAAGAAGTCCAGAAAAACGCTTAAGCTAGTGAAAGCTAAGAAAATGAAAGACAAAGCGGATGAAAGTTGGTATTGTTTCATGTGTGAAGAAAATATCAGAGAAAATATGATTTGTTGCACTGCTTGTCATCGCTGGGCACATGTAGAATGTGCAGGAGTAGAGAATGATTGTTTTCTATGTGAAACTTGTCAGTCTGAAACTAATGATTAAACGTTATTTGAAGAAAAAAATGTAAAAAGAAAACAAAATAAAGTTATATTATCACTATTCTGTCAATGTTATATTTCCTTTATTTCCTTTGGTCCATATTGCAGACTGACGTGGTCCATATTGAAAAAAAAAATTCAATATGGACCAGTTTTAAATTTCAAATTTAATTTTTATTTTCTTTATTACGCATCTGTATATCATAGCGAGGCAGTATTGTGTAGGGAATGGTAGCCTCTATGTACACAAGAGAATTTACGTTTGTAGGATCAAAAACTTTTTTTTTATGAAGGGTACAAAAAAGTGGTCCATATTGCAAGCCTCTCCCCTAATGTCTGCATTATATAACTATGATTATAAGATAAGGAGATTAGAAATAGGCCTAGTCTAAATGACTAATTATCACAACGATAAAGATCTAAAATCTGCTACTATATATTATATACTATAGGATTTGTGATTTACTGAGCAACGGCAATATTAGCTATTAAATAATCACACATTAGGCATTGGCCTTCATAGGCATAGATCCTCCATAGATCTCCATTGACTCTCCATAGACCCCCATAAACTCTCCATAGACCTCTATAAACTCTCCATAGACTCTCCATAGACTCTCATAGACTCTACATAGACTACATAGACTCTCTTAGACTCCGATTGAGTCAATTATGAACTTTTTTTTTCTTTCTTTTCACTAGCAAGCCCAAGACAAGGAATTGGTGGTAAGTCAAAGCTTATCATCTTTAATATCTGTGTCATCATTACTATCGTTGTCGTCATCGTCTTCAATACCATCATTCTTAGTGTCATCATCATCAAAAGCGTCATCGTTACCATAAGTGTCATCATCGTCATTATAAGTGTCGTCGTTATCACCAGTGTTATTATTATCACCAATGTCATCACTGTTTTTCCCAGGAAGTCGAGCCCCCTTTTTCTCAGGACCTCACGCCGCCCCCCTTCCCTTTGATTGGCTATTTCTAGCGGTTGCGCGTGTTCGCCCAACAATCTAAGAAACTAGATTTTGTTTTATTTAATTTCAATGTCTTTGATTCCAAAGATTAAGGATAAGTGCAGTGCAGTGGCGTTACTAGGGTGGGTGTCACCCGGTGCGGTAAGATCAGGGTCTCACCCCCCCCCCAGCGTTCCACTCATTCTTCCCAATAAAAAACAATTGTTGTTTAGTTCTTTTGTGCAATATTACAGTTCGTTGATCGCTGTTACACAGCGTTAAAATGAGTATCGAGTCTATTTCTCTGACATATTATTGTTAATTATTACATTTACATACATTAACATCTATGATTTTAAAATTAAAAACAAATTATACATCAACTGAGCATGCTTTCCTAAGTAAACATTAAACAGCTCTTAATGGAAACTTTTGTACATTATAGTCACATATGGTGGCATTTTCCTGACGACAACTAATGAAAAAATGCAACTTTATGAAAAGTATTTTGATAAGTACAGAAACTTGAATTTAAAAAAAAATTAAAACTTTACAATAACTTTAGAAAATAAAAATTTTAATTTCCTTTTTCAATTTTTCAAATTCGAAAACTTATAAATAACTTTTAAGTTTTAAACTCAATATATTTTGCGACTGTTCGATGGACAGAATTGCTTGATTTGAAATTCGTTTTTCAAAAGTTCTTCGTAGTTGTAATTAACTTTAGTTTTACAAAGTTTCTTTTCACATAACGCCACGTTGGCATACCACGTTGACATGCATTTGGCGAGAAACAGTTAAAGGCTTAAATCTAAGGCTGAAAGAGATTCGTTGACGTCGTTCAAAACTTTCGTGCATTCTAGTATTCTAGTTTTAGTATTTCTGTTCACATATCTTGTCGTCTGACCCAGTATAAAAGAGATTGAAGCACTCAGTATTAACCTCTTCTTCTCCATTTAAATAGTGAATCCTGCATCTCAAGATCACTTTCCTGCTATTTTCATATTGTTGAAACTTATTTCTCTGTTGTAATAACATGCTAGTATGATTTAACAAAAGTTATCTCAATAACATGTTGTGCTAACTTTTCACATATTTCGTAGAGTAAATGTTTAAGTGGTCTAGCTTAGACACCACTTTGCCTATAACAAAAAAAAGTTTCCCTTTCAGACCTTGTGTTCTATAGGGCAGATGATGTAAAGGTCATCTGGTTCTGTGGCCTACGGTTAACGAGAGTGTCTTGTGGCCAGCACAACGACCAACCGCCTTTACTTTTCCTCAACTAATGTCAGGTACCCATTAGAGCTGGGTGGACTCTGAGGATCCCGAAATAAAAATCCCGGTCTTCACCAGGATTCGAACCCTTCAGTTTGGAAACTGCTAAATAAATTATTTCATGCTTTCTGGTTACCCAATCCTATTGAAAAAGAAAAAAAGGTGAATGCTGTGGAGTTCCTGTAATCAAAATAACCAGAAGAAAGAAAAGAATTGATAAGGAATTGATGAAGGACTTTCAATAGGATTGCTATTCAAACAACGTGTTGCGACAGCAGCACGGAAACACAACTCATAGATACACCCCCCCCCCCAAGCGCTCTGAGCATGCTATAAGCATGAAAGTAGCGCTATATAAATGTCAAAATTGAAGCGGGCACCAAAGATGTCAATCCCCCCCCCCTGGCCCCCATATCCCTAACTACGCCCTTGACTCTGGTGATCATTTTTCACTAAATGTAGCTAAATTTATAGTACTTTATACAATTAATTCTTTTTATTTTTATTTATTTATGTAGTCTTTTGTTTTTGGTTTACAGATGCGGCTACGTTATCTTTCAAAAGTATAGTACCTTTACCAGGTAACAAAAAGTGTTTTAAAAAATATTGTGTATTGTTAGTTGGAATTTCGTTCTATTGATTAAAATTGTTTATATCACATTTTAATGTCCGATCTTTGATCTTGAATATCTGACCGCCTCTGTTGCATTATTTTTGTCATCAGTCTCTCTCTCTCTGTTCTAATCTAACTGTCACGTGGGATACGCGACAATGTTGCCGTATCAGTATTAGTAAAGGTCATGCTGAATAGGCCTACTCGTGAAAGAAAGAAAGAAAGAAAGAAAGCGGGCATTGAGTCTTAAGGGCGCCTCGGCCCCGTAAAAGGACAGATCCCTTTGCCGCACACGGACCGTCTCTATGCCACTGCTACTATTCTGAATATATTTTTAAATCTTGGTTAACAGAAGGCACATCCATATGCTAGGACGGATCTATATGGATGTGCTACTTGACACAAAGATAAAGACACATTTCTTGATCCATATGCTAGGACTGATCTATACAGATACTCCTGCAATTAGAGCATGGAATGGGTTGCATGAAAAGCCAGGACAACCAACAACCTGGAAGGGCTTAAAGTTTAAGTCATTGATGACAAGACTGACTAGGGACGCACGAAATCTTCTTTTTAGAAATAACGTCTGTATAACGAATTTATACGTTTATAAGATTATAAGAATTTATAAAGTGTATTATTATTGCCTTATTTGTCATGATTACAATTGCTCTTATTAGCTTAGTAATTCATGGATGGAACTTAGACAAGGATTACGAAAACGGCTCTTGCAATTTTTCGTAAAACATTTTCAGCGTATGTATAGCTTTGGAAAAAAAAACATACTAGCTAATTGACCACACAGTAAAAACTCTGGTTTGGCCGTTCTAATTTTACAAAATACATGTATAATCATCTTTAAATTATTAAATGGAGTCTATTTTGAACACGAGTCAGTGGGGATTACCGCATGTATTAATTACAAAGTAATGAAGTTCAGTAACATGAGCATCGTATTCTATGGACTGCTAGAACTAATTTGTGACAGTATACATTTATTTGATATTTGTATGATACTTCTACAATCATCAATGTACAATATCAGTATTATATTTATTACTAGAGAGAAATGAATCGTGGTCGAGAGGCTAAGTGCGGCTTGAGTTTGCTTGCTTGGCTACCTAGAAGGGGGCTCGAGGTTCGATACCCGACTCGGGCAGAGTTGCGTTTACTGAGCGCCCAAAGGCAGCACGGGAAACCAACTCCTAGATACCCCCTCCCCCCCCCCCACTGGTCCACAAATGAGATTGGACCAAAGCGCTCTGAGCATGCTATAAGCATGAAAGTAGCGCTATATAAAAGCTATAATAATAATAATAATAATCCATAACCCTAGACCGCGCTAGTTTGACAGAGACATTGACCGAAATAGCCATGGACAGCGAAAAAACATGGGTCTCACCGTACCACCAAAGCGAAAGCCAACCTGTCCTGCAATATACGTGGACGGGAGTGTCTCTCCAAAATAGGGCTCCACAGCCATGCGAAAAAGTGTATGAGATGAAACATACTTACATAGTCGTTCTACAACTGAAGGAGGCCAATAAATACTAGATCCGGTATACTTGTCCTGCAATATAGGCTACGTGGACGGGAGTGTCTCTCCAAAATAGGGCTCCACAGCCATGCGAAAAAGTGTTTGAGATGAAACATAGTCGTTCTACAACAGAAGGAGGCCAATAAATACTAGATCCGGTATACTAATCGTGTACTGTCTTCGACATTCAATAATTGTGCAAAGTTTCAACTTGATCAGAGAATCGGAAGTGGGAGAAATAACGTGTATAACACTTGTACCAGATAGAAAGACAGACCGATGTTATATCGACTTTGTTTGTTTCTTCAGCTTGTGGAGATTATTACAAGATAGCTCAGACAGAAGTTGGCCATATCGTCCATCCAGAGTATCCGGAAGTTGCCAGCAATCGACTGTTCTGTATCTGGTTGATTGAGGCGCCACAGAACTACAGGGTGAACATAAGTATTCTGTTTCAAGGAGCTATGTACAAGAAAAGTTGTGTTGATTACCTTCAGGTGAGGGCATCATAGTTACTTATACAAATGACTGAGTGGTAACACAGAAAAAAGCGCTTGGTTTCCAAAGCGATGTGTCTAACCAAATCTAATGAGTGCCTGATATCTTATGGGGAAAGTAAATGTGGTCAGTTGATCTAGCGCTGGAGCTTTGCTGTGTTTGATCCACGTTTCTCTGTGTTTTTTTTTAAAGCCCTATATATAACTTTTCTATAGCGCTACTTTCATGCGTATAGCATGCTCAGAGCGCTTTGGTCCAATCTCGTTTGTAGAACTGGGTGGGGGAGGGGGTATATGGGAAAAAAGTTTTCCGTGCTGCTTTTAGGCGCTCAGTAAACACAACTCTTCTCGAGTTGGGTATCGAGCCTGGGCACAGCCAACGGGAAATAGTCACGGAGGTCACGGCCTGGGGCCCCCTTCATAGATAGTCAAGTTCAAGGGTACTTACCCTCTCGACGACGCTTCCCCCCCATGCGATGCACCCACCTCTCGGATGTCCTAGGCAGCTGCTTAGTTTGCCTATGCCTAAGGCCGGACTTGAAGAGGGTTTCTTTAAAAAATATATATAAATACTATTAAAAACTAAAATATGAATAGTGAATAAAGAAAGGGAAAAAAATATTAAATTAACTCTTTCTCTCC
>JADKLZ010005243.1:27717366-27727753 GCA_021533235.1 Biomphalaria straminea
TTTTTCCCGGTGTAGATTTTGTTTTGTTTTTCCCAGGTGTAGATTTTGTTTTGTTTTTCCCCGGTGTAGATTTTAAATAGTTTTTCCCCGGTGTAGAATTTGTTTTGTTTTTCCCAGGTGTAGATTTTTTTTCCAGGTGTAGATTTTGATTATTTTTTTCCCCTGTGTAGATTTTGATTAGTTTTTCCCCTGTGTAGATTTTGATTAATTTGTCCCGGTGTAGATTTTATTAGATTTTCCTCAGTGTAGATTTCGATTATTTTCCCGAAGTAGATTTTGATAAGTTTTTCCTCGGTATAGATTTTGATTGTTTTTTTCTGCGGTGTAGATTTTCATTCGTTTTGCTGCGGTGTAAATTTCGATTCTTCCCCGGTGTAGATTTTTATTAGTTTTTTTTCCCGCGGTGTAGATTATGATTTGTTTCTCAGGTGCAGATATTGAGCTGTTTAAATGCTCATTTAGAAAGCGCTATGGTGGAACAGAATGTGTATGTTTAAGGGCAGGGGGAGACAATATTTCGTTTTCACTATATATATCTTTTGCGTATTTATTATGCAGGGGAGTGAACTCAACAAATTAAAAGATCATGGGCTTTTTACAAATAGCCTCTTAATTAGAAAAATATTTGCTGAAACCTACCAGAAAGTCACTAACACATATAGATCTAGATACGAGGGTTGTTTTTGTACAATAACAGTGTTTAAATCTGATAAAGTCTACCGCAGTGATAATTCCATCTCTTAATGAAACAACATCTGGAGTGGACAAAAACATACGGCTCTAGTATATATAACCTTAAAAATACAGCTTTACATGCCATACACAGAAGCCTGTAAAGAAAAGAAATCTGAAGCCTAAGTCAAACAGTTGAAACTCAGCATGGCTTTTACCTTTGCCACAGTGTTGGTGGCTTTGTTCGCATTGTCGATCGGTGATGCTTCACCTGAGGAGAATGGCCAGAAAAGAGTGGCTCCTGCTCTTGGTGGTATAGGTGGTGTAGGCAAGCTTCTCACTAACCTTGACCTTCCTGACCTCCAGCTGCATGACCTTCTGAAGTTTGTCAATCAAATAATCGAACAGATTCAGAAGCTTATTCGTCAAGTATGTCCAAAGTTTGGCCATGGAGGCTACAAAGGATGGGCTGGCTGGAGTGGAGGCTCAGCGGCTGGCTGGAATGGAGGCTCAGCGGCTGGCTGGAATGGAGGCTCAGACTATGTTCCACCAGAGTATGCTCCATCTGGCGGTTACGTTCCATCAGGTGGCTATGAGCCACCAGCAAATTATGTTCCCACAGGCGACTACGTGCCACTAGGAGGCGACTATGTTGCACCAGCAGGCGATTACGACCAGTCCCGAACCTACAGAGACTACGTGGGAGACGGCGGCTATTCTGGCGGCTACTCTGGCGGCTATGCTGGCGGCCACTATGCAGGCGCCGGCTACAAGGGAGATGCTGATCTAACCGACATGGTCTGCAGCGCTCTCCATTCTCTCTACAATCTATTGGAGCAAGTCCAGAAAGCTCTCAGCGGTTTAGTCTTGAAGTCCGGTGGCAAGTACGCTGGCAAAGCCGGAAGCTACGATAATAAAGTCGTCTATTGATAAACGATAGTTTCATTCACAAGGACCTGAAGAAAAAAAAAAAGTTATAAAATCGAACTATGATATGTATTTACCAAATGTCAGAAAAATGAAAAGTCATTTTTTTTTTGTTATTTTGAGGATTCAATCCGATGTTCTGAAGTGAGGAAATAAAATTATATTGCAGCGCATCAAAAGAAAGTTATAGTTCTTTTATTTTTACATTTTTAAATACATTTTTCATGCATATAAGTATGTACCAAATTCGAGTATTCCCTAAAATAAATCAGCGATAATTCCGCCGCAGAGTGCTATACCCCACAACCCATATTTGATGTACAGAATAAAGACACGTGATATTACATAAAATAAATACAAGTATACTTAAAATCTTAAGTCATTGCTCAAAATGAAACTAGTCAATTGTAAGACAATTATTTTAGACAGTCAAACCGGCACCAAGTACAAGCTTAAATTCCTAAAGTTGCGGGTCTCATCTACATAAATTGCATTACTAGAATAAGACTAGATCTAACTTTGTCAAATATAACATTATTATTAACTCTTTGAACCCGAAATTATTTTCCACGTTTGGACGGAATTTATAGTTTTATATCTGGATAGAATCAACGATGGGAGCGTCGTTGCGAGGTCAAAGAGTTAAAATCTTTTTTATTGTAAAAATAAAGTAAAAAAAAAATGCTATGCTATTTTGTGAATGAAAATAGTGCGGATTGGATTTGGATACATGATTTTCCATTCACACCATGCTGCGCCATGGGATCTTCCCATTTACTTGTTATGCGTGAATTCGTGAATAAAAAAATTATATGAATGAAGCTAAAGATGGCTAATTGATCTCCTGAAATGTTATTAAATGCTATGCCGCCGGTCGAAAAAGTCCTGGAAATTTCCGGTCATTATTAAAATCTTTTTAAAGTAAAAAAAAAATGCTATGCTATTTTGTGAATGAAAATAGTGCGGATTTGGATATATTATTTCTCATTCACACCATGCTGCGCCATGGGATCTTCCCATTTACTTGTTATAAGTAAAAGCGAATGCGTGAATTCATGAATAAACATTTCTATGAATGAAGCTAAATATGACTAATTGACCTTAATTTACTCGATATTAAGAATAGAGTTGCACTCATGTAACAATGCTTTAGAAAAACCAATTTGAATGTTAATTTGATTAAAATATGAAATGAATGGTCTATAATTACTATGTTCATGTGCTAAAGCATAAAAATATATTTGCGAAGAGAAGTTCTATTGTCTTCTTAGAGTTGAATTCGAGTTTCAGATCTAGATCTAGATCTAGGAATAAAGAGATGAGTTACCTTTCGTAATCATGTCTAATGAACGAATGTGCGTAATTAAAGTACTTTCTAAAGTGAAACCTGAGAGTATACTCTATCTGTGTATTGTTGTTGTTCTAGTTTCAATAGTCTAACGACACAATAATCTGGAAATACTTTTAATATTATGACAATAATCTGAGAAGAAGATAATTATATAAACACCACTTTCATTCACAAAATAGTGCGGATTGGGATGCACCAATTTCCATTCACACCGCGTGCTGCGCCATGGGATCTTCCCTATTTACTTGTTGTTGCTTGCATGTTGTTGTTTGACCTTTTACTTTGAGGATTATATATATAGATGCTCTAACAAACACATTACCATTTGCACCCAAGGTCAGTAAACTTCAGGTTTTGTTCTTGTGAATGTAGTTTAAAAATTTCAACAAAACTCCAATTTAGTATTACAAGGTCTGTGGTCGAGAGGCATGGGCGCCCGCAGGATTTTTCGTAGGGGGGTGCAAGCACTAGCGGATCCAGAACTTTGGAGTGGGGGGGGTGATATTTTTCCAAACCCTAATTCTAACGCCCAGTTAACCTTAACCCTATGTATAAACGTGCGTTCAGCATAGACGAGAGGCTAAGTACTATTGACTTGGCTACATATGAAGGGGGCTCGAGGTTCGACACCAGACTCGAGCAGAGTTTGTTACAGCACTGAAAATCTTCTCCCAGATACCCCCTCCCCACTGGTCCAAAAATGAGATTAAACCAAAACGCTCTGAGCATGTTATAAGCTTAAAAGCTATCATTTTAAATCTCAATAAAACTTCAATATAAAATGAACAGGCCTGTTAATGTTATGCGTATGTGACAGAAGTGGACATTATCAAATTATTAAATATAATAAATACTATAGATCTAAGACAGAAGTCTAAGACTAAGACTTGCTTTATTGATCCTTATGGAAATGTGTTGTGATTCCAAGGACTCTTTTCTCATATAAAGACATCACAAACAGAAACATACACATAAATACAACAGACACAACATACACATAAATAAAACAGACACAACATAAAGAGTTCATTCAGCGACTACACACAGGCATCTTGCTACTTTTCATGTTTCCTGATGAAAGAGTGGCGTTGATATAGTTTGACCGAGTAAGGTACGAACGAGTTTTTGTACCGCTCTGTTCTTGTCTTGATTGACAGTAGTCGCCCACTTCGCGACAACTCAACGTAGCTATGATGGAGCGAGTGGATGTTGTCTTCCAAGATTTTTGCAATTAGCACATTTAAACTATAAAATAATACTACATACCATATCATAATATAGAACACAAGTTATGAATAAAATGGAGGAGTTGAAATTTATGGTAAATGTGTGGTACATTTTCTTTTATGAGTTCACAAAAATCACTCACTCTACACTGTGTATAGGCTGGCGGGAACTCCAAATAAGTCTCGATTGATGAAGTAAACTGCTTCCTATTTAGATTTGGCGAACGGGTCCAGGAATGTGTTGGATCATTTTCAAGTAAGAGCCAAGAAAACAAAGATGACCAAATGTTTATTACAAGGCAAGCAGATAAAAAAAGAGGGCATAAAATGGTATGAAGATAATGTTCGAAAAGACTTTGTGCATAGAGACTAATTCACTACCATATAACAATAAAAAACAATATTTAAAAAAAACAAAGCTTATATTAAGTGTATTGTATCGATTAGTTTGGATCAGTCATGTAATACAATTTGTAATAGATCGAGACAAACAATAACACATCTGTACGATTATAAATTTTTTTTCAGTGATTATTTTTGTTTGGCGTTATTTCATGCTTTTAGCTTTCTCGATGCGCGATCTTAGATTGGGTGTGGGGAAAAATATAACTGTACAAAACCTTTTACCAAACAAACAGACAGAGTGAGTTGATAGGTAAAAAAAAAAGAAAAGAGAGAGAGAGAGAGAGAGATTCGTGAAGGAGTTAGTGCAACTTTCTTCTTCTTCTTCTTCGTTCTCATTGTTATTTTGGAGGGTTCAGATCGCTACACCAATATCTGAGATGAAACAGTGGTTTCCAAGTCAGGGAGCTCTCCATATAGTTTTCTTTCAATTGGGGTGTTTTGGGGCCGGTGTCTTAGACGGGCTTCTTGGTAAAGAGCGCAGTCTTGGAGGACGTGGTCGACATTCTCTGATGATACTCCACATGGGCAGATATCACTGGTTCCAATTTTGAGCTTCCGGTACATGTGTTGTCGCATTCTGTTGTGTCCGGTCTTAAGTCGAAAGATTACACGTTGATCTTGTCGGGATAGCTTATAGTAAACATCATATTTCTTGTGATTTGGATGTGAGCGTGTCCATTTCTCATTTATATTATTTACAATTAATTTCTTCATTTCTTTCTGATAGAGTGCAGAGTTTATTTGCGAGTTAGTTCTCCCACTCTTGGCGAGTGTGTCAGCCTTCTCGTTTCCTTCTAGTAGAATATGAGCTGGTACCCATTGAATGACAGTTTTTTTGTTGTTGTTGTTGAGTTTTGTAAGTGCTGTTCTGAGGTTTTTAATATAAGAGAATTCAAGAGTTTTGCAAGCTTTGGAGGGTTGTCTTCGCATCGGTTAGTAAGACAATCTGACTGTGTGGGGAACTTGGATGATTAGCTAGCATGGTAGCAGCTAGTGTTAGTGCTTCCCTTTCTGCTCTGTGGCTGTCAGAGAGCTCTCCAGTTGCAATGGATTTTTGTAGTTTTTCTCCATCTGGCCATTCGATGAGAATTCCAGCTCCTCCATTTGTGGTGGCTTTATGGGATGATCCATCGGTGTAAACTCTGATCCACTGATTGCTAGGATAATTGGTTTGAAGAAAACAGTTCACTATTTCCTTGAGCTCTGTTGGTCTGTAGTCAGATTTTCTTTTTATGTTTTCAATATGGTCCTTATAGTAGGAAGAGGGCTTTCGTCCCAGGGTGGAGAATATTCATTATGTTGTATCGAGGATTTTAGAGTTACTTTTTCGAGTTGGTGTTTCTTTTTTTAACAGATTCCTGTATGAAATTGGTCCTTTTGAGACGGTTTTTAGTGCCAGTTTTGTTGATTTTGGTTTTGAGTGGGTGCCTTTCCAAGGTTTCCAATTTGGTAAATTGGGAGAGGATTTTTATTTTTCTTGTTTCATCCAGAGAGATCAGGGCAGCGGTTTCCTTCATAGCTCTTATGGGTGTTGTTTTCATTGCTCCTGTCATTATCCTTAGACCAATATTTTGAACCTTGTCTATTTTTCTTAGGTTGCTTTGAGCTGCTGAGTCCCATGCTGTGGCACCATATTCTAATACATGATTCTTAGTTAGTGCATGATTCTTTTATGAGAAATCAAGCATTAGATCAATATGTGAGACAGTCAAACTAATGGTTCAGCAGAACACATTGATTTGACACATGCCTATATGCAGAGGGCCTAGGGTATTTTTTTTTTTTACGATATTGTCCAAACAGCATTCACTAATGTAAAAGCTATTCTGAGGTTGTGGCCACAAATAGCTCTGTACGAAGATCTTTTCACAATTGAAGAAAACTGAGGACAACAACAACTCAATGACAATTCTGTTTTCTCAGTCTCGCACAGCACGTGACCAACTAAGCACTCATGATTTGATGATGTCATCAGTGTCATTGCTCTGGCAAACACAAGAAAGAAAATAATGCAGTTTTTACACGTTTTTACAGTTTATATTATAATCACCTTTTAAAAGAAATTGTTTTTTTTTAAAACCAGTTTTAAAGTTTGTTCTAGGATTGAGACTAAGACTCTAAGACCAGTGGCGTAGCATCCATGGCGCGAAGGGGTTCAATGAACCCGGGCCCACGACCATTTAGAGGGCCCACATCAGATGGTGAAACAACCATGGGTCCAGGGCCTCTCAATGCAACATAAGGATTTGGGGGCCCGAGAGGTTTGACCTCTTTAGGGCCACCCCTCCCCCCTGCATTTTGACATTCGACATCTTGACATTATATAAAGGTGTAATATTTAATATTCAATGGAATACAAATTTCGGACACTCATTTGGGGGCTCAGTGTTGGTCCGGTGAGGTTTTCACATTTGGACCCAACATCCCCCCCTTCCTAGCTACGCCACTGAATAGCCTTCCTTTATTGTTTCAACAAAAGAAGCCACTTGCACATTAGTTTACTTTGCTAAATGGTACTGTCAGCTATGTTATTAATATGCATTGGAATGTGGTTTAGTAAATGTACTATGCATACAAACTACTGGATTTATTTGTCACACAAAATATGTGTCATATGGGGGGGGGGGAGGGCCCATCAACATTCTTGAACCCGGGCCCTCTGGTACCTTGCTACGCCACTGACTAAGACTAAGGCTGCTTTATTGAACCTTATGGACATTTGAACTAAATAATAATGTTTTTAATTTTTATTTTTTAACTATACATTTTATAAGTAGGCCTACCAGTAATGTACAAGAATTTCCCTTATTCGATATCAATCAGGATAATTAATCATTAATAACGAATTGAGAGAAGTAGCGTTAACAGTTATTTAAGGGGACTTAACCCAACACATTTAGCCATATCTGTGAATACTGAAGTATTAGTTCCCCTTGTTGCTATTAAACAAAATAATCAATTGTATGTAATAATAAATACTCTAATTGGTTACTTTTTAAAATTGATTCTTGTCTATGCCAATGAATAATTGTGCAAAGTTTCAGTTCAATCCGAGAATGGGTGTGGGAGAAATGACATATACACACTTTTTAACTGACAGACAGACAGGGTTGATATAGGCTTTGTAAAACAGGACTTGCTCGACTACAATTAAAGCTCCAGAGCTGAAGAGCTTCCTTGGTGTAATTTTGTAAGGCGTAAACGCTACCACTGACCTAGATAAGTTCTTCTTAAAATAGTCTTTTGGCACAGTAAACTTTTTAGAAGTTCTTTAGCACTATTTAAACTGGTCAGGTGCAAATATAGGACTAATAGCACCTACTGCTTTTATCCTCATATTGGTATCTATATATATATCTCCTTGGCTAGTATTGTCAAAACATAATTGCGACTAATTGATAAAATAATTGGTATTTATTTTTATTGATTCGTGAATAATTGTGCAAAGTTTCAACTTATCCGAGAATGGGAAGTAGGAAACAAGTAAAGTTTGTACCAGACAGCTTTGTCAATACTGCCTTTTAATACCGTACTTAGTAAACAAGTAAAGTTTGTACCAGACAGCTTTGTCAATACTGTCTTAATACCGTACTTAGTAAACAAGTAAAGT
Source organism: Biomphalaria straminea (assembly GCA_021533235.1). Taxonomy (NCBI): domain Eukaryota; kingdom Metazoa; phylum Mollusca; class Gastropoda; family Planorbidae; genus Biomphalaria; species Biomphalaria straminea. Next base: position 27,725,558 of record JADKLZ010005243.1, read on the forward strand.
TTGTACCATTCAGCTTTGTCAATACTGTCTTAATACCGTACTTAGTAAACAAGTAAAGTTTGTACCAGACAGCTTTGTCAATACTGTCTTAATACCGTACTTAGTTTTCAAACAAAGATGTCAGAATACTTTATACATGCTTAGCTTTCAAACATAGCTGAAAAAATTATTTGTGCTTACTTAGTGTTTAAACACAGATTTTAACATTTTCGATAAAGCTTTATACGTTCGTACACCTAAAAATACAAAATGATTTAGGACGGCCTTGAGTCCACCCTACTCTAGTGAGTACCTCACATGACACTCTCGTTAATCGTAGGCCTTGGAACCAGATGACCTTTACATCATCATCGTCATGCTTCCAATATACCTACTAATATTTCACTAAAACAATTATAAATAAAGGCTTGTGTTCGTGTCCAATAACTAAGGGTAAATGGAAAAGGCATATATCACGTGTTTACGCAGACCCAGCCGTGATCTACTGCTAGCGCATACAAAGCTATTACCTGCTGGAGTTTGATTTAAACTATCTTTTTACTGTCTTCGGCTGTAACTTTCCTTTGAGTCTTGTGTTACAAGAGTGTCTCCATTGTCTCCAGTATCTCTCTAAGATGCCGCCGCCAGCATTTCTGCTATATCCCCGTGAGGGCATACTGAACCCTGGGCTAGTATTAAAACCGTTTTCGTCTGGTCTTCATTTACGATTTATTTTAAGCTTGTCAAAAAAACATTGCCTTTTGCATACGGTAGTTCTCGATATTTTTTATTTATTGTATTTATTATTGTATATTTCTTAGAGTTGGAGTGATCTGTCTTTGTTGACATGTTTCAAGACTATTCAACAGAATAGACTAGTTCACTCGTGTTTCTATATACATCTACATTCAAGTTAAAGCTGTACATATTTTGTTTGCAATAAAGTGGGCTCAAACTCCGGCTTCAGAGGCTACTTCCCTACAACAATTTCGTTACACCAGCTTTCTAGAGCAACAACTCAACTCCTGGGAATAGACACATTGCCCATAAATAAGATTACATCTTAATTGACTCTTAAACATCATTTTACAGCTTCACAAATTGAAATCATTGAACTTATTTCTACTTTTTAGTCTTTGAAAAACAAAAATGATAAAAAGTTGTTTCTTTAAATTAAAATACAATCCTTAAGAAGATATATTTGTATTTTCACATAAAAATGCGCACTGAGACATAGCCATGATTTAAAAAAGGGTGGGGGGGAGCTAGCTTTCTCTTAGGGTGCTAGATCTGTATTTACATATATACCTGGGAAGTAAACTCAACAAATCATTTAATTAAGAACCTTCTCCTGTGAGTCATTAATAATGTCAATAAGAGGGTTGTTTTGTACAATAATATTGGTTTTATCTGATATAGACTACCTCAGTGATAATTCCATCTCTTAATGAAACAACATCTGGAGTGGAGAAAAACATAGGCACCAGTATATAAAACATTCAAAGTAGAGTGCCGTGCCACACATGGGTACGTGTGAATACGTGAACTCGAAAGTTCGACTCAACTATTTGAACAGTTGATACTCAACATGGCTTTTACCTTTGCCACAGTGGCAGTGACTTTATTCGCATTGGCGATCGGCGCTCCTGTATCTGGTGTTGATGTGACGAAACGATTCCTTCCTTTTCTAGGCGGTATTAATGTAGTCAAAGATAAGTCTATTCTTGGTCTTAATGTGCATGACATTTTTAAGTTTGTAAAGCAAATCATCGAACAAGCTCAGAAGCTTATTCGTCAAATATGTCCGAATGTGGGCCATGGAGGCTACAAGGCGGCGGTGGGCAAGGTCTGGTACGGCGGCCAGAAGTCAGGTTATGCCCCACCGGGAAGTTACAATCGACCAGGAAATTATGTTCCACCAGGAGGTTTCAAAACACATAGGGTTAATGTTCATAAAAGTGGCTATGTTCCACCAAGTGGATATGCTCCACCAGGAGGTATTGTACCACCGGGTGCCTATACGCCACCAAAAGATTATGTTCCATATAACGAATATACAGCACAAGGCCAGTTTGATCCTTATAGTGACTACACGCCACCAGGAGATTATGTTCCATATAATGACTATACTTCATCAAATAACTATGCGCCACAAGAAGATTATGTTCTGCCAAGTGACTATGTGCCACCAGTAGATAATGTTCCACCAAGTGACTA
>JADKLZ010005243.1:27737169-27754669 GCA_021533235.1 Biomphalaria straminea
TTTCTTAGCCTAAAGCTGGGAAGTTGATAGTGTTGTTTTAATGTTTTTACAAAGCTTATTGCAACTCACTCTGTCCGTCTGGTAAAAAGTTTGTAGGCTTACCTATTATTTCTCCCGCATCCATTCACTTGAAACTTTGAACACTTATTTAGTGTACCTAACAAAACACGAAGCAATAAATTAACCAATCAGTCAATTAATTATTTTGTGATGTCGAAAAGGGGAAATTACTTCTACAGTCTTGACTGATATATTTGTAAGTGCTTCCCCTTACATAAGTTTTGTTTACAATGATTTTTCTTACATTTTTTTTTAATTGACGAGGCGTAATGAGTTGTCTTTCCTTTCCCAGTTAAGAATGAGAGAAAACCAGGCGGAAGAACGGAGGAAGAAAGCTTTCAAGGCTTTCACCAAATTTATCGGCGAGAAAGAAGTCTAACTATGTCACAAGCAAAAAATTTTTTTTTACAGAGGACTATTTATACAGTTGTTGGTGGATTTGACTTTCAATATGATGTATTTATTATTTATTAATTAACACCCATGTGCTATGTTACACTAAATTAAAGTTTATGTCTTGTCCTAAATCTGAGTTTGCATTCCTCTATAACTTAATGAATTGACACTGATAAGTACGATTGTTCAGTGCCTGTATGCTATATCAGCACCGCTTTAACAATCTTGATAAAACTTGGTATGAATTTTCCTGATATCAATATTTCTAGAATTAGGCCTACTAAGGAAATGTCATTCACGACTACATGTCTTACTTAAAACAAAGATGAACTTATGATGATCACATCTTAAACACTTAGGTGCGCTATAATACCTTGAATGTTCCTTGTATAAGAAAATTGGCCACAATAAATGAGAAATGGAAGAGCTCACATCCAAATCACAAGAAAGATGATGCTTACTATAAGCTATCCCGACAAGATCAATGTCTAATCTTTCGACTTAGGACCGGACATAACAGAATGCGACAACACATGTACCGGAAGCTTAAAATTGGAACCAGTGACATCTGCCCATGTGGAGTGTCACCAGAGAATGCAGACCACATCCTCCAATACTGCGCTATTTACCAAGAGGCCCGTCTAAGACACTGGCCCCAAAACACCCCAATAGAAAGAAAACTATATGAAGATCTCCCAGATTTGGAAACCACTGCGCAGTTCATCTCATATATTGGTGTAGTGATCTGAACCCTCCAACATAACAATGAGAACGAAGAAGAAGAAGGCCACTGCAATTTAAAAAAAACATATTTTTACACGCACTCTTCTTACTATGAGAAAAATGCATTGTAAACAAAAACTAACACTAGACATCTTTTGTTCCTTTACCAGTGAAATGATTAAACGTAATCCAACTTTCTAATATTAACTTCACATGTAGTATGTTAATTAAACTGTTAACGTGTGTGCTACCATAGAATCTATTTACTTTTATAATCTATTTATTTGTAATGTACAATTGTCAGGCAAATTTTAAGGATAATAATGATTATTATAAAGATTGATGATGCGGAAGCAGATCAGCAACAGCTTGGGGTTAGGGCGTGGAGACGAAAGGCCCAGGAGAGATCTTAATGGAAGGATGTGTGCAAGCAGTCCAGAGCCCTCCATGGACTGTAGCGCCACTGGGATAGATGGATGGAATGATTATTATAAATAATAATTTAATAATTATTCTAGGGTGAGCTTGCGGAAAAAAAAATCCAAGCTTGTTTTTGGTCTAAACACTTTTACATAAAAAAAATTATTACTTTTATATTGATCCTCAAGAGAAATGTTTGATTTTACTGACTTAGCTTCTTAAAAGCAACAGTATCATCTTTCCAAGGATTTCAGCAATGTCCTCTAGTTCCTAAGCTTCCCTTCTCAATGGACTCTCTTACAAAAATAAAGCCTTCAATACACAATAGAGAAAAACTGTGCTTCAAAGTTATTGCGACCTTTAACCCTTTAAGTTAACTGCTACAAAGTTGTCAGGAGCAAACAGATTGGGACATGTTTGTGAACAACTGCCAAGACAGATGAACTTAACACAACTGTAAAATCTATTATCAACTATTAAAAGAAAGAAGAAAATTAACATTCAGTAACAAAAGATACTGGTCCTAGATGACCAACATTATAAATTAACTTTGTCATCATCATTATATGCGCTGGTTATGAGTGTGTATGTGTTCTTTCATGTGAGAATGTTGTACGTATGTGCATCTATATTGTTATTGTACAGTAGTTACGCTGAGGTTCTCAATTGTGGTCAAGACAAATTTCCATTTGTTTGGATCAATAAAGTTATCTTAAGTTTGATGATGCCAGAATACAAGGAGGTGGGGAGGTGAGTGTGTGTGGCTCAGCTTACAAAAGGAAGAAAAACTCAACAACCAGCTTAAATGATAGGGAAAACATTTATTGATCAGAAAATATCTACCAAAAAAAAATATATGTGCATTTCTATTTTTTTTTTTAAATAGAATACTGGAAAAAAAACATTTCCATTCAAACCTAATCAAAGTATAACAGGATATAGAATACTACATTATTATAGAATTCCATTTGTTTATAAAATCACATTTGCAAAAAACAAAAACTAAAAGCATAAAAGTGAAAAGAAAAAAAGAAAGCACTGAAAAAATCAAACATAATTAACATGAAGTGAACACATTGCTCAATAAAGACTAGCAACTTAGTACACTAAACTACCTATTTAGTACTCAACATTAGTAACTCTGAGAACATAACAATTACTGTTTCCCATTGCCATTTATGGGTCTTTGTTTAAAAGCTTCAGTTTCTCTGTATTCAATTATACGAGGTCGAGCCAAATATTGTTGGTAATAAGCTTTCAGTGTTGGGAAATCCTCAAGACATTTGGGTGCCAGAACAACATGAACATCCAACAGATCAGACAAGTTGTAGTCAGCAAATGAACGCTGTCAATGAAAATAATCAACCAATTTAGATTGTAATGCAAACTAAATTAGTAATAAATGCTTACTAACAAGACCCAGTCACTTAGTGAAAAAGTTCATTTTTGAGAATCCTTAAAAAGATTTCATTTATTGAAAGAAATTGTAAAATTCAATTTTAAAAGACAAACAAATGTAAGCTTTAAATAAAAGACAAAAGCTCAGTCATTAGTGTTATCCATAAACTTCAGAATATAATGATTGTATTTAACAACAGACTTAAGCATGTAGGCTCACACACATACACTGAGAACAAAACTGAGATGATAAAAAGGTAAACTATGTATATTTCTGAAAAGGTTAGGTTTTAATATTCTTTTTAAACATAATGATACTTTGGCTCTGTCAAAACTGAATGAGGACAAGTTCAAAACCTTGGCAGACAAGGCCCTCAGGTCACAGATTGTGTAGTGGAAATGTTACATAACTATAACAATAAGTCTAAAGACATAGTGATCAGTTCTCTGTGCTCCATCTCATCAATCTAGAAGCACCTATGACAAAGTGTTGCCACGCCTTGACCTGCTTAGAACTAATTATGCTATATGAATTCACTGTAGCAATCAAGCAATTGCATTGGTGTAGGTGAAGCTTCCATGTTTAATATGGTCAGATCTGCCTTAATCTGTGCAGATGCAGACAGAGATGACAGTGCTGACTTATGTGGGTATTAAATCACAATAGTCACACAATATTTTTTGATGTACATAATTATCTAAGATCATCTGAGATGTAAAATTACCACATAAAGAGACATAATTATCTTATAGTAAGTAAAGTGGTGGTATAATTTTAAATTGTATGTAAAAAGTAATTGTGGAAAAATGTGATGATATAAGGTCCATATCACTCTACTGACTAGAAAGGTTCTTTTTATTGGGAAATGGTTGGTCAAGGCTGATGCTATCTTGGTACCTGGGTCACTGCTAGCATAGCACTTACAAGGGAAGTAACGTTTAGGATACATAATCTATATCATTCAGTAATTAAATGACTAAACATTACATGTAACAGCAGAACTGGGATATAAACAATATTGAGAGAAAAACTGAAAATATGATGGACTAAAGATAATCCCGGACAAGGAATGAAATCAACCTGAGCCCAACCAAAGACCCAAGTAACAAGCCAACATCTGTGTTCTATTATGTTAGTTATTTTGTTAAATTTAAAAGACATGGTTTTGCTTCAGTTCTATTCCCAACTCACTTTGGTGCCAACACAACAGCCACTTGTGTCTGCTCCATTGGAAGACAGCAGTTTCTGGAGAAAGAAATTAAAATGTGAAATTAACAGCTGTGCTCAAACACACTTTTAACAATAAGTTAGATGATTTAAAAAAAAAAAAAAGAAGAAAAATCATATTTTTCACAAGAATACTATTATAAAGACATTCATAAAATTGTGATAACTTTATATATATATATATATATATATATATATATATATATATATTTATGCAACAATCTTTTATATGAAAATCACCAAAAAATTTTTTGAAAAGTTTCAAAAGCATATATGAAAATGCAATACATTATAAAATATAGACTGAATTTCTTTAGAAAAAAAAGGGGTTGGGATATAATAATGGTTTAAATCTTTAACACAATCAATATTCAATAATATGAATGAAAAAGACAACAAGTCATCCAATAAAAAATTGATAGACTAATTATTGAATATAAAAAGCTTTAAATAGATATAATGTATTGCATCTATTTCCTAAAGCTAAAAAAAAATTTTAAAAAATCAACAAAAGCATTTCTTTTTCTCTACTCTAACAGAGGTTATAATATATTTTTTTTAAAACTTTTGAAGAAACTATGTCCAAGGTAAAACTATGTATCTACAGCAATTTCAAGATTACACATGGATATTAATATCCATCAAGAATACCGGATTTAACTTATTTGAAATATACATCTAATATTTTTTTAATTCAGATTTAGACATGTATATATATAAAAATATATATATATATATATATATATATATATATGTACAGCTATTGTTATATAAATGAATCTAGACTAAAATTTGAGGGGAAGAGGGTAATATAAAAAGTGAATGACAATTATATTTACTGTATGAAATTAAGTTGTTTGTTTTTTTTTACAAATGGAATAAAATTAATCTCCAATATTTCCCCTTTTACTTTCTTTCTTTCTAATTAGAAAATCCTACCTCAAAAGGCTGAAGCTGGTTTGGTAAATCTGCAATATATTCATCCTTCCCATTTTCCTTTAAAATAAAAGTCAGAAAAAAAATCTTAATTTTGCTATACATTATCCATGTTCATAGTAACTACCTAGCTAATTAAACAAAACACAATTCACTTACATAGTTTCTGTAAATCAGATTTACATATTTTGACCTTAGATCTTCCACACCATCATTGATCATATCAATTAAAGCAGCCTCTTCTTCAGTGTCACCATACAGACCTTAAAAATAAAATACAAGATGACCAAAAAAATATATTTTATAATCAATTAAAGGAAAAAAAAGGGAATAATTGATCTACAATGAAAAAATGCATAAGTGCAGTTGTTTTATTTTTTTAATCTCAATAATAAGAATATTGTATTAATAAGTGTAGAGTGGCCCAGCTACTAACCTTAGATCACAGGTATATAATAAAACAATATGACTTAAATTGTACTGTATAGGATGCATATAGATTTATTACATAAGTCATTTATATTTTGCTCAGATTTCTTTATTAATAGTTATAGAAAACAATGTTATGAATAAGCTGTTGCATTTGGCGCAACCTAAACTATAGCAGTTAGATGGTTCTATTTTATCCATTTTTAATGGTGTTAAGAAAATATACAAATTTGAAAGCCACCAAAGACATAGTATGTTACACTTATCATATTTTAAGCTGGCTAAAGAAGATTGCCTCTGGTATAATCATCTCTATACAACAAAGATACCTGACCCAGAGCAGCTGTTAAACAAGAAACAGTGCCATAATATCGTCCCACAAAATCATTATGTTGTGTAACTTTCCCAATTTTTTGTTAATAGCAGAGCCAGCTACCAGAGGTCGAAAAGAGTAACCTGGAGCTTTTACAGAGACAGCAAAACAAAACAAAACAAAAAGCAACAGTCATAATCAAGTAGAGACAATGAAAACTAAACAAAGAACTAGACAGTCAATGGTTTCAACTGCATCAGTTGTAACAAATGTTAAGTCACAGCTGGGTATAACTATCCACATAAAGTACTGCACCTTTTGCTTTCAGGCTTGAAAACAATGCCTTGTTATAGTCCTAATTGAAAAGAGTGTTGCTTTAATGTTAATCATGTGAGAATAAATGGAAGTATTTGAGCAAACCTTTTGAAAATAATGACTTACCATGTTTTCTAGCAAGATGGCGCAGAATAGCATTTGATTGTACTAGCTGAAAATCATTGTCTCGAAGAGCAGGTGTTTGGCCAAATTGCTTAAAAATACAAAAGTGACTTATAAAGAAAGAAACAACAACATATAAAAGCAAAATAGAATATATTGCTAGCTTTATAATAGATTACTAGCTTTATAATAGATTGCTAGCTTGATTTCATTGTTTGTTATCAAATAAAATGAGATTCTAAAAAATACATTGTGATTACATGACAGTCTACTTCCTTGGTACATATTTATTTTACTCAGATATTTTTTCATAGTTAAACAATGAGGGGGGAAAAACTTTGATGATCATAGTGGATAAAAATAAGCACTACATTCTCTGTATTATGTAACCAAAGCTCATCACATTTATCTATATATTTATATACACAAGAAAAGTAAAGATTTGCTAAGTAGTTTAACCACCAACTTGACAGCTCAGATAAACATTGAACAAAACTTATGATTGTGTTGTGACTAACTTAAAACCCACCATTTGTGGCTTCCATTCCTTTTGCCAATTATTTCCACAATTGATTTCTTCATAGTCAATGCCATTATCTTTCAATAAGGTTCGAATTGCTTCACCTCTTCCTGTTAAGCATATATATATGTTTAAAATCAATATACAAATAATTACTAATGAAAATGAACAAACAAAAAGACAACAAAACAAAAAAAAAAGTTCTGAACTAAAAATGCTTATTAAATGTTTTGATACATACCTCTAACATTAAAATAAATGAGTTGGTACTTTCCCACTGAAATATAAATTATTTTGAGAAAAATCTTAACATTTGATGTATATGTACTGACATGTCATAAACATTTAAGATTAACAAAACAGAAAAAAAAAAAAGTAAACTAATTTTTTTTAATTAACTCTTTCTGTGTGGGTTTACTCCTAGGAGTAACTTCCCTAACCCTGACAAAAGTGGTGGTACTCTCAGAGTAACTTGGTATATGATATTTGCTTCTCTACTTTTATAAAGGTAAACTTTATATCTTTTTTTAGTTTCTGGATGCAAGAGTGATTGTTCATTGTTTTGTCATAAACTGAATAGTGGACCTGTTTTTTGTTTTTTTGAAATGTTTTAGCAGTATTTTGTAAAGCCTATTCTACATGACTCCAAAATAGCTGTGAGTGATACAAGATCATGTATTTATTTCTCTTTTTTATGAGATAAGTCATAAATTATGTTCAGATTTGTGATTTTTATATATTTATGGATAAATTATATATAAACAAAAGATTAAATCTTTCTGAAAAAATGCTGATTTTTTTTTTACATATTACATATCTTTTTTAAAAAAATCCTATTTTCATATTCAGTTTTCACTAAATTTTAAATTTCTTAAATAATTTGTTTTATCTAACAAACTTTTAAGAAATTCAGTTCCCTTAAAAAATCCAGTGGAATTGACAATATTCCACCCAAAGTCCTAAAAGAAGGAGGAAGTAAAATAGTTGACCAACTACATAAACTATTCAACAAAATTTGGTTAACTGAAACACCTTCCAGTGAGTGGAAAAAGGGCTTGCTAATAAAACTGCCAAAGAGTGGAGATTTATCACAATGTGAGAAATGGCGAGGCATCACTTTGTTGTCAGTACCAAGCAAGATTTTCAGCAGAATCCTACAGAATAAATGAACACCTTAGGGTAGAACAGGCCGGATTCAGAAAAGGGAGATCTTGTGCTGACCAAATAGCAACACTCAGAATAATTGTAGAACAATGTGTCTATGCAACATTTGTCAACTTTGAAAAAGTCTTGATAGCATCGACAGAGAATCTATCTGGACTGTAATGAAACATTACGGGATCCCAAATAAAATAATAACCATAATCAAGAACCTTTATGATGGTTTCACCTGCCAACCACTTTGGCAAGCTGTCAGAAGAATTTCCAGTCACAAGAGGAGTCAAACAGAGATGTCTTCTTTCATCACTCCTGTTCCTTCTAGTATTGGATTGGGTCACAAAAGAGGCCTACTCTAATGCAGGGAAAGGAATCCAATGGAATCTCACACAAAAGCTGGAAGATCTGGAATTCGCTGATGACATAGCCCCATATCACACAGACTACAGGATATGCAAGAAAAGGTCACAGTTTTAAGCGAAGTAGGAAAAAGAGTAGGCCGACAAGATATAACATTTATATAATAAAACAATATGCTGCACTTTATGGTAGTTACACAAATGATCCAAGCATAGAAATAAAGTTACGTCCGCATTACAGCAGTATTAAACATATCCAATATACTAGTCCTCCGTGATAGACATGCATACAACTTTACTTATTAAATGACATCGGGAAACCATGAATCTTTTGAGCTTAAATAGCGGAATCTGCTCTACATTGACTACATTATGCTCCCATGTTTCATTGTTAATGTTTGTAAATACGAAAGACAATTCCAAGTATCAAAGGTGCAAAAACGTTTTAAAAAAATGTTTATTAACTTAAAATGTTGAAGTGTAAAAGAACTAATAAATATTAATGTAAAGCTCTTAAAATTAAAAGATTTATAATATATACTGAATTTCACTGTAACTACTAAAATCTAGTGTATTTTTTATTTTCAAAAGAGGTTTATTCAAGTTATATTTCAAGTTCTAAAAATATGTAGAATCTAACATGAGTATATGATAGATATCTATCAGTATCTAGAATCTAGACTCTAGTAAATGAGTAGATCTACATCTTGCCAAATCTTGGTATTGATCCAGATATATAGTAGAGTCTTGTATATGGAACACCGACTTTGGGAACTAGGTCAATTTTTTATTTTATTTTTTTATTAGGTCAAGGTTTAAGTTTAAAAAAAAACTGAAAGCAGATTCTTATTCTGCAACTAAAGGACTATAAAAATAGTAGTGTTTCTTTGAATTACCACTCATAGTCAAGATTTTATTTTAAAATACAGCAGGTCACTCCATGCTCCTATACGGCATGCAGTTTTTGTGCTGTCTCCTTTAGCGCACGGGGAACACCTTCAATAAACACCACTATGTAATTACTAATAAATTATATTTAAAAAATATTTATTCATCCCTTATATGGCATTATGGGTAGAATAATTGCCTGGGGAGGTTAAAACATAGATTTTCATACATTAACATGGTTTCTGAGAATCTCAAAAACTGCCCTTTGCTTTGGAAAAGTGAAACAAAAATAAAGGAACATTTAAAATTGGACATTTGCAGTCCTGATACGTCTTTTTTAGCTCCAAACATAAAAACAAATGAGTTATAAACAAAAAAAGCGACCTGTTTTAGTGTTTACTGAATGAGAATCAGATGAGGTGTTCCATATACAAGACTCTACTATATATAGACTCTTTATTCAATATTGTAGATCAATTCTATATTCTATACTGTCTCAGTGTCTATACTATAGTCATTTGTATAGTATTCTATAGATATTTCTAGATCTAGATTGCTAGATCTAGTCTAAGTCTAGAATACTTGTGGACTTTGGATTGTAAGTAGACTACATTCAAGACTCAGACTCAACACTCATGTCACGGGGATGGTAGCCGCTAAGACGGCTAACTAAGCCGGGGAAGCCGGTAAGTCGGGTAAGACAAGAAGTTCAGAAAAGAAATGGTCTCACAATTTTTATAAAATAAAACGATCAATCATGAATGAATCAATCATGTGAATCATAATTTAAAAAATGATCATATCATCATTCAAGGATGATTCAATCAATACAATCATAACAATGAAATAGCCTAAATCAGAAAATCTCTAGCTTAGTCGTCTTAGATCTAGACTCTATAGTCTACTTACTAGTCGAATTTGAATCACACTTCTAAAGACTACAACAGCTAGCAGACTATTGGTAATCTACCTGTAGATTAGTCTAATTTTTGAAAAAGTGTGCAGGCACTCGGTGTTGCCAACTATTCATTTTTATGCTACAGTTAAGAAAATATTTTTTTTTCGTTGTATTTTTTGTTTTATGCGTTCTGAAAAGGCTCATTCGTAAATCTATTATTATTTATACGTATGTTATATATCATTTGGAGAAAACTTCTTTTTTTTTGTCATATATTAGTAACCCTGGTTTGACTGTTATGCCTATATAATAGCTCAATATATAATCGTCTTAAAATTAAATTGGGCTTACTTTTTTTTTAACACACTTTCATCAGGAATAACCACACTTGACTCAAATGTTTCTTTATAACATAAATAAAAGTTCATGAAATATAAAAACGCTGACAGGCGAAAGGACACAGTGACTCTAAAGGGCTCAAGTGACCAAATCTTCATTAATGAAAAGAGATGCCCACAACTAGTAGGCCTGTGCTTCAACAAGCCAATGCATTAAAATGGTTGAAATGCTGAAAGGAAATCGATAAGGTCAGGCGTCTGTCAAAATATGCGCTGCCTAAACCGAGATGACTTCGGCGGAAGCTAAGAATGTCGGAAATAGCGATTATGTAGAACGGGACACTGGTCAGTGGGAGCGTACTTCGCAATTTTCCAGCAAAATTATGTTGCCCGTTGACGACACATCAGGGAATCAGATGAGACGGTGATAAATCTCGGGAAATATATTAACAGTCATTCGACCAATATGGAAGCTATTGAGGCACTACACCTAACAACAAATTTCTTGTCAAGGAGCTACAGTAGTAGTAGGGCAGTAGGCCTTCTTTTCTTATTGCCAACTGTAGTTCATCTCAAGCTGAAACACAAATGTATTAATGAAGTGCAGAGAGAGCAAGTTTTGATTAGCCTACATCATGTCCGGTATAGTAAATGCTGTTGAAAAGAAACCTGTTACGCAAAGCGCCTCAAAAACTAGATCGGATTTTCCCCTGGCATAATGCTAGCGTTTTCAATGATCTCTGCACAGTGGGAAAAAAGTGAGAAGATCCAATGCTAATCTTGAGATATTTTGTAAACAAATGTAGATTAAAATATTGAATATATAATTCTAAAAGTCGACAAGTTCAAACACACAAAAGTTCAAATATCAAGTAAGCAACAACAAGTAAATGGGAAGATCCCATGGCGCAGCACGGTGTGAATGGAAAAAAGTGCTTCCCAATCCGCACAATTTTGTGAATGAAAGTGGTGTTTATATAATTCTCTTGTTCTCAATTTTTGTCATAATATTAAAAGTATTTCCAGATTATTGTGTCGTAAGACTATTGAAACTAGAACAACAATACACAGATAGAGTCTACTCTCAGGTTTGACTTTAGAAGTAGGCTACTTTAATTAATATCACAAATTACGCATATTCGTTCATTAGACATGATTACGAAAGGTAACTCATCTCTCTATTCCTAGATCTAGATCTAAAACTCGAATTCAACTCTAAGATTATAGAACTTCTCTTCGTAAATATAGTTTTATGCTTTAGCACATGAACATTCTAATTATAGTCCATTCATTTCATATTTTAATCAAATTAACATTCAAATTGGTTTTTCTAAAGCATTGTTACATGGGTGCAACTCTATTCTTAATATCGCGTAAATTAAGGTCAATTAGCCACGCTTAGCTCCATTCATAGAATCTTTTATACATGAATTCACGCATTCGCTTTACTTATAACAAGTAAATGGGAAGATTCCATAGCGCAGCATGGTGTGAATGGGAAATAATATATCCAAATCCGCACTATTTTCATTCACAAAATAGCATAGCATATTTTTTTTTACTTTAAAAAGATTTGAATAATGTCCGGAAATTTCCAGGACTTTTTCGACCGGCGGCATAGCATTTAATAACATTTCAGGAGATATCCAAGGGGCTCCTGGTTAATCAAGAGGCCGCGGGAAATCTGTTATATGTTATAACATGGTTCAATTTAATAATTTATACACCTAAAATTTAGCACGGGTCCAAAGAAAGTGCGGGACCCACTGTGGTCGCATATGTTGCAGTGCCTAAGGCCTGCCCTGCAAATAGCGGCGTATGCTATGCCGTCGGTCGACTAGTATCTTTTAATTTAAGCTTAATGATAGGCCTTTTTCTCCCTTATTTATTTATATTAAAATCTCTCGCAGTGACGCAGTCCCAATTCCTCACGTCTCCTATATATAGCTTTCACATTTTCCCAGATGGCTTTCTTTTCCTTTTCTAAGGAATGTAGTCCGAATTGTATAAAAATAAACAAAGAGTAGAGTACTGATTCTGAGTTTGATTATGCATAAATAATGCATTAATAGTGAGCATTCCCAATATTACATAAACACCTCAATGTTGCGAAATTGCCAACTAAATAAAAGCTAAAAACAGAAGGGCTTAAAAAAGACGTTAAATCTGCAGAGCCAAATTTACAATACACATATTGTGACATATATCGAGCACAATAAATGCAATGGTAACAGGATTTCCAATAGCGCTTTTAGTTATTCAGATCCAAACGTTTCAGACAGACAGACTTTACCAAACTAGTATTTCCATTCGGGTGGGGGGTGAAGAAAGGAACAGTTAAAAAAAAAAAAAGAAATAAAAAGGGCTAATAACATCATTAAAAAAAAATACAAATCACAAAAAAAAAGGCTTTTGGAAATTCATTGCAATTAGATGTAGGTCTAAGTACATGTGATTTTTTTTTACACCTCATCGTTAATAGTCTTACATTACCTACAATGTTAAACAAGACTCTAATTCCTTTCTCCGTCTTTTACCACCACAAAGTTATTATTAACGCCGCATTTCCTTTATTGTATCTATCAATGAAAAGAATGCCACAACCTGCCACATTGCTTTGATGCTTTTACATTTTTTTTTTAAAGTTGGAAGTTTATGAAAGAATAAAAAAAAAGGCTTTAAATGTCTAAATAGGTCACGCACAAACGTAAAGCGCTGTAGCCCGACACATGGCTGAGCGTGCGTCCCCTTCTGTTGTATTCACTGACGCTACGGGGTTAGCGTCTGCATGGGCTCACAGCTTCTTCACGTAACAGAGGTAATTTCTAACAACATTATTCACGCTGTGTGAGTGGAGATTCCGTTATTTTCTGAAACTGGATTCATTCATTCTGGATAGGCGATGTTCCTTTGAAGTTGGAAATTGATGAGCAACACCACTAATAGTAGTAAGCGTGGCGTTGTTCTCTCACCCCCACCCTTCTAACCCACGGCCAATCAAATGCTTGCTCCTACGCGTCGTCGCGTGAGAGCGTTGTTAAGAGTGACGCGATTGGTCGGGGAGTCGTCACCTGCGCGTGCATTACAGAATAATTAAGGTTCTTTTGATGTGCGTCGTCTGCAGGTGTGTTAGGCGTCGTGAGCATTTTTTGTTTCGATAATATAACAAAAAAAATCTAATGCGAGAGAGATGAGAAGCCAGAGAGGGTATCTATTTAATTTAGTATCTGAAACTAATAGCAGCCCTACTCCTATTTCGCTTCCTTGATATTCTACTCGCCGAACCATGTCGGCTGACAAAATTAGGAAACCCTGATCCAAGGGTAAGAGTGTTCTGTTTTTCAGACAACGCATTGCCTAGTAGATCTAAGTTTAGGAAGATAATCATTAAGGATGCACAATTGTCAGCATATTGTTTCTTTTTTTTAAAGAAATACCATTTGCATAATGCATTGTTTTCATATGTCTCTAAATAGGGCCGGTCCTAGCAATTGCGGGGCCCTATGCGAAGCTGATTGCGCGGGGCCTAGTTTGTGTGGGAATTGTTCTGTTGTCACAGATTAATAAACTACTGTAGACATTACAAAATAACAATAAATAATATCGAGACTGTCTTTCTTAAGGTAGACATAGAGAACTATTTTATTTCCGCTCTATCTTTTACGTTCACTCAAAAACATAAACAATAAACAATGACGTAATATATTTTATATTAGCACATCCTTCCTTTTAAAGTTCTTAATAGGGCCTACTGATATCTAGAAGGAATCTTAACCACTCGGCCACTTCTGGTTGTTTTGACTGGCACAAGTTCTCTAGACGTTGGTCTATAACTGTCTGTTTCGGTTGTTCTAACAGTTTGTTGTTCATTGTCTTCGTCAGTATCATAGTACCCAGAGATGTCTTCATCAAAACTCTTGTTTAAAAACCGTTGGTTTCTTCTGTAGGTTTTTCCATCATTTGTCTTTATGATATAAGATCTGGGTGATGGATGTTTCTTAATGACGACAGCTTTCTGCCATGTTTGTCCTAGACGCACTCTCACCTTCTCTCCCACAGAATAATCTTTAGGTAGTCTTTGCTTTTGCATCGTATTTTACTTTGCTTTTCATCTGTCGTTCGTTGAGTAATCTCTCTGCATTTTCAGCTATCGATGGTTCAAATAGTTTGGGATCAGTTGGAATTATGTCCCTGAGTCTTCTACTCATCAGCAGATGTGATGGTGAATACGGCAGTCCACTTATTGGAGTATTTCTATACTCGAGCATAGCGAGATATGGATCTTTCCCACTTTCGTATGCTTTGTTGAATATCTGCTTTACGATACCAACATACACCTCACTTTGACCATTTATTTGATTGAGGGTACCTGGGACTTGATGTGGTTATCTTGAAATTCCATTCAGAAGCAAACTCTCTATATTGATAACTGTTGAATGGCATATTGTCGCTCACTATTTCTTCTGGTATGCCGTGTCTAGCAAAAATTTCTTTCAGTGCCCTGATAACACATTCTGCTGTTTTGTTCTCCAGTCGTTTTATTTCAGGGTCCTATGGCCACCGTCAGTCGCGAAGCGACTATGGATCATCTCATGGAAATGAGATGAATGCCTGGGCATAAGCTGTGGTCGGAACGATGTCGCCCACACATCAGTTCCCCCCTCTCCACGCAGCTGATGTATCCAAAGGAACGGCAGTGCCGATACAGTTTGGGGTCAGCAGCGTCGCAGGTTCTGCCAGAGTGTAGCACTGGGTGCTGCAAACTGCCTTAGGGTCGCCAGCTCCTGATTTTTCCTCAGGGTTGACTCCCGAAGCCTTTCCCTTGGTTGGGTATAGCTGCAAGGCAGCAGAGGTTTGAAATCAGAGTTTTCCTTCTCCTAGGTGGGTAGCCAGCCATGGCTAACGAGCCCCTCCTGCCCGAAGCTTACTGGTTAAGGCGCCAGTTACTCGCCTGTGCCCCTTCTCCTGTTAGTAAGAACAGTTCCGCCGGACTCAATATCTGAGCCACACGTGAAGGCCGGGAGTTGGACTGGTTGTCAGAGGCTATTTGAGACGCATGCCATTAGGAAGCATTTTATAGGTAGTGGAGTGCTTACATCCATTACCACTTCCGGCAATGACAACCTTGCGGAACCTATTTCAGGGTATTTTGAGAAATAGTCCACAACTAGCAAATAATCATTGTTTCGCCATTCAAACAAATCTGTCGCAACCTTTTTCCATGGTCTGTCTGGTACAGCATGAGGTAGCAATTTTTTCTTCCGTCTCGATTGCTCTTGAGCACGTACTAGTTTATCATCTTCATGCAATTGAGAATCTGTCATTGGTCTACTAGTTGTTGTTAGTTGATTTCTCGGCTTCAACTCTCGTGGAACTTCATTTTGTCGCTTGACAATATGTACTTCGACGTTTTCTTTTGCTTCAATTAGTTTCAAAGCAATAGATGTCTTCATACATAAAACTGGGTTTATTTCTTTCTTGATCACATACAGATCATCTTTGACTTCCACATCGTCAACTTTAAATGTGACCGATACAACTCCCTTCAGTTCTAATGCTTCATCCCCTAATACTCGTAGGGTATTATTTGAATGTTTTAACTGACTTTCAGTTTTTAAAGTGTTCCATGTTGACTCTGATATCACATTGGCTTGTGCTCCTGTGTCAATCTTCATTTTGACTATTTTTCCCATAATATTGGCATCAACCATCCAAACTCTGACATTGTTGTCAGTACCAATTGCCTCAAAATATAACTCATTTACTTGGCTTGCTTGAATTTCATCTTCCAGTAAATCAACAGCCTTGGAATATTTTGAACGACATTTTGCAGCGAAATGATTTTTCTTTTTACATTTTCGGCATGTCTGTCCGAATGCTGGGCAATTGTGTTTTCCATGCGATCTACCACAAGATCTGCAATCTTTAATGGTTTTTGTTCCATGGTTCCTTGCCATACTCTTCTGTGAGCTTTTAACTGGCTTTCTATCTTCTGTCCTCTTTTCTCTATTAGCAGCTTCTACTTGTAACCTGTAGTCCTTTCATATCCATCATTTGGTTCTGTGTATGCTCGTCAGCACGAATGATGCTTGCTGCTTTCTCTAAAGTTAAGTCTACGTCTCTCAGGAGTCTATCTCTCACTCGATCCGACTGTATGCCACATACCAATCGATCTCTTATGAGTTCCTCACGAAGGTTGTGGAACTTACATTCTTTTGCCAACTTTTTCAAATCATTGTAATACTGTTCAAACGTTTCACCGGCCTTCTGACTTCTTGTGAAGAATTTAAATCTGTCATAAACAGTGTTGGACTTAGGCATAAAATGATTCTGAAACCTTTCAATGACTTTGTCTACAGTCTCATCTTCACATACTTCAAAAGTATTGTAGATGTCTCGCGCGGGTTCACCGATCAGGTGTAGCAGTAAAGCTTTCTTCACTGGTTCGGGCTTCGTATTCTTTTCAGTGGCGACCATAAATAGTTCAAAACTTTGTCTCTATTTTTTCCATCTTTCAGATAGATTACCGTCTAGTGATAATGGTTTAGGAGGATCGAATAATTCCATTATTCGTTCAGATTCTAGATTCTATGTCTAGATCTAGATCCAAAACAATTCAATATGAACTAGGTCTATTTATACCACTTGATACAAATAAATGTATTTTAGAGCAATTTAGAAACCACTACCTTCCAGATCTGTCACAAGATCTGACACCAGATCACAATATCTGACACTTTTGACACCATGTTCTGTTGTCACAGATTAATAAACTACTGTAGACATTACAAAATAACAAAAAATAATATCGAGACTATCTTTCTTAAGGTAGACATAGAGAACTATTTTATTTTCGTTCACTCAAAAACATAAACAATAAACAATGACGTAATATATTTTATATTAGCACAGGAATAAGGATAATAAGTGAAATTTTCGATTTTGTATAATAAAAACAATAAAATCGACTTTGAATCTTATTCATTCTTTACTCAGTT
>JADKLZ010005243.1:27762068-27793284 GCA_021533235.1 Biomphalaria straminea
CAAGTTCAAGCGCACCTAGCCTCTCGATCACGCAATCTGATTTGATTCTGAAAATGCTGCTGGAAATGTGCAACTAGAGCTGATAGAATAGAAGTCAGGTTCTTAGTTGAAATCTAAGAATATGCCAATGGCTGTGCCAAAATGTTACAGTCCTTTACCCTGAACGGTTCGTTTAATTACGGAAATTCGCAGCTAGAATTCTAGCTATTTTTGCATGCACTGGTCTCTGTGAGCAGTTCTTTTCCACAATAAATGCTATTAAAACACCTCACCGTTTGAGATTATGTGATCAAAATTTGTCATCTGTGATGAAAGCGTCAGTTGCAAACAAACTTCAACCTGACATTCATAAAATGGTATCCAAGAAAACATGTCAAGCATCAGGACAAAGAAAATAATGCGTAATCATAGTAATTTTTTATTAGCAATAGTAGCCTACTACACATTTAGCTTAGGGACAGGTATGCCATTAATTATTGTATTATATTGTATTATTTCTAATTTCCATAAAACTAGTAGGCTATTTTAAAACTAATTTTTTTGCTGCGGCCCCTCAGGTCATAGTAGGTTGCTCATGCGGCCCATATACCTTAATGAGTTTGACATGCCTGCTCTATATTAAGTCTATATTCTATTTATAGATCTAGATTATAATTGTATTGTAATATAATTATAATTATAGATCCAGTCTAGTGACATTCTAGTCAATCTAGATCCAAGTCTTTTTAGACCATTGATTCTGATCTAGAATCTAGTGATTACAGCCAAAGTGTAGCTAGAATAGATGTAGTTAAGAATCTAGAAATCTAGATTAATCTAGACGATTCTAGTTTATCGTCTGTCTAGATTCTAGATTAGATCAAGATACTCTAGACTCAAGTCAGTCAAGATCTTTAACTTAAGTAACTAGATCTAGTATAGTCAAGACTATAGTTAGGCCCTATAACTATAGATATACTATAGACATACTTTCTTGTTGGGTGATCTAACTCTAAATTCTAGATCTAGATTAGTAGTGTAGACTCAACTATACTCTAGACTCTATCTAGTTTGTAGTTTGTAAAACATATCTATCTACTAGTCACGCATGTTAACCAATGACTTTCGTTGGTTTTCCTGACTGATTTGAGCAACCCGTTCCATTATGTAACTAATGGCATTATCATTAGGGAAGAAGGAGTAGACTAGATATATGTCTAGATCTCTTAAATAGATTTTTTATAGACTCGTAAAGGAATTGACGATTTTTTAAAATGTGTGCATGCACCGTATTCATCACTAACACGAGAGTCCAAGGTTTTAACTATGTAATCAACACTTTAAAGTAGTCTGTAGGTCTATATTGATTAGACTATGGAAGTAAGAAACTTGAGTAGTGGTACTTGGCATGCTCTGTTAAAAATAAACAGTTGAGTGACCGAGTGATTCAGGCCTTGCACATTTAGTTGAGATCCGATCTCACCCGAAGTCTATGATGAGTCCACAGTAAGTTCCAATCGATCTTTGCATCGCGACACGTACGGCGTCATTCATAATGAATGCGGAGTCTCTTACATTCTGACAAGCGACATTAAAACGGCTTGCGGTGTCGGCACTTGCTTGTATTTGGGTACATGTAGCCTACTCAGGACCGGATATACCTAATAGGCACTCGGGGCTCCCTAGAAATGTTGATCTGACATTCAGATGATAGTTTAATAAGCAGCTTTCTGAATTTTAGGGGGATCGTGTTGTTTCCACAACGCCATCGTAAAAATAAAATAGCACGAACGTTATGGAGGATTACGTAAAAAAGAAAAGAAGGAAGAAATAGAGTTAGAAAAAATTCAAGAACACTATAGTTAACGTGTAATCACTGTATATTATTGCTAAGAAATGCCACATTTTCTGTATTAAGAATTTCTTTGCCTTGAAACAACAATAAGACGGACGTACTAGATTTATAAGCTGATCAGAAATGCTCGAGAACCACATGCTAAATAGGATTCTAATGGTGTTTTAACACTCGCCATGGAGCAGTAGCAGATGGCTAGCTGTTTGGAGACGAGCTCAAATAAATTAGTAGCATAGGGGCTTGGATAGCAAGGAGCGAATATCAAAGGGCACGGCCCACGGTATTACTCTACATGACCACGTGACTTTTTAATACGGAAAATTGGTTGCTCTGGTCTTGAATATTTTTTTTAGATCTCTAGATTTAAGCTTCATTTTTTTTTCTTCGGAGAAAAAAAGATTCTTAATACAAGTAGTGTAAACATATTTCATAGCAAACTCTTGGCCCATCTTATCAATATATCTGTTTACAGCTCAATATATGTTAAAAATAGATTTTTAACTGTTCACCCTTATTTAAAAAAAATAATTGTTAGAATATATAACAATAGTACTGGTGCAATAGCAATTCGTTGTTTGTAAAGTTGCCGATAATGTGTTGTGATAGAGTAGACATTAGTCTCTTCTTTCTTGTCTTAAATAACTGAATCGCAGTCATCGGGATCGAACTACTGAGCGTAACAATAACAATAAATACAACAAATACTTTATGGTACTTGAACAGTTATCTATATGTTTCAGTATAAACATTACATCGGGTGGTTCAGCTTCTTTGCTGCGGGCTGCCAGTCGACTGACATGCTAATTGTCGGTGTCGGTAACGTCCACGCGAATGGTCCTAATCGGTGGCATTGCATCACATGGCCCGCGGAGCAAGGTGGCACGCTTGTAGATTGGGGCAATCACTGGCCCTCCGTTACTGACACTCATGACGGCTCAATGATGCCTGTGCAAATCTCTCGAGAACCAATCTTTTTGCCATTTTTTTTGTCAATATGACTGATTAGCTATTCCCCTTGACTCTCGGTATACGTATGTTTTTGTTTGCCCGTTGCGCATTAAAACAAAACGCAGGCTTGTTGAAGACATGTTGCCTCTGCGTAATATTAATAATGAAGATAACTTGATAAGCGTAGATTAACAGACTTAAAGTATGATATCATGATAAGCGTAGAATAAACAGACTCCAGTAGCTGATACTATATATTGAATCTACACTTATTGAAAGGCATGTTAGAGATACTTTTATTAGTTTACAGAAGACTTGATGAGAACGTGAAAACTTCATTGCATGTTTTGCGTAATTATTTCATAATATTAATAACATTAAATAATACTTTAATGCATATATCGTTGTTTCACATGTAAATTTTGAATGAGTCAGGTATGAATGTTTTTTTTAGGCTTGATGTTTTATTTGGTGTAATGCACAAATTGTAAGACAAATTTCCTCACGGACAATAAAGATTATTATTATTATTATTAACAAACCTAATGTATGACCAGAGTCGTTATGTTCTAGACTAAAAATAATTTAAAAGGCAAACTAATCTAAATACGTTTTGAACAAGTGGTCTTAGTGTTTGTCACGTGGCTTGTCTGAGCTTATGGGAAGTGAGTTAGATACTTGAATCTACATAATAGATACCCGCTAAGCAGGACAATAAGAATGTAAATTGAAGATTTAGTGGTCTTTTTCAAATATTAAATTCTTGTCTTTATTATTATTTTTTTTTCGGGGTCTTGTTTTGTTGCTTATACCTTATTAAGAATATGTAGCCTTGGGCTCTTAGAGTAAGCTTACCTCTTGTCTGTGTATCCAGCTCACATTTTGTTGTGTATGCTCCAGTCTAGACAGTGCTCGTTCAGCTGGATCTCTGGGCTAACATTTCTATGTCATGTATCTAGTCAGTTTGAGCCATTCCTGCCTCCTTCTCCTAAGGATTCTGTTGTTGAGGCTTGTCAATCCTGGCTTTGAATTCAATATGTGACACTGACAGAAAGAAGTGGCTCTGCACAGATCGGAACAAAAAAATGGGGGGGGGGAAGAGAACAGGAAGAGTGTAAAGCAAGAGATGGGTAGAGAGCTATTGAAAAAAAAAACACACAAGGCTAACGGTTTATATCTCGCAACCCCCCCCCCCCCCCAAAGTTTCAATGGTTCACCTCTAGGCAGACGTCGTCTAAATCGTCTGCATCAAGTTATGAGATCGTAGTTGAAACCAGGGACGTAGCTGGGCAGTAGTCAGTGGTTATGATAGCCTCAAACCTATCTCTATTTCATTGAACACGTGTCACACTTTTAGAGAGATTTAATGCGTTTTTTTTTCTTTCTGAATTATTATCGTTAAGACTGAATGGTAATGGACCAATACAATCCGATCGTTGTTTTGGTCACATAACACTCTTGCTAATCGTCTGAAAAAAAAATTTAACTTAATGTACACTTCTACCCGCAAAGACCGAACCTTGCTAGGGTTTAGGCATTGTTGGGAAGGATTGGAACACGATGTTTTAGTTTCTGATAGTTCACTTAGTATTGTGTTTTTAAGATAAAATATGGCTTTAAAGAAATTTGCTCTTTCACGTGTAAGAATAGGTTTGCAAAAACCTATTCGATCGTTCCAACGCTATCCATGTCAGGGGACTGAACCGCTGCTTGAAATTAGTTGCCAATTTGTTTCAATCGTTTCACCAGAGTGACAACCTCCTTATTGCATCATTGACTCCTCCTTCTTAGCTAGACTCGCTACTGTAATTATTGTAATTCCCAATGCTCCTCCCCTCCAGTGGCTAATTCTCAGGAAAACCTGCCCGTATGACACATTCCTCAGCTCCACAGCGCTGCGTCACAGTGGGCTCTTCTATCTAGGGGCCCGATGATAATAAGATGTTGCGCACAACTGACCGTCTCTATCTCTAAGCTAAGCTTTTTTTTTTTTAAAGTGGCTTAGACAAGTTAGGTGGGGCGGTGACGGTGCGTGTGTGTAGGACATTCTTAGGGCTGCTGTGGCATCGTGTCAGCCCGATAGGCAGGGCAGTTAGATGGTAGGAATTTCGAAAGCTTTATCACTTGTAGTGGCAGGTGCCCCCTCGAGACACAAACGTAAAAATACTGGACGATAGAGAGAAGAATTGGAGAGAATCCGCTTTTCAAATTGTTGCGTGATCCTTTTCTAAATCATTTTCTTAGGTTTCTGCGTGACATCTCCTGTCATAGAACGAGGAAATCTCTCCTGTTTATAAGGGAAGACCATATGGGGCTCCATAATTTTAAAAAATAGGAAAAAAAATGTAAAAAAAAGGGGGGGTAGGGTTATGGAAACAATGGCATTAAATATAGATCTAATAACCTGTGATCGCCACGACATGTCTTCTAGTTGTGCCGAAATGTAAACAGACACTCGGTTCAGGAAGAGGCACCGACACTGTCTTCGTGGATGAAAAAATAAAAATGACACCCGTAGCGGGCCTGTTGGCTTGTATATTATGTCAAACAAGGTCTCCGTAGTCTATAGTTCAGTGTTAACGTGACGGTACTTGACTGTTATGGTGCCTGCCCTGCTCAAGTACATGAATTCCTTGTTTTACATTGCTCTACACCGGGTAACACGAGTCTTCTCTAATTTGTACCACCAAGACAACGCGGAATACTTTAGACTCATGCTCTGTAGACAAGTCAATGGATTAGTTATATTATTATAGTAAGATTGTACTGGACAGCTAACCAACTATTATGAACTCATCATGGAAATCTCGACTAGGAAAAAAAAAGGGTGGGCGGTGCTTGGGCGGACTTTCACAGGCATTTGTATATCTACATACGCCAGTAGCATCTTTTCAATTTAACTTTCATCGACATGAAATAAGTATATTTTAAAAATGAGAAAGAGCTCGAAAAAAAAAAAGGCCGGGGGGGGGGAGTTCTGACGTTTGATCATACAGCGTGAAGTATTCTAGAAATTTTGGCAAAGGGAGAAAACTTTACAAGCGATCACTTACAAGTTATTCACCCCCCTTGTTTCACTTTTCATAGAGGGGCTAGCAGAAAGTTGTTTGTGTCAAACACTCGACCTGATGGAAATCGTTTTGCAATATCTTTTTATTCCCATCCCTTTGAGCGCACTTCCTGTCTCTACATCGCTTGCCTTTCTTCACTCAGCAAACAAATGATGTGGCATTAAATTAAATATTCCATTTCAATTTTTTTAAATAAAATTATTACAGTTTGGATTCGTATGTTTTAAAACCATACACAACTACACCATCCTTCTCAGCCTATAACCCCCCCCCCTTTTCCAATGTATGTAGATATAGCGATATTCGAGTTTCATGCTCACAGACGATATTTCTTTTAGAAGTCTTGCTTCCTTTCTAAAATTAGACTTCCCCTCTCAATTCGCCTCGCCTCTTTGTTTGTATCGGGAGTTCCCGTTCACCTTTCGCGCGAGTGGCGAGCAGGGCAGGGTAACAACAAAAGGTGTGCTGAGGTAGCATTTCCAAAAGTGAGTAGCAGCTGCAGACACAAGGACGAGCTGCCGCCCCCTTCCCACTTAACCTACTACACTGTTTTTTTTTTTTTTTTTTCTTCTCTCTCTCTTCCCATTGTATATATTAGTAGGCGTGTCCTAATAGTTTGTTTAATGTGGCCACAATCGAATGCAGTTTTTTGTTTCAAATAAATACCGCTTATGTAATGTGTGATTTTGTAACTGCAAGGAAATGATAAGACATTGGTGTGGCTTTAAAATATATAATTACCAGTGCAAGGGGGGTTAGGGGACAACTGTCTTACTCGTGCGAGGGACGCGCCTATGCCTGTGAACTACTATCGGGGCCAAACATCTGCTCAGAACGGTAGCTGTACCCGTGAGGGGGGGGGGCTACGGTGAAGACTGAAAGTACTTGAGGTGTGTGTGTGTGACATCAGGTGTCTGTGTTGTGTATCCTTCTCCAGGCGGGTGTTTATTACATCTGTAAAGGTGAGCTGTCTTTTCGCTGGAAGTGTGTCATGTGCGTGTTTGTGAGTTGTGCTCGCGTGTGCTATGTGTGATTCGAAACATTTCTTCTTGCTAATTTATTGTTAGCCACATTCGCAGCACGTCATTCAAGTTGCCTGGCTTTATACCGTGTTGTGATTATAAGAAGGTAAATTGGTCAAAGACTCATTACTGTTCTATGCTTAGCAGCAGAATTTATACCGACCCCAGTGTAGAGTTGTAGTTCTTGCTAAGAGTTCCAGTTCTCCTTAAATTATCAACAAAAGGGGGAAACTAAAAGCGGAAAGGAGCTGGCTTCAACCAGCGTGCTAGCGTTGTAAATGTTCGGACACTCCTAAGTGATGAGTATTTGAGAGTGCCGCTGATCTAGATCTACGTGCGATAAGCAATCAGTGTGCTCTCGTCTTAGTTCTGTCATGTACTTGTCGGGGAGGGGAAGGTTTGCCGCTTTACAAACACAATTTGAACTCACTACCCCCCCCCCGAACTCACCCCCCCCTGCGCACATCCCTAGATTGCAGACAATTGTGGGATAGTGTGAAATGTAACCATGATTAGAGGCAACTCTGTACCGGAAACTGGACATCGTCATGTTTACTCGCGCCTGACCACTTATCGGTTTAAAAAAAAACACACACAACATGCCAAGGGATTTTTCTTGGTCCTTTATGTTAAATATCACATTAAATAAGCACCAGGCTTTTTTTCTTCTCTTAATGCAGTTATAGGCCTATGTATTTAACTTTGAATGAATGATTCAGTGCATGTTTGTATGAGAGTATTGAGACTGACCCTACGGAATTCTTACCTAATTAAGGCTGCCAATCTAAGACCCAACACAAACAAACACTAAATTTAAAAAATTACTAACATCTACGAAAAATTTAACTCTTAACATTTACATATTTCGAACACAAATCTAGTTTCTGAAGACATCATGATTGTCTTTGCTGTTGTGACAGTTTTTATTGACATGAAACATACATGTCTATGAATCACTTACATGGGTCTCTCCCTCTTTTTTTCTTCCAAGGCGAGAAAATCCCCGAAACTCCATATCGAGTAGTGTCACGCGTAAGCTATTTTGTTAGCGGCTCTGTCTCTGTATGTCCCTTATGTGAAGGTAAAAGAAAAAAGAAGCGCCGAGTTCACTTCTGCGAGTTCGCATAAATTTAGAGTTATCTCCCCCGGGAATCTGTCACAAGTTTTATTCTTAGCGTTTGAGTGAGAAGTGTTTTTTACCATCTTTCTATCACGCTGGGAGATTGATTTCATTATAGATCTATGGACACGAGGGGTGGAAAGTAGGACCTTGCCTCACCCCAGTCCCTGACGCAGTTTAAGCTCCGGCAAATCTCCTTCCAAACGTGTTACTTTCATGGCGGCAACTTTTGATATTACGATATAAGCCCACCTCAAGGGGTCGCCGCCCACTGTACACCGCAACGATTGGAATAGACACGTCTCTTTCTATTTAGACACCTTCCTATCGAAGTGATTTGAGAACCTGGGTTAATAACCTAAAATTGGGTGATAGTAAATTAAGCGGCACCCGGGGAGGGGGATAACCATGCGCTACTGCAAAAAAATATTTTGAAAATGTATTTTACTTCTGACTACAACTGACATGTTTGAGGACGTCATAGTGAATAGAACATTGCGTTGAATTGATATATTTTGATTAGTTGGAAAATAGGCTATGGACATTTTACCAAACTGAGCTTTTGGTTCTGTCTTGTTTCTAGCATACTAAGCTTTTTTTTGTTAGTGTGTAGGCGCTTTAAAAAAAAAAATGATTGATACATCAAAAGCAAATTGCCGCTTCTATAATGAATTATTAAATTGCTGTTTTATCCATTTCTTAATAGTTTGTTTTTCGGTTGCTCTTATTAAGAGGCTGCCAAGTCCTCCTTCGTCAATCTCTATGGGGAGTGCGGTGTGACTCTGGTGCCTGGTAGTTTCCATGTTGAAGTGATTCTAGATGTAGAAATAATGACACGCTAGAGTGAACGAGTCCGTTTCAATAGGATACAAGAGGCACATATACTGCAAGCTGGCCTATACTTAATGGATTGCCGCCCCCCTTTTTTTTCATATTTCCGTTTACGATTGATCAATTTAGAAATTATGACCAGGAAACCATTTAGCAAGTAGTCTGCTAATACCCTGTTTCATATATCAGTGCTGAGACATTATTACATACATTCTATTGCTCAGACGCTATTAATAATCATGCACATGTGACCTACAACTATTATATTCAAGAAATCTGCTTATTGGGAGACTTCTGAGCATTGACCCAGACTTCCTATCACTACATCTATATGTGGTTATTGTTATGCGCCCTCTTGGAACGCTGTTTTAATTGTGTTCACGTACAAGAGGGGACTCACTCTATGGTAAGCAATTGTGACTGAAAGTGAAATGATAATTCTTTAAAGAATGTATCTTTTCAATTTGATCAGGGGGAACGTTTTCAATGACAGCTATTAACATAGACGTAAAGATAGTTTTTTTTTACTAATAGAAAATCTTGAAGCAATTTTATTGTGTGTTGCAACACAAGAATCAGAATTTATTGCCCCTGACGGTAATGTAAAAAAAAAGATGAGAATAGCTAATGGCGTTAGAAGTATTCTAGTTTCTGAAGTGTTTGTGAATTTGAAATATTCTCCCGTTTTTTTTTTCTTTTTTTCCCGTTTGTATGTATACGAATAGCCGTAAGCTCTGTTAATCCCACTTACAATAGAGAGCAGTTTTTCTCACTCTGTCGTTTTCTTTTCGAGTCTACGAAGTTCTCTCTTCTAAGTTTTTTTTTTTTTTTTCTTGTCTCGATAATTAGACCTAGGACCTCACCTCGTTCAGTGAATGTGTGCTGATCTGGCCTCTGTGAAAGTAAGATAGGAAATTACAGTTCTGGCTGTCGATATTCAGTTTTCTTGGTCGTGTTTCTCGTCTGCCAAGGATTGAGACACCAGTTGTAAGTTTTACCATATCAAAAATAACAAGAACAGGTGCTGTTCCATTTGAGAACCTCTCAGGTCCAGAAAACATAAATAAACTATAACAGACACGTAACAGAGCCGTAAGCTTTCACATTAGACTAGAATCACACCATTAGGAAAATCACTAAACTTGCAGACCCTTCAGGACAGAAGACAAAACAAAGTTAATTAACAATAATACTTAAAACACCAAACCATCAGAACATGTTTTATCGTCTCTTTTGTTTAACATTACTTCTTCTAAAGAACGGTGGTATTGGTTTCTGGCTAGTAATGAAAACCGCTTGCGATAGTAACCCTTTAGTGTAATTGATTACCCCAAGCAGTGACAGTTGGAGTATTTTATTGGATGCTGCTATGGGTGGGTTTGTTTTCTATGGTTACCGCTCTTTTAAGTACCTAGACTCTAGATGTAATGCATATTGTGTGCGGACAAAAATCAGATTTTAGGTTTAGAAAATGCCTACAGTAGTGCATTATAATCCTACAATACCAACATGGATAAAGTATATTTCATGTGTGTGTGTGTTGGTGTAGGTCTATAATTATGTAAGTATTTATTTGCTGGAAGTGTGTGTGTGTGCGTGCAAGCTGCTAATGCATGCCTTCATACAATGGGCGTTTCACTCTACCGTAGTCTATCCGTCGTGGAATGCTTTCAGTTCATGACCCCTGACCTCCACTTAAGTCCAGAGTTTCGTTTTTATTGTCAACAAGATAGAAAACGATGTACCTATAAGTTTCTATTGACTTGTGGTGTAGGTAAGGGTGTGTGTGTGTGGTGGCTACCATACTTCCTTTGCAGATTATCTTGAACCCTCAAGGTCACCCATCCTGTCTTTGGATTCATTGGTCGGAGTAGATCTAAATCTATACGTTCTACCAGTGAAATAATGATTACCTGTGCATTGCTTCTCAAATTGTATGTCCTTTATTAGAAAATTGCAACTTTTTTTTTTTAGGCCAGTGGGTAAATCGCCTTGAAAGACACAAGGTCTGTCTATATTATCTGTTAGAAAAAAAAATCTCACCTCGTTGGCCACATTGGGGAAACTCGAGCTCGAGCGTTATATAGGTTTTGATAACGTTTCACTATCGTGTTTTCTTATCATCCTTATCAAACTATAATCGAGACTGCAAAGTGCACCATTCGTTTTGAAGTCGTTCCCCAAGAGACAATAGTTTTGGTAGATATTTGAATTTCCCTACCCTGACTTGAAGACCTAGTGCCACACTTAACCGAAACTGTCTACACCTTTGTAAAACTTCCATTCATAACAGCTCTTAAAAAAGACATTGGCAATATTTGGGCGGGCTGGAACTTTTAGACACAATCACAAGACATAATGCACATAATAAAATTAGCATTTTGTCAAAGACGAGCCCACCGAATAATATGCAGATTTGATCACATTGAAAGAGTGCATGCGACGTGGGTCTACGATTAGAATCTTCTGGCAGAGTCGACTGTGCAAACAGAACGGCCCCCACAAGACAAAGAGCGGGAGATGGTCGGTGGAGATGTATCCGATGTAGGTTTTAAAAGCCATTTACAGGCTCCATCTTATCGGGAGATGACACCTCCGAAAGTGCAGGGGATTGAGTTACGCGAGGAGACCAGATGATCGCGAGTCTGTTGTCTTGTCTTATTGTGACGGGATATGTTGATCTGTGTGTGGGGGTGTGTGATTTACGTCGCGTCTGTGTAGAAACTAGGATGGCGTGAAATCCAAGTGTGAGGGGGTGACGGCGTTTTGTCGCGCCGGTTGAAACCTTCTAGGAATGTATTACTATTGCTCACGATTTATTTATTTTTTTTTTTGGGGGGGGGGGGGTGAAGTTGATATGCGTTCACATTTAAAGACCGCATCACAAACCAAGAGATTAGACAGGGTTACTGCAGCCAGTGGACCCTTAATTTCTTCTTTTTCTTCGTTCTCATTTTTTATGTTGGAGTGTTCAGATGACTAGTCACTAGACCAATACATGAGATGTACTGCGCAGTGGTTTCCAAGTCAGGGAGCTCTCCATATAGTGGACCCCATGATGACCTGATAACTATCGCAACGCAAGCTTAAAATCTTTGGCCATATTACAAGATCTTCAGGGCTTGCAAAGACCTTCCTTCAGGAAACAGTACCAGGAAAAAGAAGAAGAGGCAGACAGATAAAGCGATGGGGGGGGGACAACATAAAAGAATGAACGGGCCTGCCATTGAAGGAGATTCTAACTAAGGGAAAAGACACAGAGGAATGGAGAAAGACGGTCGACGAGTCATGCATGGTGCCCCAAAGGTCCAATAGACTAAGGGATAGGTAAAGGTAGGTAAAGCTATGCGTTTATACTCAGTGCACAGACAGATCGAGGCAAGCTTAGCCCCAAGCCATTGAAAAGTTGATTATATTCATTGTTCATTCATTGTTATATGTCTGAGAAGTTGGCAGCACTTGTTGCCAACTCGCCTACCGGCACGTACCAGTCGTCTGCTCCTTCTGTTCTCTGGAACTACTTTCCCCACGTCTCTATGAAAGGCTCAACAAAACCTGTTGGTCTCGTGCTGTGACGTACCGCTCTACTGGAAATCCCGAAATTTAGCACCAACGGAAACCTTCAATTTGCCTATTTTCTTACTTTAATAGGGACAAATAATAATAAGGCGAATGTCCTTGAGTCCGAGGATTAAGGAAGAGTGCATCAGCCGTATATATTAGGCATTGATATAATGAAGTCGAGCAAAAAAAAAAAAAAGGTGTGAGGGTCAGTGTGTGAACCTGAAACTTTTTTTTAACTCCATATATTTATTTCTGTACTTTTACTACTAGTAGTGCCTAGATTTACGTCTAATATACTGAAACTGTTTAGTAGTTTTGTTTAACAGCAAAACGTATTTATCGCAGGTCATACGTTTAGTGGTGATGGACCTCATTCACCATTCGTAAATAAACACATTTAGCCACGTCATAATATTGATAAAACGATGAAAAATACGTATCACGTGACAACCACGATGGGTGAAATACTTTGTATAGAAGATATAGAGAATCACGTGGCTAAATGTTGTTTGTTTACGATTGGTGGATGAGGTCCATTTTAACATTGTAGCCACGTAGTGCCTTGTATCTTGATGAACTTATCCGTGCAGAAGAAGCTTCAGTAAATAAAATACATACATACATATATATATATATATATATATATATATATGATATATATATGTACCATACGTGGGTTAGAGAGGGGTGGCAGAGAATCATAAAAATCCCCTTCCACCTCGGCACGCTTTTTTGTTTTTTGTCGTGACTTTAAAAAAACTCAATCATTAAGTAGCTTGTGAATGCTCTGATTTTAAGAGTTTCTTAGGATTTAGCAACACAGCACGTGACATAGAAGTCATGATATCACCCCTCCCTGCGCAAACCTTTTCTTTTTTTTTTTAGCCAGAGCAATGGGTCTGTTGGAACATTAAAAAAATTGAGCTGGAAAGTAAAGCATTAAAACTGCCCCCCCCCCTTTTTTTTTTTCTTATTTTCTCTTCCTTCCACTCAAGACCAAGATCAAACTATTTGTTATAAAGCCTTGTCTAGACATTTGTTGTCATTGAATAACTTGGTGACTCACTAGACTCTGTATCTATCTGACAGTTTACAACACTGTTCATGCACTGTACATTCACGACATGCTAGCACAAACAAGGAACAGCCATCAAACAAGGTCACAAAAAAACACATTTATTTAAAACAAAAAAAACGGTCACAAATGATCACTGTGTTGTTAGAAAATAAAGTCAGTTCGTAACATTGAAACAAATGCTGACTTGTATTTTCTGTCGCTAGATTTTATTTGTATATAAATGCACGACCAATCGTATAGGTCGGGGTGTGTGGTGGTCGAGCGGTTCCGAGGCGCCCCTAGATCGATTCTCGGTAAAGACTTGGATTTTTGAATTTCGGGCGCCCCTGAGTCTAATGGGTAAAGCTGTTGGCCGTTGTCCTGGCTTCATGAAACCGTGACCCGTTGGCTGTGTGTGATGAAACCCTCCTTTAACCATCGGCCATACACGATCACAAGGTCTGAAAATGTTTTCATCCCACCGTAGTCTCCATGCATTGGGCATCACGTGATCGTGCCCACGTCATCAACGGAAGGTCTGAAAGGGTTACTTTACTAATGGCATAGCAAGTTTCACGTCCATAATATGTCTACTGTATTTTTGTATTGTCACTAGACTATATAAAAGAAATCAATTTTGTTTTTAAAGACGATGCAGTGCTGGATAGGGAGACGCGAGGCCCCAAAATAGAATATAATGTAAATAAATAAATACAACTTCAAATACCGGTACTAAAACAAGCAAAATGCAAAACATGTGTACTTAAAAAAAAAACAAAGCTTATAATAGAGAGAGAACAGCACAATTTTTGCTGACATATATTTAAAGCTGCACGTTTTATCTACCCTTTTCGGTATAAACACAATTAATTACCTAATTGTTAATTTAAACAAAAATGATTCATGTTTTGTCATGGACAATGACTAATTGTGTAAAGTTTCAACTTGATCCGAGAATAGGAAGTGGGGGAAAATAACGGGTTGGTACCAGAGTGATTTGATAGACGCTTTAAAACAACAACAACAAAAAAAAACCACATTAATTAGGAAGTTCAGGCGGTTGAACTTGAGGTACTGAAAAGCTCTTATCTGGTCCTGGAAATAAAAGGGTTGTTTAAAAAGAAAAGAAGGGGTTGTTTTAAAAAATCCCCACAGTTGGCATTTTTTTTCTGAAGAAAATAGAAAAGGCTTCCTCACAGAAGGCAACTGCGCCTGTAAAATGACAGCCACTTTATATGAACAGATTGAAAAGGAGATAATCGTGTGTTCACTTACTGAACGGTATTGGCCCGCACACCAGCTCGACATGGACACCATGCAAGGCTGTCTTCAATCACGAGGTCTCGAAGGTTATGCACCATGCCGCGATCTTTGGGTTTTCGGCGCAAATTGTGTAATGTTCACCCCGGGGTGTCCCCTTTTTTTGGCTTACACTTGGCACCCTGTCTGTCACGAGGCTATGATAAATGGAGCTTCTCTTTATGTTCGATGTTTATCTCTTGACACTGTCGTGAGACTGTCGTAGTGACATGCTATCAGCAGAGGGAAGAGCTCATGGTTCGCATCCCGTCGTAGGCTCCATGCATTGCTCGGCTCATGATCGTGTTCAGAAAAAAATGTAATTATTATTCTATTTGCATACCGTGGAGAGTGGCGTGTTATTACTGAGGCCCCCATGTTCCACGAGCAACACAAAAGGAAAGATGATGATGAGGGTTCTGTTTACTTGGGGGGGGGGGGACAAGACAGGATTACAGTTCGAAAAGTTCACAGTAAGAGAACTTAAAAAGCGAAACAATAAAGAGGAACTGTTACGTCAAAACGAGAGATTAAGCTGTTCATTCGTTTTTAACGTCTTCACAATATTTGTTGAAATAGATTTTCATTCATGGCGTAAAAAAAAAAAAGCTAGCTTTTTGGTGTATCCGGTGTTACAAAATAAAGGAAGTGTTGCTAAGCTAGGTGTTTTTTTTTTAAGGTATATGATACTTTATGTGTGTACTGTTTAGCCCACAATAATTTCTTATCTTATCTTATATAATTAATACAAACATTACTTCAAAAAAAAGTAGATGATTACGTCCTACGCGTCATGCGTCTAGTCGTGTATGTTAACCAATGAATTAAATTCTGCCAAATCACTGGTTTTCGTGGCTGGCTCAGGCAACCCATTCCATGCTCTAAAAGCGCTAGGGAAGAAAAAGCATTTGTACACATTTTTCCTAGCGTATGGAACGTGGAATGTGCCTTTATCTTTGTGCCTTTCTGGGTAGGCCTATTTTATTAGATTTTGTTTTTGTATTTGAAGTTTGATTTTCAGTAAGAAACAAACATTAGACTTTCTATCACTTCATAACTTATTTCCTTTTGGAAATTCTGAAATGGTCATTTAACTAGAAGGATTAAAGGAACTTTGATACAAAAAATCAACTGCCCCGCATTGCTACAAATATGACTAAGTCCTTTTTTTAAATTTAGTTTATAACTGTGGCGTTCTGTTTAACGACCTTGACATTGACTAGTTTCTCGCGAAAATCTCCAATAGACTAGAGACAAATAGATCTATTTGTGTAGGCACGTGTTTTATGCACACTTTTTCTCAACCAAAAAGAATGAATGAATTTGTAATGTATATAGTACTTGTAAAGGTTAAGGAGTATACAACCAAAAGGGGAAAGGTTAAAGAGTAAACAATTGAAGCGTTTTCCGTTAGAGAGTATGCATGGTAAACAAAGCTGTAAAAGAATTGACATTATTGGTAAAGTCATATAACACCACATGTGTATATAGTGCCTGAACATAGAAGAGGTTCTGAAGTACCGCTACTGCTTTTTACTTTATATAGTCAAAGCGTTAATGAATAGTCCCCCTCCCCTCTCTCTTAGGTTGAACCGGTGCAGGTATTTGTCACAGTTTGCACACGCCACTGAAGAGAAAAAAAAATCTTTTCAGAGGAGCTAAACATTGGAACTAACTAATCCTGGTATTTAGATTCAACAAGTAGCTTTGTACAATGCAGAACTGAAGAAATCCTCACTTTTTAACTCCCCCCTTTTTTTTTTCTCTTCCAACTTACAAGAACCCCCTCCTCTCCCAATGTTTTTTTTTTTTTGCCTACCTGGGGTTTCAAACTGGGATTATTGTAATGGGGAGGGTTGCTGTCCCACCTTGTTGTAGCTGTTTTATTTGGTGTGTATTGACGCCTAGTGGAACTCTAGCCTAGCACCAAAGTGATCGTTATAGTAAGCTGAAAACATGTCAATGAAATGCACTCTAGATCTTTCTCCTCCATACAACATAGTCACTATGAAGACATGACATAGATTTAAACACACACACAAAGAAAAAATAGTAATTGTTTATTTACTCTACAGATCTGAATCAAATCCACTGGAACTAGTTGGGTCAATGTTGATAACAGACTCTTAACAGAATATTTACAATGAATCTCACTTTTCTACGTTCAATGATCAACGGATTATGATCAGGCGCTGACGCTAAACAAAACATTATAACAAACCCCAGGACTATACTTCCTTGGTATTTATCAGGGGTTCTCAACCTTTGGTCTCGAGTCCCTTTTTGGGGTCGATTGACGATTTGACAGGGGTCGCCTAAGACCATCGAAAATATGGATTGTTATTTTCTACTCTTCTCTGCTTTGTGTTTGTGATTGGGGGGGGGGGGGGGTCGCGGCAGAGTGGGGGATAGTAAAAAGGCGTCGCCGAGTTTAAAATGTTGAGATAAAACCTAGTTCCCAGTTGACTTCGTAGACTAATATTGAACTGATCTCGTATATAAAACCTAGTTTCAAGTTGATTTCGTTGGGTAATATTGGCTGGCCTCGTTGTGATAAAACCAAGTCCTAGGTTGATCTCCATCTGTAATAATGAACCGTTCATTTTTATTCAATCCAAGGACTAAGTTGATTTATATTGTATTCATTTATTTGGCTTTTATGCTCATTCTTTTTCTAGCATTAAAAATAAAGTTTAACTTGAGAAGAAAGATGCCCCTGAGTCAGTGAGGCGAGGGGATCCATGCGCCCCAAAGACTAATAGAGGCCCACAGGGTCCGATGAAAAGTAGTCGTCCATTACTGTTAAGTAGGCGTACTTTCAAGCACCGAGTGTTACCATACATTATTATTATTATTATTATTACTATTATTATAGCTTTTATATAGCGCTACTTTCATGCTTATAGCATGCTCAGAGCGCTTTGGTCCAATCTCATTTGTGGACTGGTGGGGGGGAGGGGGTATCTAGGAATTGGTTTCCCGTGCTGCTTAAGGTGATATATTGAAATATCATTTTGTAAATGTGCTTGTTTGTGTGTGTGTTTTTCCTGGGGGAGGGAGCACCATTATATTCATGAACCAGGGCCCATGGGTAACATGCGCTAAATTATCGGTTTTTCGTTTATTAGGGATATAGTGGCCATCAGATAAAGTAGATTTTTTTTTCTTTAACTGTCAAACATGTTTGATTGTTTAGTGTTAAACATAGCTGGGTCTGAAACTCCAGCCCATGATTTAGTGAAACAATGCATATCTCTCAAACGGCATCGTTTAGATCAGCCACTCCACAACATATTAGTATTGCTCTGGACACATCGTATATTTACGACTTCATTTGAATTCAAAAGAAAGGCGATACGACTCTCGGCAAATAATTTTAAGATATACAGTCTTATAAAGGAGACTATTTTTTTTCTTTGGTGGTACGAAGGGAGGATATTCTGAAGGCTGCTCCTTCGTCTGCCACGAAGTTTCATAAGGATAGATTACATATTTATATTAGGCTGCAAAATACGAAAATAAATCAAAGACAGTGACCAGCAACAATTGTTTCCGAAATTTGTGGCCTATTATTTTTTGCAGTTCAATCAGCAGTTGCATTTTAGTCGAGTTAAAATCTGCATATTTTCTAGATCCTCATTTTTTAAAGTTCATAATTTATTGGTTTCTGATTTCAGCGCGGCTAATAAAAAAAAAAAGGATTAGATTTTTAAAAAAAAAAAGGGGGGGGTAAGGG
The DNA here is from genome assembly GCA_021533235.1 of Biomphalaria straminea. Lineage (NCBI taxonomy): Eukaryota > Metazoa > Mollusca > Gastropoda > Planorbidae > Biomphalaria > Biomphalaria straminea. The sequence continues at coordinate 27,780,551 of JADKLZ010005243.1, forward strand.
GGATAACTTGCCAGGACATCAAAGCAGACGATAAAGTCAGTTGTGAAAACTCTGGCTGCCGGTTATGTTGTTTGTTTCGTTGATAATATCGTTTTCAAGAGTTTCAAGGGCTCCTTGGCTGGATATGAATCGTATGAGGCTGTTCTAACCATTTCAATTGTCGACGCTTACTAGCGTGAAAGCAAACAAACCCTCTTCATCAAATGGGGGTAAATACGTCATTTAAAGCAACCCGACTTTTTTTTTACCCCATTCAAATACATAGTCTATTGCCTTAGTTTTGTTCCCAACGGTAGATATGAAATACCCCCCCCCCCTTTTTTTTTTTTTTTTTTTTTTTTGCCGGGACCATTTTTTATTGAAAGAAAAAGGCAAATATCCGCTTATGAATTCTTATTTGGCATTGTTAGAACTTTAAAAAAAATGGAACTGAACTGAGTCGTCGATGAAAGGAAAATGGGAGGGGGGGGGGAGGGACGACGACGGCGGGTCTGTCGCGTAATAGAAAACAGTCTAATAGCTCTCAGCGTTTATGAACTATTAGTTTGAAAACCGTTTCCAACTGAATCTCTGTATCTGATTACAGTCAAGATATGATCGTGTATCAGAATGTTTGGTCCTCGCTGTTTGATTGGTTGATTGTAATAGAAGAGATGGCCGCTGTAAATCTGCAATAAAGACAAAAACGAGGATAATGCAAGAGGAGGAAAAAGGGGAAGAATGAGAGGCGTGGAGAGGGGGGGTGGGAGAGAAAACGTAACGCATGTTGCCGCTACAATGCTGCAGTTAGGCAAATGGCACAAAGCAACAGCCAATAGGCCTATGTTTTAGAGGTTTCCATATCTGCTAGTTCTAAATCTAGTTCTCTATTTGCACTTCATAGGCTATATTTTTTTTTCTTCATTATAAGCATTGGCGTAAAAGAATATTTGTCAAAATATTAAAGTTGAGTGCTGGCATTATTTAAATCTCCTATAAAAAAAGTATCACAAGTTGACAAGGGCGTCTCTTGATGTATTATCTTTTAACGCATTGTCGGCTGGCCATTAAATCTGCATTAAAAACATGCATTGGAAAATGTCACGATAAACGAATGTCAAGGACGCTAGATTGTACTGCACTGTTGCCAAATTACAAATATAAATAATTGCGTTCATTTTGTTTATAAAAGAGGATTTGAAACGTTAATTCAAATTCATATGCACGCAGGGTGGGTTGGATTAACTGTCTGGATCTAAAACTCAACAAAATGTCCAAAATCTATAACTCTACAATGAGTCAATCCTATTTTTTTGTTAGTTCTTTTTTAATGTACTTTTCCCATTTGTTTCTACAGATATTATGGCTGAAACAGCAGTAATGGAGAGTACATCTTGTCAGCACCTATCCGGGGATGGAGATTCTACAATTTTGTGTGGGGAGTTCATGTCTTCTCCCACGTCCTCTAGATTGTATCCGGCACAGCCAGCTGTGAGCCAGAGCTGGTGCCAGAGAAAGTCGTCGTCACAGACGATGTTCATGGAGGGCTTCAACGACTGCGCAGTGGAGGTGATGAGGTATCTCAAGGAGGTAGAGGGGATTGAGGATAACAATCCCATGCTGAAGGACCTGCAGGGCCACCTGACTCAGGTCAAAAAAGTCTTTTGTCAGGAAAGTATCTTAGATGAAGAGACATTAGCAGAGGACATGACATGCCATGAGAATCTGAATACCAGTGTTGTGGAGAGCAGAGTGCATCACTCCAGTTTTTCCATGGACTCTATGCTGGATCAGGTGGCATGCACATTATCCCCCATCCCGTCCAGGTCAGTCAACAGCTCTGTCTCTGATGCCACATCCATAGAGTCCGACACGCTGTCGTCGCATCCATCCCTCAGTAACATCCACTGTCAGTCACTCACTTCAGATCTCAGCGCCAGCTTATCCAACTACAACCACGACATCTTGTTGGATTCAGTGAGGCATGACGATGTCTTTCACCAGTGCCAGCACTCCCCTTGTGTCAGCTCAGTCCCATCCCTAAAACAGTTGGCTAGTGATAGCTTGCGAAAAAGTTCTCACAAAGTCTCTGTCCACCATTGCCATAACCACATGGAACAGTTCCAGCCTTTTTCATATTTTACTTGTGGAGATGGTCTGATTTCCTCAACGCCATTACAAGATGGTCTGATTTCCTCAACGCCATTACATCTTGTTGAGCCTATCGGTCAGTCTTCTCCGGTTTTACCAATTTCCTTTTCAAACTACAATCTATTTAATCATCATCTCTTGCACGGATCAACTCAAAACTTTTTACAGCACACACTGGAGCCTATTTCACCATTAACTATCAATTCCAATGTACAGTTGAATTCAGAGCCAGTAGCCCAATCATGTGACAGTAACTTGTATAATTCATTGAACTTCAAGCAATCTCAGATGCCAGAATTCACAAAGGTGCTAACTCAAAATGTACACAGTGTCCTTGACCAGCGAGCCAGCATGCTCTCTGGCATTGACACTTCTATTGTTGCATCTGGAGAGCTTGCAGACGTCCTCATGGCAGTGGAGACTTGCAGGTACCATGATGACTCCAGAATACGAGCCATTGCTGATGAGATCATTCATTTGATACAGGAGGATTATTCAGAAGATGAATTTGAAGATTCCTTTGAAGGTGACAATGGGGAGCCCCATAGAAATGATGAAAGTGGAATTGAAATGATGGATGAAAGCTTAGACTGGGGAAATCCTGATTTGATTGAACAATGATGTGTGACAAATTTGAATAATTATTTATTATAGACTTTGAGATTGTTAATATATAATATATCTTTATTTTGTATTTTTTAAATGTTATATTTTTAGTTTCCTTGACTGCTTGGCTGTGAATGTTTGGGATTTGGATTGAGTGATGAATAGTAATTGATTGATGTTTATTATCTTAATGTACAGTTACTGCCTACATAATTTAAAATAACATGCATCTCTTGTTGGTTTTTCTATTCAATGACATATCTCTCCTATATAAGAGGCACATGTCTTCTTATGGAAATGATGCCTTCAGCAGTTACTGCTTGTTGATGGCTGTTACTAGTGTTCTATTTAAAAATGTGTTCAATGTAATGATTTTATTTCTTCTCAAATTTGTCCCTTAAAATAGTGGCTGAACTTTGTGCATTTTAGCTATGAATGAGCACATGTTTCAGAAAATAGAATCAAATCTACATATTGTGAGTTGATATCCTGGACTTACTATTAAAAAGATGTCAAATGAAGTAAGAATTATCTTAGAATATTTACTGACAGTATCTCAAAGGTTCTATGAAGCTACTGCATTTAATGTGCTTTGAAAAATATATGCATCTAACACAGTTTATGTTGCCTAGACAATGTTTGATTGTTGAAGTTAAAAAAATAAAATAAGTTTGGATGACAAAATATAAACTACATTTCTTGTGTTTGTTTTTTTAAATATGTGTTCATTATAGATCTAAATAAGAACTGGCTTAAATAAAAAATAACTAATTTCATGAAGAAGTTACTATTTTTCAATATTCATATTTGGCTTTAATAAAGTAATGATTTACAATGAAAAAGAACAACAATGGGTTAGTGACTACATTGTTAAAAAAACAACAACACTAAATTGCACCATATGTAAAGGACATATCTAGATGAAAAAAGATGACAGTAAAATTTATAATTTTTTTTTGTATTACTAAACACCACTATAGTGAATGATTTACAATAAAAATAGAAAATTGCAAAAACAAATGAGAAAAGAATTTATTTGTACAAAACTTTTAAACATTCATATAAAAATCTATATTGCAATCTGCATACATCAACTTTCTCTTAATTTTATTAAGTTCTATTAAGTCTGTATTTAAATTCTGAATATAAAATAATTAGTTATGTTTAATAATTGCTGGACTGGAATAAATAAAAAGATTATGTACAAGCATGTTACTTATTACTTATGATGATTAGAAAAAAAATCCAATCCAAAATATAACGCCTGAAAGTGATTCTAAATTTTAGATGTACATTTATTTAACCAACCACTACTTTTAAAAGTGTAAATCAACAACCTTATATTATTATACCAGCCCTCAATGAGAGTCTGGGAAATCTGTTTATCCCAAACTGTATTAGGTGTTTGCCATTATTTGAACACATGGACAAAGGGGATCTGTCCTGTGTGCAACAATGTTTGTCTGTGGCTGGTGTCCAGGAGAACCTTAGTCATTCTAGGATTGAAGAAGGCCAACTTTACTCAAGTAGGGCAAAAAATAATGTATATTATTATCTAACAAAGTCATTTAGATCTTAAATACATTTTCTTGAATTTGACTTATGTTTTTTAACAATCTAATCATAATAATACTATATTTAAGAAAATTCTTTCAATAAATCAGCTCAAAAGTCATTTTACTTTTACTAGCAATGAGGGATAAACATAGCAGCAGCAGGCTTAAGAAAGAGACAGCTTTATAGTGAGACTACTATAAAACATTTTAAACCAGACATTTTATTTACAGTGTGAAATGTTACAATTTTGTATTGCTATTTTTTTTTAAATGTATTGCTTTAAGTTTTTACTGTAATTTAATGAAAATCTTTAAAATGAACAAGGGACTAGATTTTTGTTTTTAACTGATTAATTCTAAAATAAAACTTTAATATTCATTTTTTTAATCCACAATGAAATTTGTTGTTGCAATTAATTGCATTAAAAGATTCTGGAAAACAAAAAGTGTAACAGCAATTTAGATATTTTTGATAGGAAAGCTTTAAATATAAGATTTGATATTTTAAATGATATTACACATTTTTGTAAGCTAATTATACACTAACATATTGCATTGTTTAAAATATATATATTTATACTATATATCATTTTATTAATATATATATCTATATTTTTCACCCAATTAATAATAGAAAATCAATGTAATAAAAAAAATATTTGAAATGTTTCGTACAAATACAGCCAAAGACAAGCATATTTATTTATCCATCACCCTCAAATTATTTTCTGAAAAAGAACAAAATATTTTTATGAAATCAATAAAAAGTACATTGCATGACTATTTAACTAATACATTTTAATTTACAATAATAAACTGAAACAATCACATAGATTCAGGGTTGACAGTTTTGACTGCTACCTATAGCAGTAATACTCTACTTATACAAGATCACTGCAGTGGGATGTCATATGAAATCAGAATTTGTAGAGTATAACAACACAGTATGATCTAAATTATTCAAAGATACCAGTACTGTGCATAAAGTAGGCCTAATTCTATACACATCACCAAGTAATACGACTCACTATTCAAAGATGCAGTGCATAAAGGAGGCCTAAATCTATACACAACATCACTTAGTAATACATCACATTATCCAGAGATGGATAGTTTTGACTACATTGCTGTGCATAAAGTGGGCCTAAATCTACATGTCATCAAGTAATGCGTCACATTATTAAAATTATTGATTTCAGTAGAGCTAAATCTATACATCATCATCAAACATGTCACATGATTCAAAGGTAGGCTGCTGTAATTAGTTTTACATTTATACATCACAACAGCTGGACATTGTTTTTTTTCTTTTTAAACAAAATCTTTTTATAGTGTTGATTGAGTGGTATTAAAAACACACCATTTATTAACTTCAAGAGAAACATTTAAAATTTTGAATTTAAAATTTACAAATGAAAATCATATAACTTGGGTGTAATAACTGAATATAAATAAGTATAAATACACAAATAAATCCTATGGTAATTGACAATATAAAAAAATATGAGCAATATTATAAGTATTACAATAAAATTTCACAAAACTTGTCCACTACATTAAAAAATAATTTATAAAGTTAATTATAATCTTTTTATTTTTAGATGCTTAATGTATGACATGCCTAATAAAACCAGGAAGAGCTACTTCATAATAGTGCTTCTCAAAATGATAGAATCAAAAAACGAAATTTACTTGATAATAATTTATATTGCTATTTAAGTAACAAATAGTTTTAAACATACACAACCATATCTATAAATCCAAAAAGTTTGAAAGCACCTAATATGTAAATGAAACAAAACAAAAATGTGACCATCTTCCTCATACAATAAACTCAGATTCTTTATCTGCTCTAATTAGTGGTATAAAAAAAAAAAGTTAAAATATAAATATAAATGGGGAAAAAAAAGGAAATCATTATGAACACTGTAACTTGGAACCATGGAAAACAAAACTTCAGTAATGTATATTTATGTATAAAGGTATATTTATACACAAATTATTTCTAAAAAGTTTATAGTTCTGGAACTCGAAAGGAATGTTGTTCAACAGGAATTTAGCTGTTCTTTTTTAATAAATTGACAAGTTTTTAATACAGTATTTTTTCAAGACTATTATGCGATACACGCAAAACTAATTCTGAATACTGTATTTAAACAGCAAACAACAAGAAATAAAATATTTATATGCACATCTCAATTTGTGAAATGGTCTTTTACAAAAACACTTTACAATATTTTAGCATAAGATAAAAAATGTATGGAATGAAAAGGCTTATAAGAAGAAATGTATTTGTAGATTATTAATCTTAATCAGTGATTTGTTTCGATACTATTAAAAGTCTTGTAATATTTTTTATTTACCTACAGAAAATTTTCATTACCAGACTGTGATTTATACAACGCATATAATAACTAATTATTTTGGAGCAGACATATAATCATCATTTATTTTTAATGTAGGAGCACTATATATGACATTGATATTAATATGTAAAAAGCATTTATTGGATATTAGTATGTAAAAAGCCCTACTTTGATAATGACATTAGTATTTAGTAGATTCTATATTTAGACGTGAAAATATTTTACTTGAGGCTAGTTGCTTCTTCTTTCTGCATTATAACAGGGAATGCTGTGACCAACATAATCACCAAGTGCATTGACTTTCCCCAAAATAATGCATTGTTCCACATGACAATTATATTTGGCTTTAAGGGAACTTTGGAACCTAATCAGGTGGGAACAAAAAACAAAGGGAAAAGGTGGGGTGGGAGCTTTCCAACAGCACAAATATATAGAAATATATCAAAGTGACCCAAAGTGTTTCAATGATAAGACAAAAAAGGGGGAGGGGGGGGGTTAAATAACTAGTTAAAATTATATAAAAGGAAACAAAACAATTTCGAGATTCAAAGATGAGACGCAATATTTGTATAAGAGAAAACAATTGCATGGTAATATGAAACTACAGTCCAAAAACAAAAATAAGTCTGAAGATATGTAGGGTTGTAGAAATAATGATCATGATTATTTCGAATATTATTGCTTAACTTGTCAAAAATTGCTAAAGCTTTATTTTTATTTGAAACAGAATGAACATGAACTAATGCTATAGTGAAACAAAGTTGAATACTCACAAGTGCTTTTTTTTTTATTAGAAAAATATTAAGAATGTTCATTTAAAAATTCAAAACAGAAATAGTTGTAAAATTAATAAGAAAATCAATGGCTGTTCTATAATGGCAGACAAGATATAGTAATAAAAATTAAATATTTGAAGGTTGTAATTATAAAAAAAAACAACAACCTGTTAAATATTTAGGGAATACATTCAAATCAGTGTTAATTACATCAAATAATTGCCTTCATTAAATGTAATTTATATAATCAAGAGCAGATATACCAAGAATTTTTAAATCCTCAAAAATACTGATAATAACAGACAAATACATTTTATTAAACTTTAAAATAACAATAATAATATTTGTATATTATAAATAAGAGATTTTGTTTTACTGAAAAATAAATATTTCTTTCTAAATAAATATTGATATAATAATTTACATTAAAAAGTCTTATTATCACTGGCCTAACTAACACAAACCTATTAATAGTTCTTGACAAAACAAAACCCATTGAGCAAATAGATTTCTGAAATGGAAATGGGTTTAAAGAAAAACAAGTTAAGGCACAAAAAAGTTAGCCCAGGTTGGCATTTCTGATTTACATAAATGCTAAAAAAAAATCATTTACATTAAAAACAAAAACAAAACACCATGACAATAAAGAGAAGAATATTGGATGAGTTATGAACAAATTTAAACCATATGTATGTCTTTTTCTTATGTAGTAAAAAGTAGTTTTTTTTTAAATATATACTTCTGCACAAAATAGAGCCAATAGGGAATATTTACTTGAAGGAATGCTTAATCTACCTAAAGTAAAGTATTTATTTAAATATATGTTTACAATTTTTACAAAAAAAAAAAAAATGGTAATAGATTTAAACTGACGCAACAATAGGAATAATGAGAAAATATATCAGAACTCCAAAGGCAATGCTTGCATAGACGCACCACACTGCCATTTTCAAATCCCTTTGTGCCATTCCCATGAGACCTTTAGACTGATGACGTTTACCTCTTCGAGCATATCTGACAGCAAACAGGCCAGTCACAATGAAGAATACTACACTCACATAGGATGCAATCATCACCTGCTCAAATGTTTTCCACGGCCGCGGCACCAGGTCACCGAGGGGAATGTGGCGCAGATTGATGTCACTCTCCGTGGTGTCTCTGTACGGATTTTCAGAACTGTTTTCAAAGTCAGGTTCGGTGTATGTTGAGTAGCCATTCTTGCGATCACCAGAACGTGATCCCACTCCAATCAAAGATACAGACACTTGCTCAGGCTCAGCAGGAGGGTCAAAGTCAGGTGCAGATTCATCCGACTGGGGGAGTGGTTGGTGATCTGAGCGGCTCATTTTCTTCAGGAAATAGAAAAGTAAATTAATTAAATTTCTCTTTATAAATATATATTTTTATTTGCTTATATAATAAGAGTTTTTTTTTTTGCTTTTAAAGAATGGCAAACAAACAATCGGACAGTTTGATGTTGAATAACATACTCTTTTTTTATATACACTTAACTGAATATCATTGGAAATTATAAGATAACAAATATTAAAATATAGCAAAGATTAATTATAAAAATACTTTCAACCTTAATATATCATTTCATAACATTTATGAAAGTCTGCAAGTGTAAATTTGCCTAAGTAAAACACATTTTTCTCCACAATTTTATTAAATAATAGTGTCTTTATCATGCACTCATCATATGGCCTGCTGAACAGATTGCTTAATGTAGTTTACTCTTCAGAATAGTTTTTTGTTTTTTCTTGATGTTGAATTTCATATTTTTTTTTTTTTTTTTTTAGAAACAACTAGATATCTATCTTTTATCATTTAACTGGATCTTGAGGTTTTGAGAAAGAAATATCTTATAAAATTTTGCCTTTTATAAAATACTGTGTTTGTATAAACTTTAAATCACAACCAACAAAGTATACAGGATTAAAAATACAAATAATTTAAAAGATCCTAAGGGCTGAATTCATACAGGTATTTAATTGCCACTAATTCACTAATTGATTTAAAGATGTATTTCTTACTAAGCAAAACAATCTCCAAACTAGTCATCTTGGCTGTGAAACTATATTAGAGTGTTACCAAGAGCTACTTTATCCTCTAATGTTCTAAGATAGAAAGAGAAATGCTTCAAACTGGTTTAAAAGAAATCAGAATAAACCCAAATTGTACTTCAATGATGTTATTATGCAAATTTAGGTGCTTTAAAATGTGAACATATTTACCTTTATTAGTTTGTGAACAGTGTATTGCCTGGTATCACTGTATTTTCATTACCAATTCAAAACACATACATCAAATGAACTTGTAAAGAAAATACAAAATATATTATTATTAACAATTGTCAATTGTTATGTACTAAGTTTCAAAGTTTATGATTGACACAATAGGAGACCATCCTTCTTTAGTCTTAAAAAATGTTAAAAAAAAACAAACTACTTCTTAAATAAAAAAAGGCAAATTTATGATCATGTACTAAAGATGTATGTAATCTAGATAAGAACACTTTTTAGTCTGTGTTACTGGTTTACCATGAATAAGATAATCGTTACGTGACGTTTTGGCGCTGCCGTTTTGGCCCGAGACATTTTGGCGCCAGCCTTTTTGGCGATAGGGACGTTTTGGCGCGAGATATAATTTGACGATAATTTATATAGCACGTAGCTTTTATAACAATGTTTATTTCACTGTACCATAATATTGTATGTATAGTATGAATTCTAACACCGTCCAGCGATTATTATTATTTTTTTTTAATATAAAGGTTTTGCTTCTTTCATGAATATGTCAGATTCCTGAATGGTAATGACATGCTATCCTCTTCCCTTTTTTGTATACATGTGAGTTCTGCTAATCATACTGGATGACATTTTTCTATGTCTTTCTAAAAGACATTTGTTTATTTGAAATTAATACTGAATAAATACTAGCTAAGTGTCACACTTTAATATAACAAAAAAAAAGCATATTTACATCTAAAGCTTTATTACGCAGAATGACAATAACTCCACATGTAGTAAAAATTAAGACACGGAATGTGGTCAGTACAAACTCTAACGTGAATCCACAAATGGGAAAAAATACTAGGGGCGACAATAGATAGATACAAATTCACGACACTAAAATACTTAAAAAAGATATATTTTGAGAAATTTGGTAGGGGTGATTTGGGTGACACATCTCGTATTGACGCAGGTACAGTTAAACAAATGAAGATAAGACTAGCACCGAGCAGTGGTCGTTGGCGTCATACCTCTGGCGATTATCTCCTTGGGACTGGTCATTACCTATGACACCTATCCCCTCTTCTCCTCCCGGTCACATTTCACTCCTTGTGTATACTCTTTCCTCCACCCCTTCCCTCTCTCATGCGTTAAGTCATTAAATAAACCAATGTTCATGTAAACAAATAATTGCATCAATTTTTTGTCTATCATTGTTTCATTTTGTTTTTTGTTTTTAATTTTAAAGTAATATCTTAAAAAAAAAATTTATTTTGAAAATAAAAGTGTGCCTCCATGTGTGCCTCTTAATAAACACACATACACAAGGCAAAATGCTTCTTAAAGAAAATTATGTAAAACACAAACACATATTTACATTTAGTAAATGATAAGTCACATTGATTAATGGACTTGTTATAGCTCACATAAAAAAAGGTTTTAGGATCAGATATAAAAATAATTGCTCAAACAACATATATAATGTACGAAAGCTAATAATTATTTTCGATTAAATATGTGTTTTAAAATGTATAACAAACAGCTTTTTTACTATTTTATACAGAGACAAACAAAATATATATTCTATCCCCCCCTCCACGCTCCAACGAAAAAAGTCTTAATACTTAATAATTTTGGCTAGAAATTATGTCTTAACACAAACATCATGCAAAACAAAGATATATATATAATTTTTTTTTAAAGAAATAATACAATAATCGTACATAATGTACTTCGCGCCAAAATGTCCCTGTCGCCAAAACAGCGCGCCAAAACGACCTTGGCGCCAAAACAGCGTCGCCAAAACGTCCTGCTTCGTAAAATAATTAATTTGTTTTCATTTTTTTGTTACTCTTAGTACCTGACATTTATCTGGGTGGAAAGACATGCTCCAATCTTGTGTTGTTTTTATTGTCCTATATATTATGCATTTGTCTGCAAACAATAAGACTTTTGTTCCTGAACTAATGCAATTTGGTAAATCATTTATATAAATTAAATATTAGAGTGGCACTATCCAAGCTGCAAGTGATAGCTTCTAGAGTCTACCCAGAATCTCAGTGCGGATTCAGGAGTGGCAGATCCACCGTAGACATGATATCCTCTCTTCGACTACTGCAGGAAAAATTCAGAGAGAGAGACAGACCCCTTTACATCGTTTTTGTTGATCTGACTAAAGCCTTTGACATGGTCAGCAGAAGTGGCCTTTTCAAGCTCCTGAGGAAAATAGGCTGCCCTCCCAAACTACTGAAGTTCATTGAATGTTTTTACGAGGAAACGAAATGTACAATGAAATATAATGGAGTCCAATCAGCACCTTTTGAGGTTAGCAGTGGTGTCAAGCAGGGATGTGTGCTTGCACCTACTCTGTTTGGCATTTTCTTCTCTTGCTTACTGCACTATGCTTTCAACGACAGCAACGAAGGTGTATATCTCCACACAAGATCCTCTGGAAAACTTTTCAATATATCAAGGCTGCGGGCAAAAACCAAGGTTAGGAGGATACTTGTTAGGGAACTCTTGTATGCTGATGATGCAGTTATTGTAGCTGACTCTGATATTCAGCTCCAGACCCTGGTTGACAAACTATCTGCTGCTTGCCAGAAGTTCGGCTTAAATATTAGTCTAAGCAAGACCAAGATACTGGTCCAAAACACTAATGCTGCACCTCAAGTAAACATTAATGGTCAACCACTTGAAATTGTTGATCATTTTTGCTATCTTGGCTCCATCATATCCAACGATGCTCTACTGGATAAAGACATCAACAATAGGATAGCCAAAGCAATGGGCACCATGTCAAGGTTGCAGAAAAGAGTGTGGGACAACATATTGCTGACTAACAATACTAAAGCCTTAGTCTACCGGACCTGCGTGATGAGCACTTTGCTATATGGAAGCGAAACATGGTCAACATACTCATGGCAGGAAAAAAAGCTGAATGTCTTCCACCTCCGATGCCTAAGGCGGATCTTTAAAATAAGGTGGCAAGATAAAATAACAAATGAGGAAGTGCTAAAAAGAGCAGGGTGCCAGGACATCCGCTCTATTATCAGCAGCAGACGC
>JADKLZ010005243.1:27800211-27819930 GCA_021533235.1 Biomphalaria straminea
GCTCCACACTTTTAGTTTTATTCTGAATTATACACTTTGACTTTAGTGTTTAGATTTGAAATATTTCTTATTACTTATTTGTTAGTGTCGTTTGGATTTAATTAAACTAAAATATAAACATAACCACATGGGAAAAAAGAATTTCATCTTAATATATATTAAATAGTGGTTTTGTTTAGTCTTTTTTTTTTTTAGATCATGTGTATTGTACAACTTATCTCTTTTTTCATCAAATTTCTAGCAAAAACTATGCCTGCTGAAACTCCTCAGTTGTCTAACACAGGTGTGAATGGTACACCTCCTCAAGAGAAGCCCAAATGTAAAGCCTGTTGTGCTTGCCCAGAAACAAAGAAAGCCAGAGATGAATGGTACTGTGTTTAGTTTCATTTAATACTTTTATATACTTTGATTGTTAACAGTTGACATTAGATGAAGTTCATTTTTTAGATTTTTTAAAAAGGAGTTTTCAGCATACTCTACCATTTGTTACTACTATTGAAATTATTAAGAAAAAAATATATTATTGGTCCAAACTAATGAAAGTCAGTTTGACTATAATTTTTCCCCTCATAATTACTGCTAACACAAACAACTGAAAAAAACACAAACACAACCAACCAGCACTTGATCTTTTTTGCAAACACCCTGTGTGATAGTGTATTTGTGTGTATTTTAAAAGCAAATTGAAAATTTATATTACACAAATATTTTTATTGAATAAAAAATGAATTGGATTCTCATTTTCTATCCTTGTTTTTTTTTTTTCAGTGTCATTGAGAGAGGAGAAGAAAATTGTGGTGACTTGATAGAGAAACACAAGCAATGTATGAGAGAGATGGGGTTTAACATTTGAAAAGGTAACAACTGTAAACTCTTATTATTTGAAGTGACTAGACTTTACCTTGAAGCTTATTTTATAATCCCTGCATTTTGTGTTGTGTGTGATTCACTTGTATTTATGGTGTGTGAAGTGAACAATGGCTGTCAAGTAAACTTTTTCAGTCAGACTTCATGTAGTATTTTTCAAAAAAACTTAACTATAATTCAGTTGTAATGAACCTATGTAAAGTTAGAAATGTCCATCTTTCAGGGTTCGTAGCGCTCCTAAAAACTCCTAAAATCTCCTAAAAAATGAAAAGTCTCCTAAAATCCTAAAATTCTCCTAAAAATTGCCAGAATCCTCCTAAAATTTCGTCCTCTCTCCTAAAATTTTTACCCAATATTTTTTTAAACATAATTTTGCTTATTTCTTGTTAAAAATGTGGGGAAAAACAACAGCGTAGCTATAGGCATTCTGATCGCATGACGTTACGGGCTGGCTGTGTTAATGAGCTGACCAATGACGCGTCTACACCGCCTTTCACCCACTTGTGAAACGCGAACTCGTGATTGAAGATGGCCTTGGGCGCCTTGGCTCAAGCAAGCATTTCACCTTGCACATTGATCTAGTCTGTATATATAGTGACTATTGTCTATAATTAGAGCCTACTCAGCTTTATTTGTAGGCTACACCGCTCCGGGCCCTCCCTCACCTAAATCTTCTTGTAAGAGTTCGCGTGGAAAGTCCGTAAATCATCTAGATCAAGTATGCTTATCTAGATTTAGATCTAAGTTAGCCTTGAATTTTAGTCAATTTATTGATCTCGATACATCTAATCTAGTCTAATGTCTAGATTACTCTAAAAAATCGCTAGTTTCTAGATTTAGGCCTACTCTAAATCACTATTATAGATCTACTCTAGAATCTGGTGAAGATAATTTGCATTCGGCAAAGTCCGCAAGTCCGCGAAATTTAGTGACTTTAGATAATATAGAGTCTAGATTTACGCTAGATTCAGTAAAGATAATTTGCACTCGGCCGCGCGAAATTTAGTGACTTAGATCTAGAGTCTAGATTTACGCTAGTTTCAGTGAAAATAATTCGCACACAGCCGCGAAAAGTCCGCGAATTTTAGTGACTTTGATCTAGAGTCTAACTTACTACTAACGCTAGATTCAGTGAAGATAATTCGCACTCGGCCGCGAAAAGTCCGCGAATTTTAGTGACTTTGATCTAGAGTCTAGATTTACGCTAGATTCAGCGAAGATAATTCGTACACAGCCGTAAAAGTCCGCGAATTTTAGAATCTATAGAGACTAGATCTACGATAGATTCGGTGAAGATAATTTGCACACAGCCGTGAAAAGTCCGCGAATTTTAGTGACAAAGATCACAAGTCTAGATCTACTATAGATTTAGGAAAATTTTTTTACATACAGCTGTGAAAAGTCCGTAGAGCTATTTTGGTTGTAAAAGCCAGGGAAAAAAATTGTGCTCGAAAAAAAACAACTACTAATAGTAGTAATATAGGTCTATATATACCCCCCCCCCTCCCCAATCCAAAAGCAATTATTTAGTAAGCAAATGTCAACTAAACATACAAATAGAAATACGCCTTTATATTACAGGCCCCGTTTATGAGGAGGATTTAAGCGCAATTAATTTAATAAACAAGATAAAACATTACCTTAAATGCACACCATAACTAGTATATCTATAAGATATACACGGGAACTAAAAATGTAGGCTACATTTCCAACACAACACAGAGAAGGCATGAAAGCATAGCTAAGAATGTTTTTTTATGAAAAAAAAAATGGAATAGCAACCATTCTTTATTAATGTTCTTTACTTTTGTTCTTTACTAATTCTTTGGAAAAAAATAGTTGTTTTAGGTTCGGGGATGAGAGTCAAGTTGTTACTTGATAAAAAAATAACTTTAATTACATTTTCTGTGGACATAACACAGCAGATAACTGTGTTTCTGTTCTGGGTGGGATGTTGGCAAGATATTTTTTATTTTCACAATCAAGTAATAATAATTGATTGGATAAATGCATAGTTTTATGTATGTTCTACAATGTATATCATACTAATGGGCGGGACACACACACACATGCATATAGGGCCTATATAATATACCGGTATATATCATACATTTCATCCTTAAAAAACCTCCTAAAATCTCCTAAAATTTTGTCATGGAAAAGTGCTACTAACCCTGATCTTTTCCAGCAAGTTAAATAATTTATTTTTGTAGTTTTGGGTTATGTTTAGAATGTCCTGTCAATGAGTTACTTTGCACACTCATACTTTTTTGTCATCACTCTGTGTACTGAAATGTTTGATTAAACTTGAGCCTGTTTTACAGGTGATGCATATTTCTTTTGAATCTAACTAGAAATGAATGTTTTTAAAATAATATTCCGATAAATCTTATGTTTCAAATAAAAGACAGTGATGGGAATTTTCCGAAAAATTTCGGAATTCCGAAAATTTCTTCTGATCCGATTTTCAAGCAAAAAAATCCGAAATTTTCCCAACATTATTTTTTGGAAGAAAAAAAAAATCAGAATTTTTTTTGTTTTCATTTTTTTTTAAAAAAAAGTCTGATTTTATTATTTTTCCATTTTCCGAAAAATTAAAGAAATCTCGCGTGATCATATTGTCTTGTTGATCTCGGTCTAGACTAGAGTGACTTAAGTAGTTTGAATTAGTCTAGATTACTCTAGATTGATATATTCTACATAAGATATCTAGTTTCTTTAATTTGAATACTTTTCATGGTTCGTAGCCACCTTGAAAACCTGGAAAAACCTTGAATTTCATTTTAAAATTCAAAGCCTAGAATTTCGTTCAAAAAAAAAAACGGCTAAAAAACCTTGATCTAAACTCTAGTTTGACGAAATTAACTACTGTAGAGTCAGTGAGGATAAAATCGCACACATTCGTGAAAAGTTCGCGAATTTAGTGACTTAGATCTAGACTCAAGATTTACGGTAGAGTCAGTGAAGATAAATTCGCACACAGCCGTGAAAAGTCTGCGAAGTTAGTGACTTAGATTGATTTAGATATAGTTTCTATATTAACGGTAGCATCAGTGAAGATAAATCGCACACGGCCGTGAAGTCCGGGAATTAAGTGATGTAGATCTAGAATTTAGATTTACTGTAGAGTTAGTGAAGATAATTCGCCAAAAGTCCGCGAATTTAGTGACTTAGATATAGACTCTAGATTAACGCTAAATCACTAGAATCCAGTGAAGATAATTACTAACCCTGTGGAGCCGTGAAAAGTCTGCGAATTTAGTGACTTAAGAATACTTTAGATCTAGACTCTAGATTTACGTTAGAGTCACTCAGTCAGTGAAGATATTTCGCGCACATAGCCGCGAAAAGTCCGCGAATGTGGTGACTTAGATCTAGACTCTAGATTTACGGTAGAGTTAGTAAAAGATAATTCGCACTACACAGCCGTGAAAAGTCTGCGAATTTAGTGACTTTAGAATACTTTATATCTAGACTCTAGATTTACGTTAGAGTCACTCAGTCAGTGAAGATATTTCGGACACACATCTGCGAAAAGTTCATGAATTTAGTGACTTAGATCTAGACTCTAGATTTATGCTAAATCACTACGATAGAGTAAGTGAAGATAATTCGAACACAGCCGCGAGAAGACCACAAATTTAGTGACATAGATCTAGAGTCTAGATTTACAGTATAGTTAGTGAAGATAATTTGCGCACATAGCCGCGAAAAGTTTGTGAACTTAGTGACTTAGATCTAGAGTCACTCTAGAATCTAGATTTAAGCTAAATCACTAGAATCTAGTGAAGATAACCCTGTGAAGCCACGAAAAGTCCGCAAATTTAGTGACTTACAGTTAGAATCTATAGCATCTTCTTTTAAGTCGTCGTGACAGGCAAGTTCAAAACGGTGGGAGGGGGGGGGGGGAGAAAAAATTTCCGACAATTTTTGTTGAGTCTGTTCCCATCACTGAAAAGAGTTTGATGGGAGGGATTGAATTAGTGTCAGAAGATAATGAAAGCAAAGACAAGCCAGTAGTTTGACTGCTTTACACTTCTAGGTAGAAAGTTTGACTCTCATGCTATTGATTATAAAAACAAATGTTAGTTTTAGACTTGAAATTGCTGGTGGGTAGAAAATTGTTTGATCACCAATTACTTTATTTTCAGAATGTTTGTTGCTGCTATCCATCTGTGATCTGAACAACTGTATGCAAGTGTTTTGTACATGAATTTGTTATGGATATGTTTGAGAATATGTGTCTCATTTTGCTGTTGGTATAATCATTATTATTTATTTCATATGTAACCACACACTGACTGCCTTGACAAACTTCACATTGTTCTTGTTTGTTTCATCATTAACTCTATGGAGTCAATACAAATGTTTACCAACTTCAGTTTTCCCATTTCAATAGTTACCTGCTTGATATATTTTTACAAATATTTGATTGTTAGATAAATTTTTAGTTTCACTTCTTTTCTTCATTTCTTGTTTTCAAAACATTTTTGATACATAATAAAAGTGAAGTAATTTTTTAAAAACTATTTTCTATTGTACATTTTTTTATATATTTATGCTGATAATGTTAAACTACATTTGTTAAGAGTACCGTAGTTCAAACTTTTCCCTTAAACATTGTTGGGATGATCGACTCCTTATGTTCAGCAGGGATTGTTATAATATTGCTAGCTCAAGATAACTATTGAACTCTACAGACCTCCCTCATAGGAGCTGAAAATAAATTGAAATTAAGTCTTCTACCAATCATATTGACAAATAACAAACAGTATATGTTTTTTTGTGTGTTTTAGTTTTTGTGTACCGGTAATTGAATGTAGATTTCAAAATGTACAGAAAGACTTTACAAAATAAAAAAAAATAAATAATTGAAACAGTTTATTCATCAGTAAGGAATCCACATCACATTAATTGGCAAAAGTATATTTAGTTTATGATAGCCAAAAAGCTAGAATTTTATTGATTATAATGAACTCAATTGTGTTCACACAATACTATTGAAGTATAGGCATACTGGTTTACTATGGATGATAACAAGCAGTTCAGTGTCGTTCTCTCTAGAATTGAAACCATTACTTTTTAAAGGATTAAAACAAGTATAAAACATTGATAGCTAGGAGGTCTCCTTAATTTATTAAAGCCTTTCGAACATGCTCTTTTTTCTCTGGTGGTAGAGAAGGTGGAAACTCAATGTCAAATTCAATAATGAGATCTCCCTTGTCACAGGGTGCTACTACAAGTGGCATGCCTTCTCCTGGCACCACTTTTGTATAACCAGGTCTGAAAAGAAAAAGTAAAAAAAGTTTTTAGTAAGTCTACAAGTGGCATGCCTTCTCCTGGCACAACTTTTGTATAACCAGGTCTGAAGAGAGAAAGTTAAAGGTTTTAGTAAGTACTGGTAGCTCAATTTTTTTATCTACATGCACCCAGCTAGTCTGTTTTCAATGTAGTTATTCTTATCTTATAAAATTGATGTTACTCCAAAAAAGAAGATGATTACATCATAAAAGTATGCACCATGAAACAGAAAGCCATTCAATGACACATATGATGAATGGTACTGCGCATCACATCTCAATATGAATACACCTGTGTCTTATGCCTTAGGCAGCAAAGACGCTTCATGGCACTGTGTACCATGTGGGTTACCTCAGTTTACATCAGGACTGTTTGATTCCTTTGATGCGGACACTTCTAACCCATACAACATCCTAAACATCATCCCAAACCAAACTCATCAACCACTAGCCAGATCCACTCCTGTTAAATCTGCTGTTTACATGTACATAAGGTCAAGCAATATATATTCATAAGGTGGTATAGTGTCAATTCATAAGGTCAAGTAGTGGACTTTAAATGGTGGAAGATCGTAAATTCATGGAAGAAAACCTGTAATAATGATGCCTCTCGTAAGACCCTGTTTCAATGTCAAATGCCCAAAAAAAAAAAAAAAAAGATCCCAGTTGTTAATTCTAAGATCACTTGAGTGTTATCTTAAAACTCATGTTGTCTAGAATCTTTGGATCACATTCATCAATTCATCATCCTGGCTTTACTGGTTGTGGTAAAGCAACTGTGGAAGTAAAATTGAAAATACATCAGCAACATTAGGTTTCAATTAGAGGCTACATATCCATGGTTACCTGATGATGTCATTGATTGGAATATGGAGAGTCCTTTCATCCAGTGTGTGAATTTCAACTGTACAACCTGTAAGAGCTCTACCGAGAGGGACCCGGGCTCTGTGTATCAAATTGGCACCATCACGCCTAAACCTTGGGTGAGGCTTGTCTTTGACAATAAATACAATATCCGCTGAAAGAAAAAAAAAATTGATGTATATTTTTAGGAAAGACTTAATAAATGTCCCATCATGATACCTCAACGCCACTTTCCAAACAAACTTTATGTACAAGCCAAAAGATTTTGTCTCTTCTACTTTAAAAATTGGTCATAGTAGTGTATATTGGACTATCACTTGATAGTTGTGTAATCTAAGAAAAACACATTGAAAAAAAAAATCATTTCTAATATTATCTATAAAAAAATATGAAAGCAATCCATTAGCACTTTAAAGTTGTTTATTGTTTTAAGATTCAAAAAATTTATTTTTTTCTTTTCTAATTTGTTGAAATAGAAGATTGCAGAAGCTGAGTCAGGCTAGTACAATATGGAGGTTTCTCTCTATACATAGCAAAATAAATGCATTACTTTTATTAGGTTTGTGATACTTGTAATGTAGTTAGAAGCTCATTTTTTGGTTAAATGTTTTTATACTCCTTATTTACTTTAATAGAATGTTGAATGAAAAACAAAATTTGCAATACAATTAAATATGTGTACCGAACATTTAAAAAAATGCCTGAACAAGGTGGCATAGATCTTTACCAAACCAAAAAATTGCATTGAGGGATTATAATACATCTATTCATAATAATTTTTAGACTAAATGGTTTATAAAAAACAAAAGTAAAGTATTTTTCCTCTATTTAGTGGTCTTCAAATTACAAATGTACTGTCTGGCTAGCACAATAACTATAAAACAAAACATCACATATTCATCAGAGTAAAGTGGGGACTCACAAAAATTAATAATCAGATTTGTCTGGACTGAATTGAAAGCTGCAAACTTTAGAAGCCACCTTATCCAACTTATCACCAGCAATAAATTGATTTTAACAGTCAATGACACCTTACCTGGTACATTATTTGGACCCTGATCACCTTCTTGAGGAAATGTTATTTTTGTGCCTGGCCTCCATCCCTTTTTCACTGTGATTGTGAGGATTTTATCACGAATGCTTGAAGTGTGTCCATCTTCATTCATCACCTATTTTATGATGGAAATAAAAGCACTTATTTGTTAACAAATAATAAAAAAAAGTATCTTTCCATACGAAAATAAGCACTTATTCTTAAACAAGTAATGAAAATAAGTGCCAATTTATAAACAATCCCTCAGAAGTGTTTTTAAATAAAAATGATTTGGGCTAAAACTTAATAATTACTATTTGATTTGAATATTAGTCTATACTGTAAATGTGTGTCTAACCCTTCTGGAAATTTTCATCTTCTTTGTGCAGCCATGGTAAACTTCTTCTAGACTAAGATACAAGTCTCTCTCAATGGGTGGATCTTGTTTTTTGGCTCCTCTTCCATGTAAGCCTCCAAATCCCATGCTCAGATCTCCATCTATACGGTCGTGAAACTCTGAAAACATATTGTTTTTTTTTAAGTCAATAAGCTTAAATTAGGTCCAACAACTACTTTGATCTTTAAAGCATTCAGGTAACTTTAGTATTCAAAATAAAATTTATTTTTTGAAGCTACAAATAAATTGTTTTTGAATTAAGCTGGAAGAAGCAGTGCTACACACTGCACACAGTTTATCTTCTAACAAGATGCTGGTTCTATCATCTATGTGATTAAATTCACTATGTTCAAAGTCCAATTGCTGCAGTAACCCTGTCTCTAATCTCTTGGTTTGTGATGAGGTCTTTAAATGTGACACCTAGGATCCTTTTGTAGCATCTCAATTTCATTACTAGGATCCTCCTATCTAGCTTTGGTGTCAACGTCAAAGACTCACAAGCATATAAGAATGTGACCAGGTCTGATTTTGGTGCAGAGGGCTATGCCTTTGTTTTTCAATATTGTCTTAAGTTTTAAAAGGGCTGCTGTGGACTGTGCGATTTGGGCCAGTAGCCAAGGTTACTGCAGTATTGGACCCCAAGATGACCTGCTAACTACTGTAAAGAAGCATAAAAAATATATGGTCATATTACAAGGTCTTCTGGGCTTGCAAAGACCTTCCTTCAGGAAACAGTACCAGGAAAAAGAAGAGGCAGACAGAAAGTGATGGGAAGACAACATAAAAAAATTGATGGGTCTGCCATTGAAAGAGGCTCTAACTAAGGCAAAAGGCAGAGAGGAATGAAGAAAAATGGTCGACAAATCTTGCTCCAACAGGATTGTTGCTGTAAATGCGATAAAAGGTGTATGTATGATTGATTTGCATGCCAGGGCCACAAGGAATTTTATACAACATAAACTCCCTTCACCATCATAGCTACATCAAGTTGTCATAATGTGTGTTACTTCTGTTTATTAGTCTAGAACCAAATTGTACAAGAAATTGTTTTTTCCTTACTCTTGCAGACTGTATCAGTTCTACTTGTTGACTAGGGAACAAAAAAAAAACAAGAAGTCTGTGTGTAGTCTCTTAACTTCTCTGATGTGTCTGTTCTTTGTGAAATGTTTTTAATTGAAAAAAAGTGTCCTAGTAATCACAACGAATTTCAAATAAGTATCAATAAAATAGTCTTAGTCTTTTGGAAGGTCCATAGAGCCAGGGCTTCTTTTGGAACAATTAGACATTATACTTACTTTATGACACTATTTGATTAGTCATGCCTGCTTTACCCAACAAGAGTTCACACACAAAGTCAATGAAATAAGGATCCATAGAACTATTAGGCATATTACCTTGGAAGGGGTTGTCACCTCCAAAAAATTCTCTAAAAACCTTTTCTGGGTTTCCATGGAAGACATAGCCATATGTCCAAGCTCCTGCATGACCACTTCCAGCAGGTACACCATGCTTCAAGCCCTCCTCCCCAAATTGATCATAGACTGCTCGCTTGCGAGCTGAATGAAAAAACAACAAATCAACAATGTAATCAAGTGTGGTTAGTATTTTTATTTATTATCATGTGGACATTTTTTTATGAGCTTTGTCTGACTGAAACATTTAAAGTACAAAAATAGGTGCAGAAGCTCATGAATCAATTTTTGTTATTGGTCCTACATGGCGTGTCAGAGTTAACAGCACTACAGTGATAAGCCTTATGATCTTAAAGTTGTATGAAAAATGAAGCTATTAAAATGTTGAATTATTTATTGAAACTTACGATCTGAGAGGACATCATATGCTTCAGCAACCTGCATAAACTTGTCAGCTGCATTCTGATCTCCTTGATTCTTATCAGGATGATATTTTAATGATAATTTTCGGTAGCTGTTTTGAAATGTAAAGCATGTTTTAGTGATCAATGATGAAAATGTTAAAATTTGAAATACTACTAGCAATAAATCATAACACTGAAAACTGAGCTGGCTTTATAGTTTTTCTTTTTTAAAATATTAAAGTAATAAAAATGGATTCGAATGAATGGTGCACTAAAAAAATAATTATATTTAGCTAATTCTCCCTTTCTTTGAAAAACAAATTGAACTTTTAACCCCTAGTTAATACAGTTTTTTAAAGCTAAAGCGTATATATATATATCTTTGTGACTATATATTATTTGGATAAAGCTCTTAAATTATATCTATAATGAGAAATAGGCCTAGTTATTTATAAGCATATTTATAAATTTTATGTATTTCATTTATATACCTATCAATTGTCTATGATTAAAAACTTGAAAAAAATGTAATCTTTATAAGTCATTATTATAATAGGCCTACTTTTTAAAAAGTCCTTTTTACATTCAAATAGTCAAAACGTGCAGATCTATATAATATATACTTACAACTAAATCTAATACCCGGTACTATAAATAAAAAAACAATTTAATTTATATATTATAGCACTGTTAACAATAATAATTTAGACTCAAGGCACTGTGAGAACAAAACAGACAAAAGAAAAAGGAGTTAAAAAAAGACAATCTAAATAAACTTTGAAAAGGAAAGACTTTAAGTTTTTCTTGAGTGTAGATCCAAATCTTTAGTCCATGCTCTGAAAAGGCCCACAAACCATAAGTTTTGGAGAAAATATATAGTCAATTATGGTCAGATCTA
Organism: Biomphalaria straminea; assembly: GCA_021533235.1. Taxonomy (NCBI): domain Eukaryota; kingdom Metazoa; phylum Mollusca; class Gastropoda; family Planorbidae; genus Biomphalaria; species Biomphalaria straminea. Next base: position 27,811,387 of record JADKLZ010005243.1, read on the forward strand.
GCCTAATATATGCCAATGCAGATTAAGACCCTTGCTGAGCTGACTATGTGTGAGTTAAAAGACAAGTCAAGTAAAGATAAAGCTTCAAGTTCACAAAAAATATGGACAAAGAAAACCTTCTAGTTTATTATGATAAATATCTTTACAGTACACTTTTGTAATATTGTTCATAGTGTCAATTTTTACGATTTAAATTCCATTGATTCATTTTGAGTTTACTCTGAGCCATCCATGGTGCTTACATAATATTTATGACAGATTAAATTAATGTTCTTATATTATTAATATTTTTATTAGCGTGTAAGTTTAGTAATTTTATTCATTGTCATGATTGTGTTTCAAAAATTATTCTTATCTATACTCCTATATAGTAGTAATATCAGGTGGCCGAGCCTTGCTCGGTTAAATAATTTATACTAAAAAGGTTATATAATACTGCTACTCGTGCTACAGCCTATGGAAGGAAATGGCCTGCTTTTACACATCCCTCCATTCAGATATCTCCTGGGCCTTTCTTTACCACACCCTAACGGTTACCCTTAGTTTTTTTTTTACTGAGGTTTATAGTTAAATCAAAAGTGGCTGCAGAATAGCAAACTCGTTGACCGCTAGCTAGATATCTTGTTCAGTGGATATATTTTGCCACATCCAGGGCAAGCATAACCATTGTCCTCCGGTGGTCGATTAAGATTTTCTTTTCGCGTCTGTGTCTGTCCTCGGCAGCCAATTTTCTGTTGGGCTCAAATATGTATCCTTGGCCTTTGTATAGAGGGAATTGTTTAAGTCCGACATTTACTCTTGACAGAGCAGTATCCTGTATGAAAGAAGAATCTCAGACAAACGCATGCCAAAGGCGGTCTTTTTTTTTTTGGTGAGCTAATTAGAGTTATGCACATAAATCAAATTCTTCTATCAATTTGTTGAAACTTTTGTAAACACTTGAACTTCTTCAGATAACCACTGCTTGATTTCTGTTTTTGATAGCTGTTCAGTTACAAATTAACGCATACACGGAAATAAACCTTCAACTACGGTGCGCAAAATGTTGTGTCTATTCATTCATCGATTAAACTTGTTGCTTTAATGAACGGATGTAAGCCAGTGACGTAGAAGGTGTCAAGTTTTTTTTCCCTTTGACGTCGTGGGAAAAAATTTCATTCATAAATTCTCCATGTCATTCATAAAACCTTCAAACCAAAATACGTTTTTCCATAATGAGACATTTTTCAAACCGATATAACGGTCGAACTCAAGTTTTCCCGATGTGGCCAATGAGCTTAGAATTTTTTTCTCACTAACATTTAGATACGTTGAAATTTTAAAGAAAATCGTTAGAGCCGTTTTCGAAATAGAAGAAATATATATATATATATATATATATATATATATATATATACAAGAATTGCTCGCTTAAGAGTATAGGATATGTACTACTATCACACTATGACTATCTCATATCTCAGTTTTTACCTTAGAAGTTAGTTGCCTTAGACTAGTGTAACTTAGAGACTTAGACTAGAGTATATGTTGTATTCTTTGGACAAAATAAAATGTATTAGGATTTAGATTAGATAATGATAAATAATACACTCACAATTTCTTTATGTCAGCATCTGTAGCACTTCTGGTAAGGCCCAGAATATCATAATAATCAACCCCCATTACCGAATTAAACTGTTTTATTTACAATTAGCTCGGATGTACAAACTATCGAATAAGCACTGGCATCCTTAGTTACGGTGATGAAAAGTTCAAACTGTTTGAGTTTCGAAATATTTTGTTGTTTCTTTCCAATCCTGTTTCTAGATCTACATAATTTAGAAGATCTGATGAAATAATATAATAATCAATTGCTATAATTATTTTGTAATAAATTTTTTTTTTTCAAAATTATTTCGAAACTATAATTTTTCTGTTAATGAAGAGTCCCAAGCAACCAAAGTTTAAGAAAACAAAAATGGCCGATGTTGTGATAGTGTTCTGTGAGAACAGTTCGATGCATTAATGCATAACATATTTGCTTTATTGTCCCCCAAATTTGAATTTGTTTTGTAAAAGAAAAGTAATCATGGAAGGGGATGTCTTGGGTGTAAGAGTAAATCCTCAAGTAATTCAATTCTTCAACACAAAGCCTCGCACCTGTGCTGAAATAAATCTAACAGTAAGAAATGTCAGCAGCTCTAGCAAAAGTATTCGACTGTATGGACCAAAATTAGAAGTAAGTATAGTAGATTTAGATTATATAAATCTAGATCTATATGTAGACTATGCATTATCTAATCGATCTAATCAAATATATGGAAAATTATCTAATCAAATATATGAGAAATAATTAGCATATCTCTAACTTACTCTAAGTTAAAATTAAAAAGGGTCAAATTTATAATATAATGAATTAAGAATTAGAATAATTAGATCTAGTCATAGTGCACCAATTATTAATAATGATAATCTACTTTTATATATCTAGATTTTAAATTGTCAGCAGAGAAGACCTGTTTAAAATCTTAGAGTTGGGGTTATAGTAGACAAATATTTAATGAGATTTTCATTGCTCATAACCATGTTATAGATTACAGATGTTGTTAAAAAAAGAAAATAATTATTTGTCCTACACTTTGTGGAACTAACATTGATTTCTAAGTTGTAGGCCTAATAACTTACTAACAATAGATTTACAAGTTGATATATTGGTAAATAATTTGCAAATTAATTAATATAATTAATATCCAATAGTCAGTGATAAGTAGATCTAAAGACATCTAAGTAAAGAAACAGACTATAGTTACAAATGTTTTTTTTATGTGACCATGTTGCAATTTATTTAAGTTATAAGATAAACTGGGCAGTAAAAAATATCTACTTCGATTAGCTATTTTCATACAGTTAGAATGTCATTTGTGTAGCTTCACTTATATAAAGTTCAGCTTGACTAAGCTCTTTTAAGTGTGTCTGATTCACACTAAACCTATAAATAAATAAATAAATACATATAATATACATTTATATAAATGTTGATGGAGATGGTCATAACGGAGCTTCTCTATGCCGATGATTGCGCCCTGCTAGCTCACAATGAAAATGACCTCCAGAACGCGGTAAACGAATTTGCCTACGCTGCCGCCTCTTTCGGTCTATCTATAAACCTCGGGAAAACAGAAGTCATGTTCCAGAAGTCACCCAATGAAACATACTCAGCCCCAAGGATCACAGTAAACGGGCATCCCCTTAACGTGGTAGACCACTTCACATATCTTGGTAGCATAGTGTCAAATGACGCCTCACTTTCAAGGGAAGTTGATAACCGTCTGGCCAGGGCCAATAGCGCTTTTGGACGCCTTCAGGCGAGAGTTTGGAAGAACAAATCGCTCCGCCTACCTACAAAAATAAATGTCTACCAGGCGGTGGTTCTCTCAACCCTTCTATATGGCTCTGAGACATGGACACTATATAGAAAACAGCTAAGACTCCTTGAGCGCTTTCACCAAAGGTGCTTGCGCTCCATCATGGACATACGATGGCAAGACCGCACTACAAACAGCGATGTCCTTGCGAATGCCGGTATAGACAGTATAGAGGGACTTCTTATGATCCGACAGCTACGCTGGGCAGGGCACGTATCCCGTATGGGAGACGAACGTATGCCAAAGGCAGTCTTTTTTGGTGAGCTAAAAGGTGGTCGACGTAACAGAGGCGCCCCACGGAAACGCTTCAAAGACCAGCTTAGGCGTCAACTTTCCTTGGCTGACATGGAGGAGAGCACCTGGCTGCATGTGGCGTCGGAACGAGACAGCTGGAGGTCACTCACAAAGGCCGCGGGATACACATTTGAGACCAAAAGAAAATCTGCCGCCGAGGACAAACGCAGATGACGAAAAGAAAACCTAAACCGACCACCTGCGGACAATGGTTTTGCTTGCCCTGGATGTGGCAAAATATGTAGGTCACAGCTGGGACTGCACAGCCACGGGAAACACTGTATTCCTCACTAATCTTCGGACTCGAAGACAAGCCTATTATTATTATATAAATAAATATATTTACACTCTGGCATACTCTGGCGGTTTAGTGGTAAAGCAATTGTCTTCCGAACCGAAGAGTCCCATATTGAATCCTGGTGAAGACAGGGATTTTAAAATTTTCGGATGGCTCTGAGTCTACCTAGTGTTACTGGTTACAACATTAAAAAAAAGTAAATGCAGTCGATGTTGTGCTGGCCAAATGACACCCTCATTAAACGAAGGGCCACAGAAGCCAACAAACTTTAAATTATCTGCCCTATGGATTGCAAGATCTGAAAAGGGAACTTACCTTCCTTACATTAAAATGCCGAATAATAAATTTTAAAACATCAATGAATGACTAATAGAGAGGTCACTATAAGAACCGATGCATAATGTTTACAATCACTCTTCCCCTTTATGAAAATAAAAAAATATGTCTTTTAAAAAATAAAAAAATATTTTCATTTAAAGTAACCACATTGTGAGCAATTAAGTTTGTATTCAACCCATATAGACTTACCTGCAAAACTGGTGCTCTTTTTGATACATACAACACACAAAAAAAATCCTTTTTCCACTTGATATTTACTAGTGATGGTTTGATTTTCTTAACTTGTTATAGATTAGATCCACACCCTGAAATTTACAATGAAGGTGAGAGGGGGGGGTAGAGGAACACAATATGTTAGATATCCTCAATACTTTCTACACACATTAAAAGGTATTTTCCCACTTAGAATATGTCCATTGGCCTCTATCCCTTCTTCAAATAGTGTCCATAGAGTGGGTTTGAGTTTAACATGACTTTTTATTAAATTATTTATTTCTACAATTTGTATCACTAAATTTTATTTGTCTTTTGCCGGAAACAATAGTGCTGACAAATTATAACATTGCTTCTTTTTGTTTATTAACAGCTCAGAAAGCTTACAGGAGGTCCTTTTAATAAAGACTCAGTAAATTCTTATGGTTTTGTTCATGATCTTATTGTTTTATTTATGCATTCTTTGTATGTTCATTAGTATTGTATTTTGTTAGCTTTTTTTTTAACATATGATGTTGTTCTCAAACTATTTACCTTAGATTTTCAGGCTGTTAGTTAGAGTGGCTTTCATGTTTTATATTGAGTGTTGAACAATAGAAATTTTAAAAAAAGACATAGGAGCAAAGAGAGCATTTTGTAAATTAAATCAAAATAAATAGAACAGTTATAGATTCTCTGTGTTAAACCTTGATGAATCTTAAAATTAACTCTTTAAAATTAGCATTTTGATTGGTGAAAACAATTGTATTTAAAAATGTAAATAAATCTTTGTAACGTTTAAATTAACCATGGAGTTTATTAGCTATATAAATTAAAGTTTCTTCTTAAAAAGTTGTTGTATAGATTTGTTATTGAATGCATATACAAACAAAAATAAAGGAGATTTGCATCTTATAGTTGTCAAGTTTTTATGACATATTGTTTCCCTCTATCCCACATAGTGTTTTGCATTGAAAGTAAAAAACCCAGAAGAGCCAGTAGCCCCAGGTCTATCTGTGACAGCTGTCGTGCTATGTGAATCTTCAATTGAAAGAGAAGAAAAGGACAGAATTATCATCTCAGTGGATGGCAATATTTTAGAAATCCCAATATATTCGTAAGTTTTATTTTTTTTAGGTCTGCTAGTGATTTAATCCTTAGATACACCAAGGTAAATGAGTAAAATAACCCCTAACCCCAAACTCTCAAATACATTCTAATGAGCGCTTAATATTTATATTGGGGGCACGGTGGGTGAAAGGTTAAGCGCATGGTTTTTGAACTGGGGGTCCTGGGTTGGAATCTAGGTGAAGACTAGGATTTTGAATCTTGGAATTTTTAGGGCACCCCTGAGTCCAACTGACTCTAATGGGTAGTTAGTCATTGCGCTAACCACATGACAACCTGCTCATTAACCATTGGTCAAGAAACAGATGACCTTAACATCATCTGCCCAATAGATTTTAAGATCTTAAAGGGGGAAATTCACTTCTTTTTTTTTATATTGTTAGATTTATGTATCAAATTGAGATAGTAATATAATTTATTCATTTACAGTACCATTGAATACAGGCTTTAAAAGAAAAATATAGGCTGTAATAAGTTGGATTCTACAGTTAGAAATGAAATGCTGCTGAAATTTTTTTAATATGGAATCTTAATTATTTCTCAATAGAACAATAAGATGTAGTTGCAATGGGGAACATTTCATAGAATTTCAGCGCAGAATTTGTTTGTTCATTTCATGAGAATCAAATATTTAAAAACACAACTTTAGAATATAATGAATAACAGCTTATTAGCAGATCACTGAATTCCAGGCAGCTTCCATTTAGGATGAAACCAAAACAAACACTAATTCAAGGGTTTCTACGCAAACAAATACAAAAAAATTACTAATATAACAACACTATTAGAATTTTTTTTTCTTATTCACTGTGTAATTTCAGTTATCCTAGTCAACCAGTGCTGGACATTGATAAGGAAGTTGATTTCGGTACAGTGGTCACCAACAGCAAAGTGGTAGCCAGGGAGATAACGGTGACAAATACTGGCTCAAAACCTGGTCGATTCGAACTGAAATACAGTGGATATCATCCAATCGCTATAGTTCCCAATCAAGGTCTGGTGCCAGCAAACAGTGAAACCAAAATAAAGGTGAATATATTTTTGTTAAGTTTTATTATGAAAATTGTATTTAACTCTGTCACAGCCCAGTTTTGAGAACCATTGTATATGGTGATTGAAAATCACTTTACCCAAGTCCGTGCCTTTTGCACGAGTTTTTTGATCAGCTGAGTAGCTGACCAGCTGACAGAAGTCAGTTGTTTCCCAGACTCCTAGGGATAAGGAGCATAATATTTTATTTGAATAAGTTGTTCTTTGAGATACTAATGAACTTAGTGAAATATTTGATTCGTATTGGACTTGCATTTATTATTGTAGCTATTTCAATGTGATGGCTGGATTTGCCTTTATTGTTATTATGATTTCTTTATTGTGTCAATAAACAATGTCTGCTACACGGAAGTTTATTGCTCATTTCACATGTGTGCTGTCTTAGCAGTATAATAGTTATTATTAGATGTCCCTACGCGCTAGCCAATCTAGTGCGTAGAGTGTATTACTACAAGTCAGAAGAGGCTTGCTACACTAATCAACAGAAATACGACATTCGCGTTGTAATGTAAATAAAGCAATATTACAAACTCATTTATTAATTCTTATTTGATGAGTTCAGTGGCAGATTTACTATCAAATATTTTATATCAATGTTTTATTGAATTAACATTTTAAAGGGATCTGACGGGGGCCCCTTCTGAGTTTGTGTGATAACACAAACTCAACACAAACTCACTTTGTAATCTTGTTTTTTTTTAAATAAATATTACATTTACATCAAGCACTTGATACTTGGTAACGTATTGCAGGACTGGCAAACACTCATCCTTGGCTTTCATCCTAGGGGTGCTCTAAGAGTTAGTGTAACCAAATCTCTCAACTTTTTTGTTCTTAGCAGGATATCTAGAGAGAGGCTGGTCCATTTGTTTATGTTGTCCAGTCAGCTTTTCTTTGGGTGACCCTTTCTTTGTGTGAACACTACTAATAAACAAAGTTCTTTCTTTTTTTCTTTTGGTCTGCTTCCCTGGTCTTGCTTCTAGGCTAGTCAAGTCAGAGGGCTAAGGCTTCAGCATTTAGCTTAACATTTTTGTTATCTTTTGTGTTTACCAGAGATAAAAATAAAAAAGAAATGTTTGGTCAATGTAGACTGATCTTTTTGGTTCAAATGGCTGTTAGAAAGAACAATGTGCATCTATAACAAAAAGTTGACAAAAGTTCATGTTCATGTTTTATTTGTTCTCCAATGTATCTGATAGATTGAGTATGTCACCAAGAACTCAGGGAAATTTAATGAAGAAGCTGAGTAAGTTGTTGTTTTTTATATATACCTTTGATTTATTCAGTTATGCAATTTACAGTTTAATTAAGTTGAACTATATACTATAACAATATGATTTTTACTATCTGAATGTTACCTGGTATATTTTCTTTTCACTAGAGTATTTATGGATGGCCGAGACCCTCTAAAATTGTTGATCCGGGGAAATGTAATTGAGAGATCTCTAGAGCTGCTTTCTTTAGTAGACAATGCCACAAAAGTCACCTGTATTCGATTTGGTAACACATACTATGGCACAGACTTGACAGAGTGTGCTCTCCTGTTTAACAATGGTCCTGAGCCAGTCAGTTTTGTGGCAGTCTTAGATGAGAATGCAGTTGCTCAGGAACTGGTGAGTCAGATATTACAGCATAACTGTATTTTATAAGGTAAGATAAGCCTTAGTTGATGTTCAAATTTGTGAGTCTAACATATGCCTAGATTTAAATTTAAAAAAAAAATTTACCTTGAAATAATTGATCATGTCTGGTCATAAATTAAGCTTCAAAACATAATAATAATCTTCACTTCACCTCACTGTATTCATCATTACCTCACTGTATTCATCATTACCTCAC
>JADKLZ010005243.1:27822314-27838660 GCA_021533235.1 Biomphalaria straminea
TATATTATATATAAACTTAATTATACAAACAACTCTGGTAGCTGTACAGTAAGTGCATGTTGTTGAATGAATGATCTATGATCTTTGAAATTTGATAAATGACATCTACAATTGGAGATTTTATTTAGGATCATTGTTTCATCATTTCCTTTTGTTGATAAAGCACTTGTGTTGAAAATATAAGAGTGTTCATTATCCTTGCCACATGCACATAATTTGGGTAATTTCTCCAGTAAGGCTGTCTGGTCATGTGGTATGCTGTCATTCAATGGGCTGGATATTTCCGGGTTCTAACCCCTCATAGTCCTGCAAAGGTTTGGGCATGGATGTACTTATCTTCAAATCGGAAAGAAAATCCTAAACATGTAAAACAAACACACATAAATATACCAAAAGAAAAGTTAACATTTGAATGTAGAAATCTAAGCATCACTTCAATGAATGCATTCTGAAGATTGTTTTAATAAATTATGAGATATTGTAACTAAAGAACTTAACACTTGGCTGTTGAAATGAGGATCTGGATTTCAAATCTTGAGATAAGCTTAACATTTTGTACTATTCAAACATTATTTCATGTAAATTAGTTTTTCTAAAAAAAAAATATAATCATATAATAATTTTTCATTACTGCACCAGGATCCCATCTAGAAGTTGCTTTAACTGGCACAGCATTGCCAGTACTGATGAACATATCTCCTTCTGTCAAGTATGACTTTGGAGAGTGTCCTGTTGGTGAACATGCTGATGTCTTGTGCACGATCAGAAATGAATCCAAATTTCTTCCAGCTTTATTTGAATTCAGACGTGTTGCTCATTTTTCATCCCATCCTCCTAATGGGAAAATTTTTCCCGGACAAACTCAAGATGTCATCATCTCCTTCGCTCCTAAACAAGTTGGTGAGTGATTCATTTGATTTAGTATTGATAAATCTTAACATTTTTTTTTCTTTACACAAGCCTTATATGTTGAAAGTTTGAAAGCTTTTTATGGACAGTGAGGAAATGATAATTATAATAGTTCATTACAGTATGGTGCATGGTGGCTGAGTGGTAAGTGCTTGTCTTTTAAACCAAAGGGTAATGAGTTTGAATACCAGAGAAAATTGAGAGTTTGGATTTTTAGGGTATTTCTGAGTCCAGACAACTCTAATGGTCACCTCACATATATTGGGAAAGAAAAGATGGTTGGTCATTGTGCTGGCCACATGACACCCTGTGTTAAATGTTGGCCCTAGAAACAGATAACCATTACATCATCTGACCTATAGATCACTAGGTTTCAAAGGAGTACCCCTTTTAATTATAGTAAAGTCAGCATGTCTTATGCAATAAATGCTTAGAAACTGTTTCAATTGTAGTTTTCTGTTAACAAAAGATGAAATATATTTTTTTAATGGAGAATCCCATAAATGATTTTTCATCGTTTCCTGTTAATATATGTTTATAACTAATAAGACGTCCTTGTAGTTCATTTTCATACAAATTGTGGCAATCACATATTTATTTGTATATAATATTTAAAGGCCTAAAATTATAATTATGAAATGTGCTATTTATTGTTTACAAATTTATTGTAAAGATTAATGACATTTTAGTGCCTTTGATTATAACTAGAGAAAAATGAATTGGGTTCCTTTTTTCTACAGGTACTTTTAAGCCTGACCTCTGTCTTGATGTGATTGGTGAAGTGGCTGACAAGAATCATCCAGCCAACTCCCATGCTGAGGTCATCTATACACTGCCCATCAAGCTGCTTGGTACTAGTGACCCAGTGACCACTGCTCCCAAACCAAAGTTTAACCCAGGTCAGTGTCTGGTTCTTTTGTTGGCTCACCAGGGGCTACTTACGAACAATTACTGCACATCTATAGTAAACATTAATAGATAAGAAATATATTTCTTAAAGAATCCAGAAAAAACTTTATCTCTCATGAAAACACAACTTTATTATTTCTATAGAAACAGTAATAGCAAACACAAATCCGTCCTCTCCTACTATAACAGCTAACACAAACACCAGTCCAGGAAACAACTGACTACCCATTTCTCTCTATCTCGTACAAGGAAAAAGTCTCCCCCCCCCTTTTCAGACCTTGTGGTCTATAGGGCAGATGATGTAAAGGTCATCTGGTTCTATGGCCTACGGTTAACGAGGGTGTCATGTGGCCACCACAACGACCAACCGCCTTTACTTTTCCCCAACTAATGTCAGGTACCCATTAGAGCTGGGTGGACTCAGAGGTGCCCAAGGATCCTGAAATAAAAATCCCATTCCTCACCAGGATTCGAACCCGGGACGCCCGGTGCAGAAACCAAGCGCTTTACCGCTCAGCCACTGCGCCTCCTCGTACATGGAAAACTCGCTCAAAAACATGACTCGTGTATACTGTTCACATTCATACCTGGGGATATTAGCAAGGGGATATGACTCTTGATGTCATGTTCACTATTGCCATACCTGCCCCTAACATTCTGCTTTTGAATAAACTTGAACTTGCTGCTGCTTTGCTTGTTTTTAAATAAACTTGAACTTGGTGTTGTTTTACATATTTTGGATGTTCCTTTAGACTTGACGATAATTAAATTTTAGCTTAAACCTCCAGCAGGAAAGTGTGGGAGTCAGTGTGCATGGTTTGAGCCCAGGACCATGTTGACCATTGAACGACAGTCCAGAGTGCATACCACATGAATAAGGTGCCATCCTCATTAACCAAAGATTCAGCATAATAAAACAAAATTCATTGAAATTCCTTACATTAGAACCACATTTCTCCAATTCCAGCTTGTTCTTGACTTCCACTGTAAACAATGTGTTGTAGGCCATGCCTTCTAAGCTAGCCTTCTAGGCTTGTAGGCTTCTAGGCTTGTACCCTTAGAAACAAAATTGTTGGTGTTATGTTTTTACTGAACATGTAGCCCATATGTTGTTGTAATACAAGTTTCAGGTCCATTATTGGTGTAGGGATGGAATTTTTCAAGTTAAATTTTATTTGACATCTAATTGACATGTGTAGCAGATAGTAAAGTCAGTAAAAGGGATGGGGGCCCATTTTGACATTTTCTTTTGTCTAAAAGTATAGATAACTTTAAGTTTTTAAACAAAGTAAAATATTTTATGTCAGAATGACATAGCTGTTGTAGATGGACATAGAGACAAATTATTACATTCATCTAAAGAAAAGGTCCTTCAACTTAATATAATAAAATATTACAAATGATACCTAAAGAAAAAGCAGCTCATTTGTAATATTAATACATCTTTGAAAAATTAAAATTTTCTTTTAAAATTGAATTATTATAAATATGTCATCAGTATAACTATATAAAGATTAGCAACTTTTCAGCTGTTAGGATTATATTGCTCCATATCTTTTTTATATTTGCATTCTTTCTTCACATGTATTCTCATTTTCAAGTTAGTGGGCTTAGATAGCCAGTCCTGTATTTGAGATAAACTGCATAGTGGTTTCCAGATAGCTCTTCCTATAGTTTTTCATGTAAAGGAAGGTGTTTTGGGCTCAGTATGCTGTTAAGTTTTGTAGGACATAGTTAACATTCTCTATTGACAAAGGCTTGTTTTGCTAGTTCCAATACTCCCTTCTGTTTGGATGAGAAAAATTATTGGATGATTGTGTCAGATAGCTTGAAATATGCATAATTTCGTTTGTGAAGTTTGTATGGGAACTGCTCTATTTTTGGTTGATGCTGCTCTATATAATTATTTTTTAATCTCTTCTCGAAAGGGAAAAATGTTCTCCTTCTATACCTATTGTCTATTTAGTTTTTTTATTGCTATTGATATAACACATCATTAACATGTCTCAAAAAAGGCATCACACCGCTGATCACTAATGAAGTTGGACTCAATATCAATACCACATTTAAGAATCTCAATGATAACCAGCCCAGGATGGCGGTGAATGGTGCTAAGAAGACCAAGCTGCATCGTCTTGTCAACAGAAACACAAAGTCTGCTGATAATATGAAGGAAAATGATGCTAAAGTGGCTTTCCCCAATGACAGAGCTCAGAGCATCCGTCCTTTCGACAGGAAAGAAAAATATCAGTAAGTTTTTATTGAAACTAATACTGTTAAAATCTTTTTGATTGAACCAAATTAAAATGAGACTCATTAATTCTTCTAGTTGATATGGGATTTTAAAGTATCTCATCAAATTTTATCTTTTAACTCTTTATCTCTGTAATTATTTTCCATGTTCTGACAAAATTTTTAATTTTTCACATTTGTACATTCTACTTTGTTATGATCAAACTTTAACAACATTTTAATGGTTATCAGAAAACCTTACTTGGAGTGTAGAATTATAGGAGAATGCATGCTTTTTTTTATTTAACACAAATACATATTTATAAAACCAAAATTTAATTTAATTTAATGGGGTCAAATCAATTATGGTATCATTATTTAAGGGAGAAAGAGTTAAATTATAGATATTACTTCAAAGAAGGATATAATTAAGTTCTACATGGATCCATTTGTAAATCTAATTATGCTTGCTAATTTAAGATTTAAACTCAAAAGTAATTGCTTTTACCTGGCATATTCAGTCAAATCAAAAGTTAGATCAGGCTTGTGAACTATGAAGCAATACAGCATTGATTATCTATGGGATAATTATTTGAAATTATTTATCAAGGCATTTATAAACGTTGTTTTTGTTCTCTAGATATGAAAAATTGATATAGTTTTTATGTATATTTGAAGTACGCTTCATTGTATATGTAGCATTGGCAATAGTATTTGAAGTACGCTTCATTGTATATGTAGCATTGGCAATAGTATTTGAAGTACGCTTCATTGCAAATGTAGCATTGGCAATAGTATTTGAAGTACACTTCATTGCAAATGTAGCATTGGCAATAGTATTTGAAGTACGCTTCATTGCATATGTAGCATTGGCAATAGTATTTGAAGTACGCTTCATTGCATATGTAGCATTGATAATAGTATTTGAAGTACGCTTCATTGTATATGTAGCATTGGCAATAGTTTTTGAAGTACACTTCATTGTATCTGTAGCATTGGCAATAGTATTTGAAGTATGCTTCATTGTATATGTAGCATTGGCAATAGTATTTGAAGTACACTTCATTGCATATGTAGCATTGGCAATAGTATTTGAAGTACGCTTCATTGCATATGTAGCATTGGCAATAGTATTTGAAGTATGCTTCATTGCATATGTAGCATTGGCAATAGTATTTGAAGTAGACTTCATTGTATATGTAGCATTGGCAATAGTATTTGAAGTACGCTTCATTGTATATCTAACATTGGCAATAGTATATGAAGTACGCTTCATTTTTTTCTTCCTTTATGCCTTCTCTTTACAGAACTTTGTTTACCAGAGCATATCGTTACAACTACATAGACTCTGACTATTCTTATGATGATCTAGAAATAGAAAAGAAGAAGAAGCATGATGAAGCTTACTCTCAGAAACTCTATGAACAGAAAGAGAAATGGATACTTAAACAGAAAATGAAGTTTGTTTTCTTCTTAATATAAATAATGTTTAAGCCTTAAATTTATAGAAAAAAAAAATTTGCACATTGTTTAATATATTATACATTATTTTTCCCCCAGAGAGTTTCTTGAAACCAATAATCCAATAGACATTGGAATGAAGAGTGCTTCAGGAATCAAACCCAAAAAGTTAAAACAAGATGAGATCAAAACTGATCCCCCAGGTGAGAGTTCTAGCAGGGGAAGTGATTCTAAAAAACCATTTAATATTTATAATGAGATTTAAATGTTTCTGCCTATTGTAACTATTTTCAAACAGGCTGCTTATATTTTAAAGTCTGCTAATTATTTACCTTGCAGTGTTGCTAAAAATAAATTCTCTCTTTTAGCTCTGGAAGCACCTAATGCTCAATGGAAACTTCTTAGTACCAAAGAATTGGCTGCACTAGAGTCTGAAGCAACATCCAAACCTGTAAGGTTACTTACTCTAAATAGTTTGTATTTATTCACACATTCAGGTTGATTAATTGTTCTACAACTTGAGATATATATTGACAACTTTTAAATTATCTACATAAGTGTTTCCCAAACTGTGTTCCATGGAACTCTTGTGTTCCCTGGAACTCTAGTGTTCCCTGTGAGGCCTAAATAGGTGTTCCATGAACTAATGAAATATTTAACTAGCTGGCCACCATGTGAATTAATCTCTCTCAAAAAAAATAAGCAAATTTTTCCGCTAAATACTCAGAGTATGGAGGATTGGTGGCTGAGCAGTAAAGCGCTTGGCTTCTGAACCTGGAGTCCTGGGTTCGAATCTCGGTGAAGACTGGGATTTTTTTTTTTTCGGGATCCTTGGGCGCCTCTTGAGTCCACCCAGCTCTAATGGGTACCTGACATTAGTTGTGGAAAAGTAAAGGCGGTTGGTCATTGTGTTGGCCACAAGATACCTTCATTAACTGTAGGCCACAGAATCAGATGACCTTTACATCATTAGCCCTATAGACCAAAAGGTCTGAAAGGGGAACTTTTTTTTTTTACTGTACTCAGAATATGCGAAGTGTTCCGTTAGAGAAAAAGTTTGGGAAAACACTGAACTACATCATCAAACAATTTTTTTGTAAAGCAAGCATTGTAAAGAAAGGTTTTTAAAGTAAACAATTTGGTTCATAATTTGTTAACAAAGTTCTACAAAGAGCAGACATAAAGATACAAAATAATATGAAGTTTACTTCAAATACTATGGCCAATGCTAAATTTCAAATGACTATCATAATTCTAATTTTAAATACATTCTAATATTTATTACATTTCCTCAAACCCAAACCCCAAGTAAATGAAAAACTTTGTGCTGACTAAACTTTAGTTTAAGATAGAAAATAAAGTTTTATTTCTTTTGATTTATTGAAACTTATGTTTGAAAAACACTTACATATACTTACTAAGAACACATAGGTTTATATGCTTATTATACTTACATAGTTATGTGATTATATTTAACCTTGATCACATTAACTGTTAAACTTTATTGTATCAAACTTCATGGGACCAACACTATATTTATAAGGCTGTGTTGAGTATTATTTTATGAGATGCAGTGGCCGAGTGGTAAAACACTTGGCTTCTGAATGGAGGGATCTTGGGTTTAAATTCCATGATCTTTAGAGTGCCTCTGAGTCCAGCCCCTGAGTCCAGCCTCTGAGTCCACCCAGCACTAATGGTTACTTGACATTAGTTGAGTTAAGTAAATGGCATTAATCATTGTGATACCTTGTAAACCATGGGCCACAGAAACAGGAACTTTTTATAGAGATCAAAACTCTAAAGAATGCAATGAAGTTTGCCTAAAAAAAAAACAACAAATTCCAAATAAATGAGACTTTAACATAATCAAGTGTCATTCATTGAGGTCTGTTTGTTATTAGGTTTGTGAAGGCCTCAATGCTATACCAACAACTGATGTAGAAAAGAAAGAATGTTCCTGGAGATTAACACCACAACAGTTACATCAAATAATAGTGGGTAAGTTAGATTCCTCGGGAATGAAGCTTGACTCAACATTTTATTTCCAAATGTATATAAATATTTAGTTTTATTTTCAATTAATTTTTTTCCATAAGTAAAGTATCAAGTTTTCTCTTAAAACGTACAAATTTAGGAGGTAGATCATAAAGAATGAACTTTTATTCAATTTCGGTAATGAAGCTTGACTCAACATTTATTTCCAAATGTATATAAATATTTATTTTTACTTTCAATTAAATAATTTTTTTTCCATAAGTCAAGTATCAAGTTTTCTCTTTAAAACATAAAAATTTAGGAGGTAGATAAAAAAGAATGAACTTCTATTCAATCTAGTTTGGTATTTTTTGTACACATTTTAAAATAAAAGTTTTAATGCGTTGGTCACAGGTCCTCCAGTTATTGACTTGGGCAAAGTGTGTGTAGGCTCTGTGTGTCATCAAGAACTGAACATTGTCAATAACTTGGACCAATATATCCATGTTGTGGCTGAGGTAGGCTTTACTTATCTTATACTGTAGCATATAAAGTAACTCAGTAAAATCTGAACATTTTTTTAATGTCAAAAATTCTCTGAATTCTAATAAAATATTGTGTGTGTGTGTGTATGTGCTTTGCAATATAGATACTATGGGCATCTTCTAAATCTAACAACTTTGTTGTATGATAGTTTTGAACTCTGTAAATCTTATAAAGCGATATCTAACAACAGCACATAAAGCTGATCATCCTCGTGTCTCATCCCTGAACTAATCATGTCTTCAGTAATACATAACGCAATAAATACAATCATTCATTTTAGAACTAGTGAATTTGGCTTCTGAATGTTTATTCTTCTAGGATACATATTTATGCAAAATAACTTTGTTGATGTTAACACCATTTTATGATTTAAAATAAAGTGGGCATAAGTATTCATTGATTCCTAAGTCTTTAATTATAGTTTTAATTATTTAATAAATTTTCTTCCAATGTTTTAAATAGACATTTAGAGTCATTTCTTTGGTACTGGTATCTAGCATTTGGAAGATTTTAACAATCAGATGTCAAATAGAATAGATAATTAATAATCAGATGTCAGATAGCATAGATAATTAGTAATCACATGGCAGATAGAATAGATAATTAATAATCAGATGGCTGATTGAATAGATAATTAATAATCAGATGGCAGATAGAATAGATAATTAATAATCAAATGGCAGATAGAATAGATAATTAGTAATCAGAAGGCAGATAAAATAGATAATGATAGAATAGATAATTAATAATCAGATGGCAGATAGAGTAGATAATTAATAATCAGATGGCAGATAAAATAGATAATGATAGAATTGATAATTAATAATCAGATGGCAGATAGAATAGATAATTAATATTCAGATGGCAGATAGAATATTGGGCGAACAATGACATTTTTTTTTCATTTTTGTTTCCTTAGATTGACTGTACAGAACTAAGACAAAGTTGTCCATTATCACAAGTAGTCCCCCCTCATTCTAAAGCAGTGATTCCAGTCATTTTTGAATCTAGAACAAAAGGAAAATTTCAAAGGTAAGCTTTTGATTGTCTTGTACATATTATTTTACTTTCCTGATGCTAATATTGTGTGCGCTTGTGTGTGTTCTATTTCCTAATGACAATCTATTTTAAAATGTTTTCCATCCTTAGAGAGACTATTTATATTTCTTTAGATCAGTGCTGTATACAGTGAATGGCTTTTTCAAGCATCATGTGACTGTGCTAGCAGAAGTTTGCCAGGTAGCTTTAGAATTATCTACCAATAAGATTATCTTGAAACCACAGCATGGAATGCCTGCAGAAGCTGGTGAGTGCTGCCTTTCATAGTACATTTTATAAAAGCAACACTAGGGACCAAATTTTCAATGAGAGAAAATGGTGGATTAAATATAGCAACTCCCTCTAGCAGCAACATAGTGCAAGTAAACAAATCCATGGACCTTTTACATTCCCAAATACAAGAATCTTTCTGGTCAGTGTGTTGTCCAGCAAAACCCCGCCAAAGAGAGACCAAGTCACATGACCCACTCTGCCCCACCCAATCTTGAAATACCCGCCTTCACCAGCAATCCAAACAGAGGTGACACACTAATAGCTGTTAGACATAGAATAGACAAACAACACCCCAGTTTTAACTTTATAACTCTCAATATAAAAAATCAGACAACATAAATACATATACATAATATACATAACATAAATACATAAATACACATAGAGGCTTCAGTGAGTTGGTAGCAATTGAGCTGCAGATGTTTATTATAGAGTACCCCTCTCCTAGATGAATTGCCTTACTAGGCTGACAAGCTATATCGACCTGAAGCTCCTGGTTTTGAGGTGCCAGGCATCCTCTTTCACCCCTTCGCCCCTGGCTTTGAGGTGCCAAGCATCCACTTTCACCCCTTCACCTGTTAGTAGGAACAGTTTTGCCAGTGAATAAAAACTCTTTAAAAAATTAAATGTACAGCTCCAGTTTCATTCAAAGACTTTCATCTTTATTCTATTTATTGTTTTTTTTTTTTAGCTCTCTCAGCTTTTTTATTTTCTTTTTTTTTTGTCAGTGGTATTTCTAATAATCTTTTTGAGTATATTTCATCATCAACAATTATTACTTGCCAAAATCTTTTAAAACCCTATAAACAAGTAAAGAAGAGAGGGGGGATATGATCTATATAATGAACCTTCATGAATAATATAATAGCTGTAGCATTTATTATAGTATTCAGCATGGGCAAAAGTATACCGGTATTTCATTTAGTTCTTTTCTGATGGATACACTAGTGACTTTTCCTCTTATTCAAAACATCTCTATCACCCTTTTTGCTCTTGTATTGTCTTGAGGGCACACTTATCTCTTTATTGGGCTTAAAAAAATCATTGCTTTTTTGCTTTTTAATTTTTTCAATAAAGATTATAGGCCTTGTTATATATCTGCATACTAACTTACCCCCTTAGAAAGGACCAATGAACAATGCAAAGGCTTTCACTTATAAGCCAGCAATGGCCAAAGGCTTCATCAACTTAAATAAAATAGAGGACAACCATGATGATCTAAATCTGTAAAGTTTGGGTGTAGCAGTATGAGTTGATCATATTATAAGCTCAGAGGGCAATGCATTTCAGAAAATGTTTGTTTGGATTGTACTATTATAACTTGAAAGTAGCTATTCCAAGCCAAGATATGGTTTGTGTATATATCAAAATCAGAGAAATCTACATATCATTCAGTTATGTAATTTTTCTTAAAGAACAAAAAATTTGTATTTTCAGGTTATCGTGGAGTCATTACACTCTACAATCGACTAAACTATCCAGCGGAGTTCACCTGGTTACCTAACTTGACTGAGAAAGGGACAGCATTCTCCATTCGACCCGCTTCAGGAGTTGTAGATCCTGAATCAGACTTGGATTGTGAGATAGTCTGGCATTCTTCCTACAGTGCCCCTGAAGATGGCTCTTTCACTCTCTCTGTCAGTGGTGGAGACTCTTCTAGTCTTGTTTGCAAAGCAGAAGTAATTCATTCATTTTTTTTTTATTTTGGATTGTGTACCTTTTTTTAAAATTTGTAAACAATATATATTTGTTTAAAGTTTCAATGGAGACACATTATGATGTAATGCAAGCAGTGATGGTTTCATAAACTAAGTGTTTGTAAAATAGACTTACCTATAGAAACTACAGTATCATTTATTAAAGACCATCTCTATTTGTTTATTCTGTATAAATATAGTGCCAGTACTTAATTTGTTTTATGATATAAGTAAGTAAAGTTCCCTTTTCAGACCTTGTGATCAATGGGGCAGATGTTGTAAAGATTATCTGTTTCTGTGACCCATTATTAATGAGAGTGTCATGTGGCCAGCACAACGACCAACTGCCTTTACTTCTCCCCAACTAATATGTCTGGTACCCATCAGAGCTGGGTGGACTCAGAAGCACCCCAAAGATCCCAAAATAAAAAAAAAACTTTGTCTTTACCAGAATTTAAACCTAGGACTGTCTAGTTTGGATGCCAAGTACTTTAAAACTCAGCCATTGCACCTCTTTATGATAAAAAAGTTCATGCTTTAAATTATGAATAATGAAATGATTATGATTGTACATATGATTATACTTTTTTAGAAATAATTCTTAAATTTTATAGGACAACTGTTTTGTCACATCATACTAGTCATTTGTCACTGATGACATCATTAAGTTTTTTAAAGATTATTATCAATATTTTAATATTTTAGAAATTTGCTTTTGATATGCATTTTATATATCATTTTTGTTTCTTATAATGTTGTACTGTTAGCATATTTCTTTTTGTTCCCTAGCTTGGCACCACCAATGTTTATTTCCTTGACCAGCGTATTTCTTTTGGCATAGTCCCAGTCAATTTGACTTCCGTGGGTGTAGGAATACTGCACAATGCTGGAAACAATCACGCCTACTTTCAGGTAAACAGAAGATACCCAGATCAACCCAAGAGATTTATATACTTGCATTTTGA
Organism: Biomphalaria straminea; assembly: GCA_021533235.1. NCBI lineage: Eukaryota > Metazoa > Mollusca > Gastropoda > Planorbidae > Biomphalaria > Biomphalaria straminea. The sequence goes on from JADKLZ010005243.1 coordinate 27,834,340, forward strand.
GAGTTATAAATTTTTTTACCTTAAATGAAGTCTGTATTGTGTATCAATCAATAACATATTATTTCCATTGGTTTTCAATCAACTGCATAGGCCTATGTGATAAAATTGGTATACTTATGAATATTCTCAAATCTAAATTAAAGACCATTAAAGCTTAGATAATTGTTTAAATTCAGGACCTTAAACCCTATAGACAAGTGCAATGTCATTAAGTTACCTACACAAATGACCTCATATAAAGATAGTATAAAGTTATTTGCTATTTAGTGATTTAGTGAGATAAGTATTCCCTGCACAATTTTTGTGTTAGTAGTCAATTTTCTCTTTTTCCCCCAAAGCATGTGCAAACAGTTTCATCTTATTATAATATGTTACATTTTACATTTATTTTTTAAATAAAAGATTTCAGACCCCAACCCTTTGCCTGGCCTGTCTGTGAGTCCAGTTCAAGGTGTCGTTCCAGTTGGAGGCAGTGCAGAGATTCACGTGGCCTTGAATTCAGACTCCATCATCAAGTTCGACACAAAGATTCACATCTCAATCAAAGGCGGGAAATCTCTTGAGCTTAGGATAGGAGGAAGTGTTGAAGCACCTGTCATTAACTTTGATGTGGTAAATGAGCACCTCACAATGGACCTCATTCACATAGCGTAAACAAAACAACATTTAGCCACGTGGTTCTCTATCTCTTCTATACAAATTACGTAATCCATAAAGGCTGTCTTTCAGATCATGTATTACTTTTGAGTAAATCTTCCTTGTCTTAATAATAATTTTATTTACAAAGGGCAGTTAACAAACAAAATGTAGGCTCAAGGCGCTGTAGTAACATTACAAACACAAACACAAGTCAGGACAAACTAATCTAAAAAAGTTTTAAACAGATAGGTCTTAATGTTCTTCTTAAAAGTGGTGTAGCATGTTGTCTGTCTGAGATAAATGGGGAGTGAGTTCCAAACCTTTAGTCCGTGCACATAAAAAGCCTGCAGACCTTAGCTTTTGAAGGAGAAACATGGCACCACTAAAAGGGTTGAGTCCATTGAGCGCAGGGTTCTCTGGGGGACTCTCTCTCTTTCTGCATTGTCTTCAGCTAGTTATTTATTTCTCTATTCCAAACTGGGCTGTGTGGCTGAGAGTATTAAACTGCTTGGTTACCTTTCAGAGGCTCAGGTTTGAAACCTGACTAGTGCTGAGTTGTGTTTACTGAGGGCCCAAAGGCAGCAGGTAAACCTTCTCCCAGATACCCCTTGCCTCCCTGAGCTATAGAAAAGCAATTTTGAAAAGACTGCATCTCATCATAATTGATAGTATCATCTTAAAATGAAGAAAAACAACATTTGATCACCAACTAATTTTCTATTGTATTTTTTTTAAATTTTGTTACAGTCAGCTTTTAGTTTTGGAGGAGTATATTGTGGATCAACTGCAGTGATGCCCTTCCAACTATATAACAAGGTATTTGTATTGAAATATTGGATTTGGTTTCTATGTTTTGAGTCTCATAATGCTATACAAGTAAACATTTTTACAATTCCTCTAGTGGGAAGCGTGGTCGAGAGGCTAAGTGCGGCTTGAGCTTGGCTTGGCTTGGCTACCTAGAAGGGGGCTCGAGGTTCGACACCCGACTCGGGCAGAGTTGTGTTTACTGAGCGCCCAAAGGCAGCACGTGAAACCAATTCCTAGATACCCCCTCCCCCCCACCGGTCCACAAATGAGATTGGACCAAAGCGCTCTGAGCATGCTATAAGCATGAAAGTAGCGCTATATAAAAGCTATAATAATAAAAAAAAAAAAAAGTCAGAACTTCAGAAACCTTGGATGCATACCCCGGATCTCAAAAATGGCTAACAAGTTTTCCTAGAAATTTAACTCTTTCTCTCCGTAATTACTTTCCTCGTTTCGATAGTATTATTCATTTTGCTCATTTGTATTTCACTAGCCTTTAATGATTCAACGTCAATAACTTTTTTTGTTCGTTATCAGAAAAATGTTACATTTGGTATTGACTTATAGGAGAATGCATGCTCTTTTTTACACAACACAAATTAAAGTTTACAAATCCAAAAATCCATTTAGTCTAATGGGGTCAAAATAAACGTTGGCATCGTCAATTAGGAGAGAAAGAGTTAAAAGGCCTATATCACAGAGAAAACAATATTGGCCAGATGAGGAAAACTCTAGTTTGGCTGTTTTCAAAGTAAAAAATAAATGTAAATTTGGCTTGATTACTAGACTTAGAATAACTTAGATCTAGAGCCATCATCAGTTTTGAAAGGACCATCATTGCTCTTGAAAAGACTATCGTGTTTTGCAATTTCTGAATGTAAGACCTTATCAATTCAAGAGTTAAATAAACTAATGTTCAGGAAAAATTTGTGCATAATTTTTTCTAAGTCTAGATTTTAAGGGATATCATTGGAATAATTCAATAATAGCTGTAGTGTACCAGTAATAAAAGTATTATTATGCAATAACTGAGTAAATTTAAAGTTGCTTCATGATTATTGAAAGATTATCTAAGCTTTACTTATATTTTTACTTAAATCTAATATAGATAACATCTAGATTCTAGATCAAGAAGTAGATCTAGACCAGATCTTAAGAATTCTAAATTAGAAGTCTAGGTGTATAATAATCATTTAAAGTAGTGTTAGATCTAGATGTTCATATAATTATAATATCAATAAATAATTGCAACAGTATGTATGCCCATTGGCCAAATGTCTCAGAAAAATTGGAAAAATCTTGTATGACAACAGGCACTATCATAAGTATTTCAATTCATTGTGGTTCAAAAGATCATTTGTTCCTTACTATTGGTCAGACTATATCAACGTCACTCATTGATCAGGAAAAATGAAAATGATCAAGATTCTTGTGTATACTCGCTCAATGTTTTATGTTGTATGTCTGTTTTATTTATGTGTATGTGTCTGTTGTGTTGTCTTTATATGAGAAAATAGTCCTTGTAATCACAACAAATTTGCATAAGGATCCATAGAGCAGTCTTAGTCTTGGTCTTAGTAACAAAGTTATGTAACTATTGCCAACTTTTATATTCTCAGTCCAGTATCAAATGCAAAGTGGAGTTGGACTTTACTAGATACAAGGATTTTGCTATTTCATTTCCTGGATTCCAAACTGAAGGTAAACACAAATTTAACTTCTGATTAAACTAACTACTTGGTTAAAATAAAATTGTTAACCATATTGGACAAAATATTTTTTGACTAAGATATTCATTGACACCCTCTTTAACCGTGGGTCACAGAATCAAATGACCTTTACATCATCTGCCCTATAGACCACAAGGTCTGAAAGGAGGACTTTACTTTTTTACTTTTATTCATTGTTACTACTTCTACTAATATTATTATTATTGTCACAGATGCCATTATAGATTTATTTGTATATTTCACATTTAAAAGCTTGTGTGTAAATAGAAATATAAACCCTTGACTGAGCCTCAGGAATTACCCCACAAATCTAGACCCTTGACAGCACCTCAGGTTTTACCCGAGACGTAACTATGATGTTGCAAATCTATTGGTTAATTTGAAAATAAATAAAGATATTTTTTTAAAAGAGCGCCAGGAAATGGGCAAGGCTAGAAAGTGATGCCAGTCGATGAAAGAATTTCCTAGTATACAGTCGTGTTTTCTAAGAGCTCTGATTTAAAAGCCTTTGTAATATTATTTGAGCTTGTTGATCTGTAACTTGTACATAAGCTGTACTTACGTTTTATATTTGAATAAATGTTCCAGAGTTTTTGTTTTCAACAAAGAATCTTTTATTGTGAATCCTAGATCGTCATTTATTCACCTATTTTAATTCAAGTAAAATCCCCGGCACCACAACACACGTTGTGACAATTTTAAACAAAAAACATTCAAAATAAAAAAAAATTGAAGCATATATTAAACTTGTATTGTTGGATAGCCTATATATTAAACTTCTATTGTTGATTAGATATTAAACTTCTATTGTTTGTTAGATATTCAGAGATGTAGCTATGGTGGAGGGGGAGGGGATGAATTTGAAAATTCCCCCAGTTCCCCACTTGAGTGTTTTTTTATATTAAATATTATACAAAATGCTGGGGCCTCCAAAGAGGTCAAGCTCCCCTGGCCTCAAAATGGTGGCAAATTCCTATTAAACTTCTATTTTTTTTTTTAGATATTAAACTTCTAGTGTTGGTTAGATATTAAACTTCTATTTTTTTTTTAGATATTAAACTTCTAGTGTTGGTTAGATATTAAACTTCTATTTTTTTTTTAGATATTAAACTTCTAGTGTTGGTTAGATATTAAACTTCTAGTGT
>JADKLZ010005243.1:27845808-27858338 GCA_021533235.1 Biomphalaria straminea
TTGGTACACAGCTGTGGTCACAGGTTGGGCATATGTTGTTGCCCACTTGACAGTTCTCCTCTCTCCTTGATACACAGCTGGGGTCACAGGTTGGGCATATCTTGTTGCCCACTTAGCAGTTCTACCCTCTCATTGATACACAGCTGGAGTCACAGATTGGGCATATGTTGTTGCCCACTCAGCAGTCCTCCCCTCTCCTTGATACACAGCTGTGGTCACAGATTGGGCATATGTTGTTGCCCACTCAGCAGTTCTACCCTCTCCTTGGCAAATAACTGGACAGTTTTAGTTCATTGACTGTGCAGAATCTACCAGAATGTAGCCTCTGTGTTGTAAGCTGTGCACAAGCCTTTCTCATGTTTTGGTTTATCTACAAGCAGCACAAGCAACATTTTGTATTTGGAGTATACATTTTAATTGGCTGAAGCTGGTAGCCAACCAGAGCTAACATGCCTCTCCCCTGTTACCCTCCTAATTTTGGCACCATCTATTTCACCTTTGCCATGATATACATATGTCATGGTAAACCTAAGGCTAATAGCCAACAAGCTTTGCATTGGCTTTGTATTTATATAGATTTAAGTATTATATACATCCATACATACATCCTTTCAGACCTTAGATCTGTTGGGGCAAATGATGTAAAGGTCATCTGTTACTGTGGCCATGGTTAAAGAGGGTGTTATGTGGCCAGCACAAAGACCAACCGCTTTTACTTTTCCCCAACTAATGTCAGATTAGAACTGGGTGGACTTTATAGATCCCAAAATAAAAAATCCCAGGATTCAAACCAGGGACCCCTCAGTTCCAAAGCCAAGTGCTTTGCCACTCAGCCTCTGCACCTTATAAATCCAATTATACTTAATGATTATATCCAACAAACTTTGCATCTGAGTTTTTCTTTTAGAACTAACAACTTTTTTTTTATTTGACTAGTTCACTAGAGTTTTGTGTTAGCAGCTAGGACTAGCTACCATCACTTTATCTTCTTGAGTGGACTGTAGTAGTTCCTATAATCCTAAACTATACATTGGATGATGATAGGCTAGATCCAGTGTAACTCTTTCCAACAGCTGTATCGAAAGCCTGTATTTTCTCCTTATTAATAAAAGTATCATAGCATTGTTTTCTGTAATGAAAACCCAGCAAGCCAGATGTGGTCTCTGGCATTCAAAGACTACAGTAAGATAATTGTTTATCTGGCACTCAAAGACTACAGTAAGATAATTGTTTGTCTGGCATTCAAAGACTACAGTAAGATAATTGTTTGTCTGGCATTCAAAGACTACAGTAAGATAAATGTTTATCTTCTTTACAACAGGGGACTCACCCTAAAGGGAGAAAAGCACTTGAGAAAGTGAATTATGACTCCCCAAATTCTGGAAGTTCAGGGGAAGCTTTACTTGTGCCCTGTGCAGCTCGTAACAACAGCAGACCCAGCACTAGCGCCACAAGTTCCAACTTCCAGATCTCATCCTCAAACTATGAGAGTTCTACATCTGTCACAGGTTCAAAATGTCTTTTTTGCATTGTTATAATAAAATTAATGTTTTTAGTCAACTATGTATCTATAGAATTATGAAATGGAATAGAAAACTTGTAGGAAAATGAACTAAACACTGTATTGGCCTACCCTATTAGAAACTAAAAGCTTTAAACTTTTAATGTACTACATATTTGTATTGTTTTTTTTTCTTTGACATTTTGGAATATTTCCTTAGAATCTAAGCTTATGCCATCCTAGTCCAATCCTCATGGATAATGCCAGGGAATAAAGCTGGATTATAGTCAAATCTATGTAATATAGGGCCATCGAGACAACAGCCCAGAGTACATGCCACATGAGACCAGGCAGCCATCTTGTAGGATGGACTTATATGTGTGTGTTTGAATGGAAGAAAAAAGAGTGGGAAATACCACAGATCCTTCCATTTTGAGATTACAAAACCTTTTTAACTCCTTATCTCCATGATTATTTTTCCACGTTCTTCCATTGTTCATTTTTAACATTTGTACATTCTGCCTTGTTATAATCAAACTTCAATAACATTTTTGTTTTTTATCAGAAAATGTTACTTCCGGTGTAGAATTATAGGAGAATGCATGCTCTTTTTATCTAACACAAAATGTATAAAACCAGAAATTAATTTAATTTAATAAGGCCAAATCAATGATGGTATCATTACTTGGGAGAAAAAGAGTTAAAAATAGTTTTTATTGTGCAACACCTGTGACCCCTATGTGCACCCTATTCACTGATATTGCATTTCTTTCTGAATTATTTTTGCATATTTCCTCAAATGAAATGAAACTATTTTACAATTTTTGTTGACACTCAACACAGACTCATCCATCTCAGGGACTCCCAGATATCGTGATGGAGCCACCAACAGAGCTCCAATGAGCAAAGAAACCAGTGCCCTTCAGCTCCACTTTGACCGAGCGTACTTGACCAGAGACCTAGAAGGAGGAGAGGGTGGAGAGTATATGGCAGGAGTTCTAGCAGCCACTCAGAGATGGTTTTCCTCACAAGGATGGCCTGGTGGACCTTATCCCATGTCCATTCCTGAAACTTTGAGATCGTAAGTTTTTTTTTTTGTTGTTTTTTTTTCATATTTTACATTTTTTATTTTGATGCTTTTATCATTTTTTAGAATTACATTGTATTGAATGTTTTTTTAATATATAATATCACATTGATACTTTTTATATAAATAAAATCACTTTGATAGTTTTTTGTATATGTAATATCACATTGAAGGAATAGAGTACTTGTAAAAAAAAAAAAGCAATTTTTATATCTTAACATATTTGTCAGGTTGAAATATATATATTTAACTCTTGACTCGGCTCTTGTCTTGTATTTCTCTAGGGATTTCTTCTAATACGAACAATTATGACTTAATACAGGTTAACTTACGATATCCTCTCAATTAGAATTACGTATTACTGAATAAACTCCAACTCTTGATAATAACAATGAATAACTTTAATACACAATAAATAACATCAACTCTCAAATATTAATTCACAATCACTAGCGTTAGCAGCTTTAAATACCTCAGAGCTATTGTCTTGGATGTGGGAACAAAGCCCGAACTAATGGTCCGAATAGCAGAGTCCCTTGCAGCCCTTTCTAAACTTAAGTTAATGTGGAAAGACAATGGCCTAGCCCTCGGCACCAAAATCAGACTGATGCGCTCCCTGGTCATGGCCACATTTCTATATGCTTGTGAGTCTTGGACGCTGACTGCAGAGCTAGAGAGGAGGATCCTAGCAATGGAATTGAGATGCTACAGAAGGATCCTAGGCATCACATTTAAAGACCGCATCACAAACCAAGAGATTAGAGACAGGGTTCTGCAGCGATCGGACCCCATGATGACCTGCTAACTACTGTGAAGAAACGCAAGCTTAAAATGTATGGCCATGTAACAAGATCTTTGGGACTCGCAAAGACCTTCCTCCAGGGAACAGTACCAGGAAAAAGAAGAAGAGGCAGACAGAGAAAGCGTTGGGAAGACAACATCAAAGAATGGACAGGCCTACCATTGAAAGAGGTTTTAAACAGGGCAAAGGATAGAGAGGAATGGTGAAAGATGGTCTACAAGTCTTGCTTGGTGCCCCAACGGACCACTAGACTAAGGGATAGGTAACAGGTAACAGTCCATCAATATTAACTTATAAATATAAATATATAAACACCAGTCCAGGAAGTACACATTCAACCTTCCTGGACCAGGAGCAAAAACCTTCCTGACTTAACACACTCTCTCGCACATTCAACTAAGACTAAATCACAGTTCACAACACGTGCAACACTATTTACATTCACTACAAGGGGATATAACAATCATACCAAAATAACAAAGCAACATTCATTCTCGCCATACCACCCCCTGACAATATTTATATGAAATGTATTTCTTCAAATTAAAAACATCTTGTCCATTACAAAAGATTTAAAATGAATCAATCACTAATATCTTTTTTTTTTGTTACTCCACTTTATTTCATTTCATAGATAATTAAAAACACAGTCTTATAAAATGTGAAATATTTTGAAACAGGTATTTGAGGTTTCCTGAAATAATTAGCACCTTTTCACAGTCTTTTTTTTTTAGCAAATGTAATAAGTTGTAGTAAGTTTGAGTCCACTGCATCAGAATACATTTGAAAATGATAAAAAATTATTAAAGATACTTTAATTATGCTTTTGAATTTCCATTTAAAATAGACACCTAACAGCACGGCTACCATTGTCGTTGTGTTTTAAATACATTTATAATTCTGATATTTACTATAAAATCAATATTTTTTGGTTTTGAGGTGTTGAATCTCACACCAAATGATCATTGATGTATCTGTAAAATGTATTAAATAATATTGCAATATCCTATAATGTACAAAACGTTTAGACCCAGCTTGTTAGATTGTTAGATATTTTCTTACTTGAGTTATAAAGAAATTAGAAGCTGGCAAAATAATCATGAATTTTTAGGCACAATGAAATCAGAGCCCATGTAAGAGTAGTCTGTTATCTCAAGAGTCATGTATTTCTTCAGTTACCTCCCTGTTACTCTGCTCAGTTTGTGTAACTGTTTGAAAGTGTTTGAATAATCCCAATCATATCCCTTTGACCAGGAGATAAAACTCTGGTATTCAAATCTCAAAACGTTGAAAACAAATCAAACATTGCCATGAAGAAATATAATTTTAAATAGTATTATATTTTTCCCTATTGTATGTTTGACAGATATGTTCTTTCTCCAGCTAATGATTCATGTTCACTGACCTATATTTGTATGTAATGAATGCTATCTCTATTTAACACCAAGGTCAATTAGTAAAAAGATTGCAGCAGATACGCCTGTTATCAAAGAAGAGACAATGAGTAAAGTCCCTATCAGAGGCGGCAAAAAACAAAAAGCCAAGACAGGTTTCAACAAAATGGCCAAGACTATCTACGATATGATCAGCTTCCTTAGTGGCCGCCCCATCCCGGGCATCCCCATCAACTCACCACTTCCTGCAGACCCACTGGAACGAGTCAAACAGATTTACTGGCAGCATTGTACTCTGTTAACTTTCTTAAGGTCAGTTGTTATTAACCTTTTAGCATAGTGTCTGTTAACTTTCTTAAGGTCAGTCATTATTAGCTAGAGAATACGGCATCCCAGAAAAATTTGTCCAGATCCTACGACACCTATACAGTCATTCTAGTTGCTGCATTAAAACAGAAGGAGGAACAACAGAGTTTTTCAGCATCGAGACAGGTGTGAGACAGGGGTGCATCTTATCTCCCTTCCTTTTCCTCCTAGCCATCGACTACATAATGAGGAAAGCAATGAACCAGACTGCCTTTGGTATTCCATGGTGTGAACAAAACCAAATGACGGACTTGGACTTCGCCGATGACGTTGCACTACTCGGGGCTACAAATTAAAGTATACAAGAAATGACGGAGAGCCTAGATAGAGAGGCACCCAAAATTGGCCTCCGCATAAACTTGGATAAGACAAACATTTTTGAGTGGGATATAAGGTAAAGGGTGCCCCTGTCAGACTTGGGGAGTCAAGGCTTGAAGAGTTGGACAAGTTCACTTACCTTGGCAGCATCATAACAAATGATGGGGATGCATACCATATGTAGTGTGCCAAATAGGAAAGGCAGGGAGCATTTTCCAAAGGCTGCAGCCTATTTGGACAAGCCAAGCCATTGGACTCGAGACAAAAATACACCTTCTCAACACAATTGTCATTCCAACTGCAACATATGCATGTGAGACATGGAAGTCATCTGTCAAAATTGAGAAGAGACTAAATGTGGCTCAACAAAAATGGCTGAGACGGATTCTGAGAGTCAATTACACAGATCGGGTCTAAAACAAGGAAATCCTATGCTGAACTGGGAGTCGAACACTCAATGAGGTTGTGACAGAACGTCGCATGAGGTTTGCGGGACATGTTCTACGACAAAATGAACTACGCATACCACGAATTGCGATGACACGGAGGCCAATACGAGGAAAACGCAAACAGGGATGTCCTCATATAACTTGGCATCACACCTTCATGGAGGACCTCAGAACAGTGGACACCAGGTGGGAGGAGGCTTCAGACATTGCCAATAATAGATCTTTATGGAGACAGCTTGTCACCCAATGCCCTGAACAGCGTGGGAGGGCCTAAGTCTAAGTCTTTATTAGCCTTTTTGCATAGTGTCTGTTAACTTTCTTAAGGTCAGTTATTATTAGCCTTTTTGCATAATGTCTGTTAACTTTCTTAAAGTCAGTTGTTATTAACCTTTTTGCATAGTGTAATAGAAGCATTTTATACAGGTCTACTACATTTAATTAAAGTTTCAAAACTCAAAATTTGTTTTTTTTTTTGTTTTTTTTTTGTTTGTTTTGTTTTGTAGCCGCTGAAGGCCTTATGGCCCAAAGGTCCTTTGTTTTACTTGGTCCCCACAGGGTACATATATGCATGTATGCATTTTCTATATCTGAAAGTTGTTGTGTTTACCCTCATTAACCATGGGTCGCAGAAATAGATGACATTTACTTCTTTGTCTGTCCTGTAGAACACATGAGAAACTTTACTTACTATATTTGAAGACATACACCATCTCTTGATCTGGTGTGTCAAATTTTTGTTAGAGATCTACCTGCACTCTAGCATAGGTGTAACTACACTTGATTAGGTGGATGGCTGCCTGATTGTGTGGTTTGCAATTTAGACTGTTATTGGGATGGTCCTGAGTTTGATTAGGTCTAAACCCCCCCCCCCCCATCCCTTGCTGACCTTCCAGGGTTTTGAACTAAGACATAATAATTTTAATTTGGGAAGGGATGTCCAAAATGTTTTTAAAAGTTCAAGTTCTTGATAAGCTGTGCTTTTATTGTGAAAGGTGTGCCTTCATTTAAAAAGGATCTAAATGCTTAATTAAAAATCTCAGGTTAGGGGATGTAATTATCTTCTTTAAATGAGTGTCTGTAATTTATAAGATAAGAAAATAATTCCTTTTACTTTTTTTCTTTAATGTTTATATTTTAGTTTGATTGGAATGATTTAAATTAAATGAAAAATTTGGGTGAAAATATTATAATAATTAGCCAGCAACTCAGTGGCTAACTTGATCAGAATTATGTTAACTTCATACCTTGCTGTGTCAAGCCAAGCCACTTAACCATGGCAGTGACACTCTGCCCAGGTGAAACTTTATTCAGGCACATTCACACTAGACTACTGGCAACCAAAAAATAGCTCCCATCTGGCTAAAAAACTGGCTTTACAACTTGTTCCCTGAGAATGGGGAAGCAGAAAAGTAATGCTGCCCCAAAGAGTCTTATAAACACTGAAATGCAGACTTTAGCCTCAAGACAGTAGATAAAAATATAAACACTACATATACAAAGTAGCAAGGTTGCATTCCAAAATTAAGTACACAAAAAGAAGTCATACAGAAATAATACTAAGTACCTACTCACCACAGACAGTAATGTTATGCATTTGTAAAACTATTAATGATTTTAATTTTAAATTATGGAATATCATGTGAATAGTTTTTACAAGATAATATTAAATATTATTCTTTAGATGCCAGGGAGCTTCTGTTGCTTCCATTGACCCAGAATTTCTTATGGCACCCGCTGATTATCTACTCTGGCGTCAGCTTCAGTTCTCTGTCAAGAAGGAATTGCTCAGGCAAGGCAATGACAAAGAGGCAGAGACTGTGAAAATACTTTATGAGGTTGATGAAGAGAACTTTGAGTTCATCTCCCAGAGGATGTGGCTGGATGTCTTGCTGCAAATTCTCAAAGTAGGTGTTTACTTGAATTATTTCAGAAAATAGATTTAGTTGGTTTCATTCACAGAATTGAACCGATTCAGTTCAATCAGTTTGCAAAGTTGAACTGATTCAATTGATTCATTTCTCAGAATAGAAGTGATTCAGTTGATTCAATTCAAAGAATTGAACTGATTCAGTTGATACAATTCAAAGAATTGAACTGATTAAGTTCAATCAATTCACAGAACAGAAAGGATTCAGTTAATGTCAGTGTTTTTGAGATCAAATAATGGCTAGTTTGTTTAATAAAAGAATATAAATATGAAACACATAGCCCTACAGCTATTGAAATTCAACCGTTTATAATCATTGGTTCCCAAATTGTATATTGTCCCAGCTAACTAAATTCAGGGTCATCATCAACATTGTTAGGTCAACTATAAATAGATGTTCGATCATGTGGTCTAGGGTTCGGACTGTCGTCATGATGCACCTGAGCTCAAATACTGCCCACTTTCAATCCCTGACATCCTGAATGAGGTTTGGACTAAGATAAGATAAGATTTTATAATTTTATTTGGACAAAAAAATGGAAATTCATTTGACTTCAATCGTCCACTTCAATGTATTATTTCTATAATAATAATAACAATATAGATGCAAACATTAACACCATTTACATAGGTAATTTTCAAACACACACACAAGCAGAGCTTTATGAATTAGGCTTCTATGTACTTCTCTAATTCTCATTGTGGCAAGTGACCTTGAAACTCCCTGACTGAAAGGGAGATAAAAGCTTTCTGTTCTAACATGAATGGAGAGTAGTCTCCCACGTCATCCAGATCTGATGTAACTGTGGTTTAATGGGTTCTAATTGTTCCCAGTAATCTTTACTTGTGAAGAAATATTCAAAAACTTACAAAACAAATAATTTGAATGTGTATTAAATGTGTAATGTAAATTTGTTTAATTACATGACAGAGATCAAATACAATCTGAGGAAGACTTTAACTCTACAGCAAAGTTTGCCTATCATTGGAACTCAACTCATATTTTCTCTTTTCTCAGGTTCTTGTGTTAGCCAAAGTCACTCCAAAGACACTGAAGGCTTTGTCCACACCATACAAAGACATATCCATGCCAGTAGTGAACCCTGACCCTTTGGCCAGCAATATCTATGGTGTGCCAGAGCGAATACTGCTGGCCTGGATGAATCACTGCTATGAAACCTACAGGGCTCAAATTTGGCAGGACTGCACCAAAGGTCAATGCTTGACATATACATTCTAAATGTTCTAGAATAAAGAAATAGATTTATTAACATCACAAAAGAGCAATGTCACTCACAATTTTAACCTATACTAGCTTTCGATTATCTAACACATGAATTTTTTCATACTTTAATCTACTGAGAAAGTGCCAATAATTATTATTTGGGTATTCCTTCCTCCAAAGTGCAGAGTGTTTAATCATTGGGTGTCTTCAGTCACAATACAAATATGACTCATCCCATGTTACAGCTGTTGTGGTTTTATAGCACTTTTTTGGGTAGGCATTTTTGCCCATGTTTAATCACTTGTCTGTTCCCATGTTTAATCACTAGACTGTTGTATGATGTCTTGATGATGTATGATGTCTTGATGGTAATGATGTCTTGATGATGTATGATGTATTGATGATGTATGATGTCTTGATGATAATGATGTTGATGTCTTTCTAGGTGGGGTACCTCCAGCACGTTGGATTGTCAACTTTGACTATGACCTAATGGATGGCTTAGTTCTGGGGGCAGTACTCGGAGCACACCTGCCATTCTTGGTTGGTACTTGACTTTATCATTTATAGTAATTATTTAAATCTCCTCTAAATTTGAAATTATGTTTCATTTGATGCTAAATGTCTCACTTTGTGCTAAATGTCTCACATGGTGCTAAATGTTTCATTTGGTGCCAAATGTTTCACTTAGTGGTAAATGTCTCAGTTATTGTTATATGATTTTCTAAGTTTTCTATGATTGTCTCAACAGATTGAGAGCCACCTCAAATTCATGTACACCCATCCAGTCTCTGCAGAGCAATGTTTACATAATGCACTCAAGGTTATCAGTGGGATGAGATTAGCTGATATTGATTATGACATTCAGGTAAAAAGAAATAATTACAAAAGAGTTCATTATTGATTAGAACTTAAATGATAGTTAATATCATTGGATCTAGGAGCAGGCAACTGTAATTAAAAACTTGAATTGTTGTCTAGAATACATGCAAAATAGAGCAATCCGATTTATTATGAAAAAAATATTCACATTAGACTAGACTATATGTAGAGACCCTTCAGGACAGGGAAAAAAAATTAATTGGTACATTTTTTTTTTCATTTACAAAAATGGATATTGCTAACCATTATATTTCTATTACATTATTTTGTCATTTCATTTTATTTGAAAAATTTTATCTGTAAAATTTTGTATGCTGTGGACATCCTGGTGAATTCAGATTTTGTTATGTATTCACCAATTGTTAACATAAACATATGCTTTTTTGTCCACCTCCCCACATAGACTATCATAGAAATAAAAGGTAAAAGCTGACCTCATCATCTCTCTTTTCAATCACAAGTGTAATGAGCAAAGCATTCTAATTATACACCTCAGTTTCACCTTCCAATGCATGATTGAACTCACAGAGTCTTAAGTTGCTTGAATAATCTTAAACAATGGTCAATATTTCTGGCACCTATTGTCTGTTTGGCTGTGTTCACATTATGTAGTGCTCTCCTTTTTAAAAATCACTTTGTATTTCTTTGGACCTTGATAACTTATGTCTTACACAACTTGAAAATACATGGCTAGGAAATGTTGTTTTGTTAAAGAGATTTGAAATTTTATTTAGTCTTTTTTTTTGTGTAAATAATCTGAATTGATAACAAACTGCAGCTTTATTTCATTTTTATGAGAATCAGCTCAAATCTATGATTTATAACTTTCACTGTTTTTTTGTTGTTTTTTTTTGTGTTTTTTTTCATATTTTTTTTAAAATTTGCAATTGTTTTTAATTTACAAAACAGACTCAGACTTTTTAATTAGGTCTTCTAGGTCTACTTGTTTTCTTCTTCATATTGAACAAAATGTACTTACTTTTGTTAGAGAGAATCCCTAAGAGATTTTTGTTTTTTGTTTATTTACTGGACTTAACCTTAACTCAGCTATTGGGGTTTGTGTAGTATAAGTCTAGAAATATTCAAATGTATGCATTCATAGAGACTGACGTGACACACTGAAAATATAGGAGTTTGATGTCAATGACTCTTATTTACTGTCTATACTAAAATGTAAATGCTGTCTTTATATTGTCTAACATGGCAGGCCATTGATATCACTGACCCTAATCCGATAGCCATGCTCTTGCTTCTGGTCAACTTGTATCATCGGCTTCCTCATTATTTACCAAAGGCAACAATAGAATTTGTAGGAGATCTACATACTACAGTTTCAAGACAGGTAAAATACTTTTATGTTTACAATTTATTCTTGTTTTCTTGTTTTATATTCATAAATGTCAAAACTTTCTTTATTAAAGAATTTCTTTTATATAAAATTATTTAAATAAATTTTATTAAATACTTTAAAACCAAAATTTTATATGACTATTAAATTGATTCGCTGCTTTTAAAAGCTGTTTTAATAAAGGAAACTAACATTCTCAGAAATCAAATTCTAAAGATTGCCTGTTATTCATTCAAATGTTTGTTTCCCTAGTTTGGGTCTGTAATCATTCTTAACTTTCATTTTTTGTTGATCACTAACACATGGTAAGTACATGCTGAAGTGCTAGAAATCAATGTGTAATATTTAAGTGTATATCCCATCATTCATTTTTAGAAGATATTCAGGCTTTAAATCTTTTCAGGAAGTGCAAATAAATCTCTGCAAAAAAAACTTTTATCAACCTAAAGCATCACAAAGTCTACATACTAAAAAAAAAACTGTCTTGGCTTTACATAAGCTTATAATGAGTTTGATATATTTTACACTAACCAAAATGTTACCAAAAAGGTTGATATAGTTGCTTGATTGTCAAAAAAACCTCACCATTCCAATGCAAATTTTATTCATGACAGCTAAGCTAAGAATGATTTTAAAAAAAATAAACTTAAAATCATTCTCTGGCACTCAAGCATTAAGATATGTTAAAGGGAAACAACATTCTTAAATAGTCGTGGCTACTCTTATTAAATGTAAATGTTTCTTTGCATTTATACTGGTTCTTAATCAAAGTAAAAGTTTTGTAAACAAACAATTTTATACATTTTAAAATGTCTTTTGACTAAATTAAATAATCTAATTCTCTATCGCTTTAGGTCAAAGTTAGCAACTCTAGTGTCAAAAGTCTGGTCTACCATGTCTTGTTGGCTGGCCCTGATGCCAGAGACTTTAGCGTCCAGAAAGGCAACCTAGTGACTGTTTCCCCCAAGTCAACCTTGACCCTGACAGTGGATTTCAAGAGCAGGTTTATGCGCCATGCGGATGCCCTGCTGGTTCTTGTGGGCAGGCGCTACGGGGCTACCATGGGGAACACACTTAGTTTTAAACTGACCACAGATATTGATGTGGTGAAGGCTAAAGTAAGTAGAAGAGTGTAAAGTAACGGGGCTACCATGGGGAACACACTTAGTTTTAAACTGACCACAGATATTGATGTGGTGAAGGCTAAAGTAAGTAGAAGAGTGTAAAGTAA
>JADKLZ010005243.1:27858348-27875806 GCA_021533235.1 Biomphalaria straminea
GATATTGATGTGGTGAAGGCTAAAGTAAGTAGAAGAGTGTAAAGTAACACCTAGCTTTCAAATTTGTTCTCACATCTCAAAGCTCTGTTTATGATATTTAAAAAGTTGAAAGGGGATTGTCCACAGTTTTTACAAAGAAGCAAAATAATGTGAAAATAATCTAGGAGTTTTATAACAAAATTTAACAAATTTAAAATACATAATATCCAAACATATCTTTAAAAGTTTTTAAATTAGCTTCTAAAAACTGCATAAATGTGCTTTTCTTTCTGCAATTTCATTTAGATACATAACTTATTCCTTGTTGTAGTTATTTTGTCCGCTAATGTTGCCTTGACTTAAGATACTACAATTTTTCAATACTTTTATTTTTACTTAATATCTGGCTGTCTTTTCTACATTAATATCTATTAACCAAAAAAACAACAACTCAGAAGCACTTTCTCTGCATTTTCAGAGCTCAATAATGTATCATTTCATCACTCAGCACGATGAGGCTTTAAGAAATGATATTTAAGTTCCCCTTTCAGACCTTGAATTCTATAGGGCAGATGATATAAAGTTCATCTGTTTCTTTGGCCCACGGTTAACCAGGGTGTCATGTGGCCAGCTCAATGACCAACAGCCTTTACTTTTCCCATACTAATGTCAAGTACCCATTAGAGCTGGGTGGACTCAAAGACACCCAAAGATCCCACAATAAAAAATCTCAGTCTTCACCAGGATTCGAATCCAGGACACCCGGTTTGAAAGTTTAGCACTTTACCACTCAGCCACCTATATTTTTTCTATAGATTTTAATCTTTTTTTTTTTCTTCTTTCCTGCCAGGTTGTAGTCAAAGTGGAATCACCTTGTTATGAGATGAAGAAATTTACAATAGATGTGACCAATCCATTTCATGAGGCAGGAGAGTTCCTCATTGCTCTTGTTGAGTCTTCCAGCGCAGCTGAGAATTTTCATGAAAATAACATGGCAACATCAAGAGAAAAAGTAAATATGTAGCATTATATCATCCATCTAATATGTGATTGAAAGAATGTTTTAAGACAAAATCAATTGAAAGCTCTTTACCAGCCATCTGGTATGTTTAACTATGCCACGGCTTCAAGTCAGTCAATTTCTTAAGCTAACTTAAAGGATTTGTGACAAGTCATTCAGACAAATTTTTTTTTGGCTTTTTTTTGTACAATGGCCACCTGTTTGTGCGGTATGTGATCTTGACTTTGTCCTGGTGGTCCCATGTTCAAACCCTGCATCCACCATCCTCTGCCATCCACCATCCCCTTCCATTCTGCAGGCTTGGGTTAAGATAATCTTCAACATCCTTTACATGTAAAAAACAAACAAAATTATTTCTGAAATAATTTTCTTTTCAATTTAGGATATTAGACTCTATACATATATTAGATGAAAGGTTAACCAACGGTTTCCACAGTTTGTGCTTTTTCCGGGAGAAATGGAAATATCAAGGAAGTAGTATATAGACCACAAGGGGAACTTTTAAAGGAAGTAGTATATAGACCACAAGGGGAACTTTAAAGGAAGTAGTATATAGACCACAAGGGGAACTTTAAAGGAAGTAGTATATAGACCACAAGGGGAACTTTAAAGCAAGTAGTATATAGACCACAAGGGGAACTTTAAAGCAAGTAGTATATAGACCACAAGGGGAACTTTAAAGGAAGCATCAGCACACATATTTCTCAAGAAATTAGATCCAAACAATTTTTAAGCTCATATATATATATTAATACAATTTTAAGAATTTAGCATCAGCCTGTATCATAAATTGTTATATGGCCATCTAGCAATGGTTAGTTGTCCTTAACTGTTGAATTAGTAAAGGGGAAAAAGAGGGTGTGATTTGGTTTGCCTAGGAAACTGAGCATATGAGATCAATCTCTTAAGAACAAAATAATCCATCCATCCATCCCAGTGGCGCTACAGCCCTTGAACGGCTCTGGCCTGCTTGCACACATTCTTCCATTCGGATCTCTCCTGGGCCTTTCGTCTCCACGCTCTAACCCCAAGCTGTTGCAGATCAGCTTCCACATCATCAATCCAACGCATTCGGGGTCTGCCTTTGGGTTGCCTGCCTTTTGGTTTTTGACGGTATACGATCTTCGCTCCCCTGTTATCTGGCATTCTTTCAAGGTGTCCTGCCCAACGTAGTCTGAAGAACAAAATAATACCATCACACAATTTGTTTAAGGCAATGGAGATTACATCTTAGTCAATATAAAAAATCTTTTATGTAATGTTCTGGTTAGAATTCTAGGAGAGGAAATTCCTAAACATGCTG
Organism: Biomphalaria straminea; assembly: GCA_021533235.1. Taxonomy (NCBI): domain Eukaryota; kingdom Metazoa; phylum Mollusca; class Gastropoda; family Planorbidae; genus Biomphalaria; species Biomphalaria straminea. Next base: position 27,860,652 of record JADKLZ010005243.1, read on the forward strand.
GAATTAATCTGAATTTAAAAAAAAAACTATTCCTCTTTCTTTAAAGCCTACTAAAAGTATTTTACAGAAGAAACCAGGAGACCAATTGTGTGATGCTATCCCCTTGCAAGTATTGTCATCAAACATGGAGGCTTCAAATCAAAAAACATGTAAGTGGAGCTAGAGCTAAAACATGAAGTTTTATCTGGAGCTAGATCTTGGGTAAAAAATAAACATGTAAGTTTTATCTGGAGCTAGATAAGTGTAAAATAAACATGTAAGTTTTATCTGGAGCTAGATCTTGGGTAAAAAAAAACACGAAAAATTTAAGATTGTAGGATTGATAGCAAAAATATGTATAACAATATTATATTGATTGATATCAAAGAAAATGGTTAAAGACCATTTCTGAAACTTGAAAAGAACACGTACCTCTGTATTGGGATTGTCTTAATTTAAAGGAATATTTTGCAGAGACTTACTTAGACATAGACCTTTCTGTGCCATTCTGCCTATTGAAGGACACACTGTCTCCATAGAAATCAGTTCCCAGATATATCTGCAGCCTCCTCTCACTGCTCTGAGGAACTCTGTAATGGTGCACCATTAAGTTACAAGAGGATGTCCCTGTTTCTTCATAGCAGCCTAGAGCTTATTGCTAGCCTTGGAAGGCATGATTCATCCTGTCATATAGCATATTCAAAAAGTTTTGCTAATGCCGTTGTTCTTTTTTTTTTAAAAAAACCTTGACCTACTGATCTAGATCAAGTGATAAGAAATAATATAAAATAACTGAGAAAACCTTTTTTTTCGATAGGGGTAATTGTTAACATAATTATAATGTGAATGATTAAATTAATTTTTTTAAGCAGTAATATGCAATGTTAGTAGATTAATCACATTTTTTAACCCCTTCACTTCTCCTGCACATACAGCTCAGATTCCAAAGCTGAAAGCTTTCTTCGTTTCAAGTACTTCAATTTACTTGGAGGCTCAAGGGAGTGTGGAGTTAGAAGTCTGCTACTTGCCTTTCACTGTTGAAGAGCGCCAGTGCTCAGTCATTTTTGTGAACGATCAGATTGGAGAGTTCCTGTACTCTATAGAAGGAACAGCTCTCCAGCCTTTGCCTTCTTACCTCCCTTACGTCCCCAACAAAAACAGTGTTAGGATTAGCAGTGCAGCCGCAGCAGGTGATTATATTTTGGTTATTTCTCTGCATGTGTCTCTAATGATTATATTTTGATAATTTCTCTTCACTAATCTCTATGTGATTATATTTTGGTTATTTCTCTACATTTTGTCTTTAAGGGATTGTATTTTTGGTAATTTCTTTTCATATGTCTCTGAGTAATTATGTTTTGATTATTTCTCTGCGTTTGTCTCTCTAGGGATTATATTTCGGTTGTTTTTCTTCATGTAATCCTTAGTGATTATGTTTTTCTTATTTCTCTACATGTGTTTCTCAGTAATTACCTGTTACCTATTCCTTAGTCTGGTGAACCATTGGGGCACCAAGCAAGACTTGTAGACTGTCCTTCTCCATTCCTCTCTATCCTTTGCCCTGATTAGAACTTCTTTCATTGGTAGGCCCATCCATTCTTTTATGTTGTCTTCCCATCGCTTTCTCTGTCTGCCTCTTCTTCTTTTTCCTGGTACTGTTCCCTGGAGGAAGGTCTTTGCGAGCCCCGAAGATCTTGTTATATGACCATAGATTTTTAGCTTGCATTTTTTCACAGTAGTTAGCAGATCATCATGGGGTCCGATCGCTGCAGTAACCCTGTCTCTAATCTCCTGGTTTGTGATGCGGTCTTTAAATGTGATACCTAAGATTCTTCTGTAGCATTGCATTTCCATTGATAGGATCCTCCTCTCTAGCTCTGCAGTCACGGTCTCAGTAATTATATTTAGGTAATTATTTTTCATGTGTCTTTAAGTGATATTTTGGTTATCTCTGTTTTATTCTGGCATGTGTATATAAAGTATATGTGTGTATGTCTCTAAGATGAACTTGTACGTAGGTATCTGCAAGTAAAATGTGTTATGCTGGTATGTTTGTGTCGCAAAGTAAAAATTCATGTTTTTATATTTCTTTGTCTAAAGGAAACAAATCTAGTCATTGCAAATGTAAGATCATCATTAAAATTTGTCTCCCTTTGTAGGGACAGGGCGTGGCATGTTTGGTGGAGATGATGCAATCATTTATTGGAAATGTGAAGCTGGAATTACTCTGAAGGAAGTGTTAAAGATTCCCAACATCAACTCAGCTAGGGAGAGAGCACTCATGCTGGCTTCTCAGCAGGTTATTTTTTTTTCTTTGACAGTGCCAACATTATCTTCATGTTTCTGTTTCACTAAGGGACTGCGACTTTGTGGTAACAGTTTAGCTTTTTGAAATAACTCTAGCTTTTGATCAAAGAGGGGCATGGTGGATGAGTGATAAATCACTTGGCTTTGAACAGAAAGGTCCCAAAGGTCCCATGTTTGAATCTTCAATGAAGACTGGGATTTTTTTTTTCTGAACTTTTAGGGTGCCCCTGAATCTACCCAATTCTATTTGATACCTGACATTAGTTGGGAAAGTAAAGTGGTTGGGCTACACGACACCCTAGTTAACTGTCAGAGATAGAAACAGATGACCTTTATATCATCTATCCTATAGATCTCAACGTCTGAAAGGGGTATTATACTTGAATATTTACTTTTAATTAAAGTGGTGGCTGTCGTAAATCACTTGACATCTAGAAGGGACTTGAGTTTCAATCTGGATGAAGACTGGTATTTGGACCTTCAGATTTTTAGGATGCCCATGTTGGTGGAAAGTACAGGATTTAAGATTATCAAGTCCTAGCACAAACCTCCTTCAGGAAGACTAATATAAAATTTCTATAATTGAAATACAACAATTAGAGATTTTTATCTATGGTGTATGTGACCTAAAAAGTGTTCACAAGGAACATTACCTAGTAGCGGGTATAGCTAAAAAGATCAAATTAGACTTATAGCTAGATTTAGGTATTTACAAAGGGTATTTAGGTCGACAGTACAGTGTTAAAGATGTGCTGGCATGTTCGTCCAGAGGTACATTGGTCCCTACTTGTACTGCCTAGGGTTCAAAGAATTGAGAAAAAGTCCATACCACATACCACACAACTAGGCAGCCTTCCATTTATGATTGAATGGATTATTGTGCTGTCGACATAACAACTTTTTATCAATCAACTAAAAAAACAGATGAGCTTTATATCATCTGTCTCATGGATCTCAAGATGTGAAAAGGGGGGGGGATTTACTTTACTTTATATTTGATTACTAGACTGTTGATTTCCACTCAAGTCTTATATTAATTGGGAATTTGATAAACTAGACAATGTCATGTAAGTCAATTGAACTTCAATGTTGCCAACTAAGGAATTAAAAAAATGAACTAATTACATAAGAGCTATGAAAATTTGATTCTGCAGTTCTAAAAAATTAATTAAATCATATAACTTGTAAAAAATACATAGCTTGTCAACACTAACTTTATTCTGTACACCAAAAGGTCTAGCTCAGTGATGCCCAGCCTAATTCGACCTGCGGGCCATTTTAATTTCCGACACTGGTGTCACGGGCCACATGACCGAAAAGATACAAAAACAAAAAATAAAACCTGTGGATTTAGCACTTACATTCATTAGTGAGATGTTTAAAGTTTGTCTTCTTTTATACTCTTCGAAAAAAAATGGCTTCATTTCACTACTTAAAATGTGAGCAACATTATATCTAGCGTAACCACAGACTCATTTTCTTATCTCTTTTTGGCAACTATTCAATCCTTCAATCTCTTGGCCAAGTTTAACAATATTTTTTTCTCAGCTTAAATCAAGATTGCTGCCATATTTGTTTGTTTTTTTAACCAACCTCACTTTCTTTACTAATCAAATCTATTGGCTTATTATCATGTTCCACAAAGAAGTAAAGATCCGTTCACTTTTACTTTTAGATTACACATCTAGTACAGTTTTGTAAACAAAATGTTATTGTTCATGGTACCAATCCATCAGAGAAAAAGTTTGGGTCCTAACGTAAGTAACATAACTTGATCAACCTTTTTGGAGAGGGGATTACTTTTTGTGCCGTCGTTTGGGCGGGCCGGGTGGAACCACTTCGCGGGCCGGATCTAGCCCCCGGGCCGTAGTTTGGGCATCACTGGTATAGCTAGTTACAGTTTTCCACTAAAGTTTGGCCAGTTGCATTTACACCATAGATGAAAATCTCTAATTGCTGTATTTCAATTATAGAAATAGAAATTTTTAAATGAAATTTGCATACATAGAGAATTCCTTGTGTAATTTCTTTTCTTTCTGCATTTAAATCACAATAATTACTAAATGTTTCAGCACATGAGTGATCTAGAAATCCAACGCAGGGCTGTTGCAGGGACACTTTCTACCTGCAGCGTGAAGGCTAACACCATCAAACACATATCTAACAATCCAGATGCATTTGTCTCCCTTGCCAAGGTTTGCTATGCGACAATAATAAACTGTCATATTTATTAACATAACATTATTTGATCAATTAGTTTGAATGTTTGAAGAGATTATTTGTTTGCATTACTCTTTTAGTCTTGAATTGTCTTTTTTTTTAGATTAAAATTAAAATGTGATTAAAAGTTTTTTATTTTAAGTATTCTTACCATGACTATTTGGCATCCTTCAGTTGGCGACTATGGATCCTCTCATAGAAATGAGATGAATCCCTTAGCATTAGCTATGGTTTTGGCTACAAGATTTGTATTTTAAGTATTCTTACCATGTTTATTTGGCATCCTTCAGTTGGGAAGTGACTATTGATCATCTTTCTACACACACAGCAATACTGTTGATGTATCCAAAGAAACAGAAAGTGCAGATACAGTTTGGGGTCAGCGATGTCCTAAGTCCTATCAGGGTGTAGCACTGTGTGCTGCTAATTGTCTAGAGCTCCTTATTTTTCCTCAAGATCCTGAAGCCTTTCCCATAATTGGGTATAACTGAAAGACAGCGGAGGTTTGAATTCAGATTTTTTTCTTCACGTAGGTGGTTAGCCAGCTTTGGCTAATAATCCCCTTCTGCCCAAAGCTTACTAGGCACCAGTTGCTCACTTTCTAGTATTAGTGAAAACAGCTCTTCCTGACTCAATATCTGAGCCACACATGAAAGCTGTAAGTTGGGCTGTTGTCATTGGCTTATTGAGGCATTGTATTTATGAAGCATTTTATAGTGGAGTGCTTGTATCCATTACTACTTCAGGCAATGACATTGGGAAACTATGACTAAATACAAAAGAAATATATAATTCTTGTTGTTTTTTGTTTCAGTATTTATAGCAACTAAGATTTCTATGTTTATTTTTTTAGTTTTAAAAGTTTTATTTATCATCTTTTGTCTTCACTCTTTACATTCTGCTTATGTTACTCTAAAAATACATTTCATTAACAGTTAGACATTAAAGGCTATGTACAGTTTTTCTTGGTTTCCTTAGCTTCAGTAATATTAAATCTTTTGTTTTGTTAAACCAGAGTATTGGCCCAGTGGCTGATGTCTTCAGAGTGGAAATAGATTCTGATTTTTTTAAAGTCCCTAACATACTGGTCATGCCTGCATCTAAAGATGGTCAAGGAAAATGTCTACCAAACATTGGGGATAAAGGTAAAATAGTCAAGTGTTTGTCATGTAGCAAGCTGTCCTTCTTAACTGTTCTGCACTGCCATACAGAAAAGTAGCAAGCTGTCCTTCTTAACTGTTCTGCACAGCCATACAGTAAAGTAGAAAGCTGTCCTTCTTAACAGTTCTGCACTGCCATACAGTAAAGTAGCAAGCTGTCCTTCTTAACTGTTCTGCACTGCCATACAGTGTTGGTTAGGCTGGGGTTTTGTGGTAATAGGGAACTAAATTGAGGCTTTCTAAGAGAGTATGATTGACAGTTTTGTAAAGTAGGATGCATTCGTGTGGGTGATTGAGGTCTATTTGGTTTAGAATATTCTGTAAAGTGTCCTATTCTGAGTTGAAAGATTGTAACTTGCTCTTTGCAGAGAAAGAAATTGAGACTGGCATGATGCTAAGTGTGTCTGGACTGAATTCTGTTTTTTTTTTTGTTTTGTATCTTTTGTTAAAAACTATTGAAAATTGCATTTAGCTGTTTCATCATCAAGGTGGCTGTTTGGATGAGTAAAAGATGTCAGTAAATTGCAAATGTTTGTTTGTTGTATAAGTTTCAAATTTTCCTTCAGAACTGAAGATGATTATTGGCCTACCCTAAACTTCCTGTATGGTGGCAGAAGTAGGCAGGGTTTAGATTCAGGACTATCATGGCAACAATCCAAAGTCCATAGCACACAAGCAACTGTCATTAGCCAATTGCTTAAAATAGAATATGACTTTGAGTAATCTTTTGTTTTGAGAGTAGTTGCATGGCTACCATTACTTAATGATACAAGTTGATACTAGCAGCTGGATGAATGACTTGTTAGTGTCAAACTTCCTTTAGAAATGAAGACAATTATATTTTATTTCAAAACTCCTGCCAGAGAATGACAGTGAGTGGTGTTTGAACTTGTATCTTGAGCTTTCTTAGCTATCTTTCTCTAGAAAGAATGAGCCATTTATTAATTTTATCTCCAGCTGTAGTAGATCAAGAAAAATTTGCACTTCTGCCCATTGAGTTCAGAGCACGAGAGGCTGGACATTATTCAGCCACTATCACACTGAAGTCCTTCGATGATATAAGAGTCTACCGCATTGAGTGCACTGTAGTCAAAGAAAGCAACATAGCAGAACTAGAGTTTAGCTCCCCTGTCCATCAAGTGGTCAGTCAGGACATCCCTATTGTAAGTAATTGTAATGTGCTTTACTGGTCAACATTGTAATGTTCTTGTTATTCTGGTACAGGGAGTGTTGCGTCAGTATTGCTAGGGCCTCTTCTAGCCTTATAATAATGTACTTGAGTGCACTAGATTTGCTGGTGCGTAGATATATCTATTTTGACACAATAAATCGTAAGACCACATAAGTGAAATTACTAACAGACTCTGAAGCAGCAGACGAAGTTTTATTATACAAATAAGACAAATAAAAGAATAAAGGCAATTCCAGCCATCATATCAATATATATATATATATATATAAGTCCAAGCATAGTATGAAAATGAAAATCACACTGAGTCCTTAATACTTCAAGTTACATATTCTTCTATAATATAACATCATGCTCCTTATCCCTAGGAGTCTAGAAAACAACTGACTTCTGTCCCATGGTCAGTTACTTAACTCCTCAAAAACCTCGTGCAAAAAGCACGGACTTATGTGTAGTGATTTCAAATCACCATATGTGCCAGGGATTCTCAAATACTTAACTAGATATGTTACAGTAATTCTTTTTTGTTTTTATGTCATTTTGTATTTTGTTTAGACATCTCTATCTTTAATGTTACATTCTGTAACTAGCAAAACACAGCCGAGAAAGTAGAGCTGAATACAGAAAGATCTGAATGTGTTAAAGTATGTGAAATGCTAACTACGTTTTAATGATGGTTTGAAGTCTTTCTAGCGCCATTCAAATTTGGCCAACCATTTTCAATTTGAATTTTGTGTTTAGGTCAACATGACTGACACAGACTGGAATCTCAAGGCTACCATTACAGGAAATGGCTTCTCTGGACCCTCAGAGCTCCTGGCCAAGGCTTACACAACATCTTACTATCCCCTGAAGTTTAGACCAATGAAAGAAGGGGAGGTCAATGTGAGTTCATTTTCATTTACGTCTGGAAATATTTTTTTTTTTTTTTTTTTTTTCATTTATTAAAAAATTCAATGTGACATCACCAGGGTACCTTGGTTCTTACCAATCAAATGGATGGAACAGACCAGACATTTGTTATCAATGGTATTGGACTGCGACCACTAGCACTAGACCACATCAAGCTCATTTGTGCAGCCAAGGCCAGGTATAGTCCCATAATGTCAGACTTCAATCCAAAACATTCAGTCTAGATTTTAATCCTATCTCTACCCAAAGCTTACTAATCATTCAGTCCAGATTTTAATCCTATCTCTACCGAAAACTTACAAATCATTCAGCCTAGATTTTAATCCTATCTCTAACCAAAACTTACAAATCATACAGTCTAGGTTTTTATCCTTTATAACTCCACTTAAAGCTTACAATTCATAAAGTCTAGGTTTTTATCCTCATCTCCACTCTAACTGCAAAATTTTACCAGCTGTTTAAGATTTGATTAAGATCATTAGTTGTTTTTTTTAAATAAATATACTTTTACCATCCATAAATATAATCTTTTATTTTATTTTTCATGAATGCTTTCCAGTTTTTTTTGTAAGTGAGCTTCTCTTGACTGAAATTTATATAGACAAGTGGTTACCTATTTCTTTCATTCATCTCCAGCATTATTCACTCTGTGAATGTCCCGAATGTTACCAAGAAAAAGTTAACTTACAAAGTAAGTCAAGATCTAGGAGTGGGCTGACTGAATGACAGACTATTATTTGAATATTCAAATGAAATAGGTTTACTGACATCTATTCCTATAGACTCATAACTCAAAGCCCAAGGCAATAAGAAAAATGAATATGATGTTTACTTTGTTAACTCTTTCTCTCCTAACTGACGATACGAACGTTGATTCCATCAGAATGTGGTAATAAATTATGGAAAGAAAGAGTTAATCCATCTGAAAATAGTTGAATGACAATAAGTGTTTATGTGGACTTAGTCAGTAAAGTGTGTGCGGAAATGCTCTAAGTAAAGTAAAATTCCCCTTTCAGACTTTGTGGTCTAGGCCCCTAAAGGGCAGATGATGTAAAAGTCATCTGATTCTGTGGCCTACGGTTAACAAGGGTGTCATGTGGTCAGCACAATAACCAACTGCCTTTACTTTTCCCCAACAAATGTCAGGTACCCATTAGAGCTGGGTGGACTCAGAAGCACCCAAGGATCCCAGAATAAAAATCCCAGTCTTCACCAGGATTCGAACCCGGGAATCCAGGTTCAGAAGCCAAGCGCTTTACCGCTCAGCCACCGTGCCTCCAAATGCTCTAAGGGCTAAAACTAATTCTAAATATAGAACTGAGGAGGCAAAGAGTAGTCACAGATTGTTGTGGGACTTTTTCTTTAGGGTGGTGAGGTAAGGAATAATAGAAGTCATTGGACAAAAATATATGCTGGGAAGCATTATATTGTTACCATTCCATTGAAGGATAAAAATAAAGGTTTTGGTCACATTAAACAACATATTTGAACTATTTTACTATTACTATTCAAATATTTTAACATAACAAAGTATGAGTATCAGCTCATCAAAAATTAATAACATCTTATGATTACTTTGGTTAATCAACAATAATAATCAGCTTCACAAGTTTGGTTGAAGATGACAATCTCATGTCTTGTGAACTGATGGCTGTGGAGATTTTCTTAAATTTTTTTGAAATTAATATTAGTTTTATTGGATTTGTTTTTTTGTCTAATATTGGGTTTATTGTTTTTTTTTTGTCTAATTTTGGGTTTATTGGATTTGTTTTTTTGTCTAATATTGGGTTTATTGGGTTTGTTTTGTTTCTTGTCTTCATTTTTTTTTTTAAGTTTGTAAAGTTTATTGTTGTTGTATTCAACGCAATGTTAAGTAGACACGTTTTTAAATGTGTATAGAAGATGACCACTGGTTTTATTTGATAGGTCGAGTCTGATCTGCCGTTCATCTCTGGGCCACAACACATTACAGCTTTACCCAACCAAACCTGTTTGTACACATTCAATGTCAGCCCTAACAAGAGGGGAACATACAAAGGTGTCCTGGTCTTCACAGCCAGAACTAACATTGACAAGTAGGTCCAGCTTAGATGTTCATAGATAGTTCAATGAGTGTTAATATTTCAATGTTGTTGAGCCTAATGGGACAATGAAGACTTTAAAATTTTCTGCTTAATATTTATTTTGTATTAAAATGTTATCTGTATTTATTGCTTTTTGGTTACAGACACACACACCATATTCATTTGTTTATTTTGTTAAGACATTCACGAATTATCTTTCTTTTTTGTTCCAGACACACACTACATAACCTTGTTTATCATTTTGTAAACATTTTTGCCTCCAAAACTTTCTAATGTTTAAAAAATGTGGACAAAAAAATAGTTAACTGTTTTAAAGTTTAAAGACACAATATTATATACAAAAATATATTTCTATGCATTTGAATTTTTCAAGGCAACTTTATTTTTGTTAGTTAAATTGATACCTTGCAACAAGTAAGACATGTGCTCTTTATCATATTGGCTGGTCTGATGAAGAGGACACACTGGCTGGCTATAATGTTAAAACCCATTGCCCGATTCTCTTCCAATAATTAAAAAAACAAAATTGGCTTTCAGTCATAGTAGTTCTAGTGTGTGATCAGACAGTTTAAGTTCCATTCAGATAACTGCCTGATCATTTGGTACACACTTTGGACTGTCATAAAGATGGTCATGACTTCTAGCCCTACCTGTGCTGTTCCTTGCCACACACTTCTGTACTGCAGTAGGTTCCTGCTGAGATGTATTCAATTTCTCTTCTGAAGGAACATCTGTAACTTATCAGAGAAACAAACAGATGATTTGATATACAGTTGATCTGATGTACAGTTGATCCAATGTATAGTTGATCTAATGTACAGATGATCTGATGTATATTTGATCTGATATACAGTTGATGAGGTGTATAGTTGATCTGATGGATAGTTGATCTGATGTACAGATGATCTGGTGTATAGTTGATTTGATGTACAGTTGATCTGCTATACATTTGATTTGCTATATAGCTGATTTGATATACAGCTGATCTGAACTATAGTTGATCTGATGTACAGTTGATCTGATGTTTATTCTTTTGTCCCCCCAGAGATGTTGACAGTGATGGAGAAGAGTACAGTTATGAAACAGATAATGCAGACTATCTGGGCTACAGATTGTGGTATGCTCTCAGTGTGGACGTGAAACCCTCCTTGCCAGAGAGGACTATCAACATTACATGTGCTTGCCAGGTGAGAACAGTTACATTTGTTACATGCTAAATCTGCACACAAAAAATGTATTGATGTGTTATAAGATAAGAGAGATAAGATAATTTTTATTGATCCAATCTAATGGAAATTCAGTTTGATTACAATTGACAACCTCAGAGTAACTACTGTACAAAAACAATACTGATGAAAAATTCTAACAACATTCACATACAAAAGACATACACATTCACAACCAGCGCTTTATGAATTTGACTTCTATGTACTTCTCGATGACGACAGCTGATCTCGTAACACTCTGACTGAAAATGGGATAAATGAGTTTTTAAATCTTACAGTTTTAGTCTTAATGGAAAGGAGACAACCACTTTGTTCAGATCTTATGTAACAGTGGTTTAATTATAAAATCCTATAAAAGTAAAATCTTTTGTATTAAACACGTATTTAGTTAATTTGACTTTGTTATATGAAGTATAGTTCCCATTTCAGACCTTGAGATCTATAGGGCAGATGATGTAAAAGTCTGTTATATGAAGTATAGTTCCCATTTCAGACCTTGAGATCTATAGGGCAGATGATGTTAAAGTCTGTTATATGAAGTATAGTTCCCATTTCAGACCTTGAGATCTATAGGGCAGATGATGTAAAAGTCTGTTATATGAAGTATAGTTCCCATTTCAGACCTTAAGATCTATAGGGCAGATGATGTGAAAGTCTGTTATATGAAGTATAGTTCCCATTTCAGACCTTGAGATCTATAGGGCAGATGATGTAAAAGGCTGTTTCTATGGCTGACAACTATTGAGGGTGTCATGTTGCCAGCAAAGCGACCAATCATTTTCCTTTCTCCAGCTAATATCGGTACCCATTAGAATCGAGAGGACCATGGGTGCCCTAAAAATCCCAAAATTAAAAATCCCAGTCTTCACCTAGATTGGAAGCAAACCTTTCTGTTCAGAGTCCAAGTGCTTTACCAATGGCCACCTTGCCCCGTTTCATATACAGTTCATCGATTTGGTAATTAGAATAATGAGTTATCAATTATTGCAATGTTTTTATTATTTAGTAAGTTTAAAAAAGAAAACAAGAAACAAAAAAAAGTGGAGTTATTTAAGAACACCTCCATCTACTGTTAGGTACTCACTTATTAATTATACTTATTTAGCGACGCACCATAAAAGACGCATAGTGAACGGGACTAGTGACGTTTGGGATATGTTGGGTTAGAAACTAAGAAATCAGTTAGCGCTAGGATCTCTTTGGGTGAAGACGTAGTTTTATTCTTATTAGACATTTGACTGTGGCCTATTTCGTTATTAAATTCTCTATTCAATTGTTCATCGGCATTCCTCAAGTCTGTTCTGGTTAAAATCGATGTGTCTTGTTTTCGTGTCAGTATTGGTTAGTTAACTGCATCGAATACACCCGGACAATAAAACTCAAACGCCTGCAGAGTAATTTACAGTTGACTCCAGTGCAGCCTGAAGACAAGCATTAACATCACACTACTCTACTTGTGCTATTGCTGGTCTACAATTTTCCATTATATACTTTTAAATTGTATTATTCATTTATTATTAATTACTAAATCTATTAATTATTGATTTTCAAATGTCCTGAACTTGTCTTTAGAAAAAAACTGTTATGGAGGTTATTGTTCGTAACCCAACACCTCAAGAGCTGACATTAGCTGCTACCATCACAGGCTATGATTTAAATGGACCTCCATCTATAACCTTACAACCTGGTGCAAAGGATGTTTATGCCTTGACCTTTGCCCCTTCCATTGTGCAAGAGACCAAAGGGAGGTAAGCGAGCAGCTGGTAACTATGTACTTGGTATTGTTCTTGAAATATAAGTAGCTAAATTTTACACATATAATAATAATGCTATAGGCCATATTCATTTGTTTTTATAATTTTTTTAAAACTAATTTATTTGTAGTTTTATTTTGCAGTGAGACATTTTTTTTCTTCACATTTATGTTTAAAAGTTAATCAAAAAAAAAAGTTAAAAGTGATTTTATTACAATTACATTCATCAATTGTAACATAAGTTAGCCACATACTGAAACTAATGCAAAGAAATAATATACAAAGAAATGATGTAGTATGATATATATAATTAAATATCAAAACTGATAATATATTTCTTATTTATATTATCACATTTCTAAATATCAGTGAACTAATCTTGTAAATTCATTAAACGCTTAGTCAAATTTTATTTTGCAAATCATTCCAATGAGAAATATCCCTATAAGTTCTTACAATGTTTCCATGTGACTTGTTTCAGTCTTCTCTTTTACAATGAAACTGTTGGAGAGTTCTGGTATGAACTCATTCTCAAATCTGATCCACCAGTTCCAATAACATTACCTCCCTTGGAATGTGAACTTGGAAAGTGAGTACAGAGACTTTTTTTTATCAAACTTTTTTATTTTAAGAGGAAAATCTTGGTCAAACAAACCAAAAATACATTCACCAATGTATACAGGGAGGGACATAATTTTGTCATAAATGGATATATTCTATAAAGATAGATTAAATTATTATTTAATTCAATATATTACCTGTGGACTAGTTTTCACATTTTTGATACCTCAGTTATTAACTTTCTGCAGTTTTGAAACCTTTCATAGAAACATTATTTATGTCAGACCTAAGTGATGCATGCTTCTAAGAAAAACAAATTTAATGTGAGGACTAATCTGATTCGACTAATATTAATTGGAATGATAGAAAACAAAACAATTACATAACTTATGTTGAAATATATGCTGATAAGTAATAACATTAATTAACAAATATGTTTGATACACTAAAAAATGAATTATTTCAGAAGTGGAAAATTTGGTCTAGTGGTATGTCGATTTGGTAGCATGATAGTCAAGCTCATTCCTGATGGAGGTTTGAGCTAAGATGTAATAATCCAAAATATTGTCTGAAACTTGTACACAGACTCATACTATATTAAGCATGTTAAAATGTGCTATCCCTTGTCACAATAGCTAAAAACTAAAAGGCCTATATCAGTAAGATGATCAGTAAAGATTTAGTTCAAAAAATAATTAACTGTATCATCATTTGAATGTTTTAAATATTGTTATATTATCCAGATGGACAACACAAAATATCAAACTGCAGAATCCAACCATGGAAACGCTGGAACTAATACCAGTCATAACAAATTCAAACAACTTTGCTCTTGAAAGAGACTTAGAGAAGCCAATCATTTTGAAAGGGAAGTGCTCTATTGAAGTACCGCTGAGATTTATGCCAACTAATCTGGGTTATGACAATCACATGAGCAGAATTATATTTCAGTGCCGGCAGGTAAAGCTAATTAGCGAAAAAACACATTATGTCAAATAAATTTGCAGAACTCTATCAACAACTACTACTGTAGCAGAACACTATATTCAATCCTTGTTATGTCAAATATATATATACATATATATATATTATATCAAACTATCAAAACACTACAATCAATCTTTGCTATATAATATAAAATATAAAAACACTACAATCAATCTTTGTTATATCAAATAAATAAGCATAACACTACAATCAATCTTTCCTATATCAAATGAATTAGCAAAACACTACAATATATATCAGATAAATGAGCAAAATACTAAAATCTATCTTTGTTATGTCAAATCAATTATCAGAACAGTATGATCAATATTTGTTGAAATAGTAAAACATATAATTAATATTTTATATCAAATAAATTACAAAACACTACATCCAAACATTTTCTATCAAGCATTTGCTAATATTAGATTTTAAACATCTAATACACTGAAGAGTTATTGTAAATAAATATTTTTTTTAAATTTCAGCTTAAAGAATGGATATTTATAGCATCAGGGTCAGGTCTAATACCTCGGCCACAGCCCCCAGTCAGTGTTCACACAGCCACAGGCTCCAACACAACAGTTATCATACCTTTCAGAAATCCAACAGATGTTCCAGTGCTGGTTGATGTTCTGCTCACAGGTGATTGGTTAGAATGATGTCTCAACTATAGACTCAGTTTCTGTTAGACTGAGTTGTAAATAAAGTCATTTCTTTTTTATTTGTGTTTCCATACTCCATCTCTCCTGATTGAACTGCTAGTATTGCAGACC
>JADKLZ010005243.1:27875816-27893969 GCA_021533235.1 Biomphalaria straminea
ACTGCTAGTATTGCAGACCAGGAATTTTTAATAAAGGCTTGACTCAAGTTAACTCTTTCTCTCCATGATTATTTTCAATGTTCTGATGGAATTCTTCATTCTGCCCATTAGTATTGTTTTACCCTGCTATGAAAAAGGTTGAATAACTTTTTTGTTTGTTATCAGAAAATGTTTTATTTGGTAATATACTTAAACGGGAATGCATGTTCTTTTTATAGAACACAAAGATAAAGGCACATTCCTTGTCCCATATGCTAGGACAAATCTGTACAAATGCTCTTTCTTCCCTAGTGCCATTAGAGCATGGAATTGGTTGCCTGAGCTAGCCAGGAAAACCAGTGACTTGGCAGAATATAAGTCACTGGTAAATATGCATGACTGAATGCATGACGCATAGGGCGTAATCATCTTTTTTGAAGTAATGTCTGTATTATATAAGTTAAATTTATGCAATCAAACATTAATTTGAGGTTAAAACAACAATGGTATCATCGATTAGGAGAGAAAGAGTTAATTTGTTTTATAAGCATTCAAAGAGCCTGCATGCCTACAAAAGGGACTGCACCAAAGAGCACCTTATGGTATATCAAGAAATATGTTATGTACAAAAGCAGTTTAAAAAAATAATCGAGAATTACATGTAGAATGTAAAAGGTTTTTGTCGTTGTTTTTATTTGAGAAAAGATTCTTTGTAATCACAACAAATTTCCAATAAGTATCCATAAAGCAGTCTTAGTCATAGTCTTAGACATTTATATAAATTAAGAACTCTTAATACTGAGTGGCTTATTTGATCTTTATTTACAATTAATAACTTTGACATTGAGTTCTAATTGCATCTTTAAATTTCAAGACTTTATTGAAATAAATATTTATCCATTATATATTGTCAACTATTTCAGTTGTGCAGGTTTAATATTCTGCTTTCTTTTAGCAAAAAAATTAATACTACAAGTGTCCTTTGAAAGAAAAACATTATTGATTGTGTTTCCGTAATAGAAACTTTAATCCATCATATATTACTATATATATTACTTTGCAAACCCATTACACATCATCAAAAGAAATTACTTATTCTCACCAAAGTTTTTTTCTTGTTATTTTACATTAGTCTCTTTTCTAGAACTCCTTACCAGGGCCTCGTAATATATAGAGGTCATGGGTCAACCAACCACTGAATGCCCTAAAATATATGTAACTCATTAAAGAATAGGCTTTTTACATTTCATATACACATGGAGTAATTTTAGGTATCATTTTTTTAATTATTATTTATGTAATGTATTTTTAAATGAATAATGTATTTTTGTCTGAATTGATCAGATACTGAACAAGCATCAGATAAATTGTTTGATGGAATGCCAGCTCCAGACTCAGCTTTCAAGTTACTACTGAAACACAACAGCTCGATCATAGTGGAGGCCAAGTCAACTCTAGAAATCCCCATCAGCTTTGCACCCACAGAAATGATCAACTATAAGGCATTTTGTACTGTGGCTATTAGGAGAGAGGATGGACAGCAATGGCCCTATGTGCTGGAAGACACTCTTGGGTAAAGGAAACATTTTTGTTTTCTCACATCTTCAGTGAAGAGATATTCAGGGAATATTCAGGGAATGTTCAGACTTATTATAGAATATAGATATTGGGCATTTTGGTGATTGAGGGCTATAGCTCTGGGCTTCAGTTTCTGGATCTTTAGGGTGCCTCTGAGTCCACCCAGTTCTAATGGATACCTGACATTGGGGAAAAGTAAAGGTCTTTGTGGTGGTCATGTGTCATCCTTGTTAACCAGAAATAGATGACCTTTACATCATCTGCCCTATAGATTGCAGGGTCATGATTGAATAGTATTTCTTTGAAAGCAAGTTTTGTTTTTAGCTAGACCTTCATTCTAGTTTTGGGGGCGTGGTGGTTGAGTGGTTAAGCGCTTGGCTTCCGAACCTGAGGTTCTGGGTTTGAATCCCGGTTAAGAATGGGATTTTTAATTTTGGGATTTTTAGGGTGCCCCTGACTCCACCCTACTCTAATGGGTACCTGAATTTAGTTGGGAAAGTAAAGGTGGTTGGTCATTAGCTGGCCACATGACACCCCCACCCCAACTGGGCCACAAAAGTGATTGGACCATGGTACACTAAGCTTGAAAGTTGCACTAAACAAAAACAATTTCAGTCCTAAAAGTATTTCCAATTTCAGAAATTTATTGTTTTTAATCTAGATCTATTAAAATTTAATGACATGATTGATTGATTAAAAAAAAATTGATTCAATTTCATTTTTAAAAATAATTTTTTATATTTTATTTGTTTAGATGTAGCCTGAAAACCATTCTAACTCAAGAGGCATAAAAATACTCTTTTTTTTGTAATGAAATTTCATCTATGATACTTCTACTAAGAGATAAAACTATTTGGCGGAGTATTTGTTGCAGTGAGCTAGGATCAGTAACAAAATCATTTGTAAAAAAAAAAATATTTAAAAAAAAAAAAAAAAAAGCTCTTTAAAGACTTTATTTGCCCTCCTTACTTAGATTCCTACACCTTGAGATTGGCTATTGGCAACATCTGTAGAAATCGATCATTGGCAAAATCAGCATCCTCTTCCCAGTTATTCACCATATTCAAATTTATTATAATTAGAATAAAAATAATTTTTTAAATTTCTGTCACTTTTCCTAGACATCAGACAAATGTAAACATCAGTTCTCAACATTGTATTTTCCAGTAACAGGTTATCCATTACAACATCTGGACTAAATAAAATTCGATGGCTATACCCTATTGTTGGGATCCCAGAACACAAGATCTCCAAAGATACAACAGCAACGCACATCCTCTGCCAGGCAAGAGACCAGGTGGAACAGAGGATGGAAGTTGTTCTGTCAGGCTGCGCTCCAGGAGCCAATCAAGCCGTGTCTCTGAGAGCAAAGACACCTAAAGACAAAAAGTCAAAAAGTCCTCAAGGAGTTGTAGTAGGGAATAGTAAGTGAATAACATGATCAGTCTAGCTAAAGGAATACAGGGATAGGCCAGATCAGTTTAGCTTAAGCAGTACAGGGATAGTCAAGATTAGTTTAGCTAATGTAGTACAGGGATAGTGCAGATCAGTTTAGCTTAAGCAGTACTGGAAAATCAAGATTAATTTAGCTTAAGCAGTACAGGGATAGTCAAGATTAGTTTAGCTCAAACTGTACAGGGATAGTCAAGATTAGTTTAGCTAATGCAGTACAGGGATAGGGTTCATTCTAGATTCAGTAGTACAGGTATACTACACATTTTTCTAGTTACACCAGTTGAAGGTTATAACAGATCAGTCTAGATACTGCAGTACAGGGACATTACAGTGTTAGACATTATCACAAACAGTATATTTTTTAAATGTTGACAGTATTATTGATACTATGAGATTCCTTCAACAAAGTTCATCACCATTGCAGAATGATGCATAGAGTAGTGTAGATTATACAGCCTACAGCTCTTGCTATATTGCAAGGATGGTAGAAAAACAATTTGTTCATATGGCCTTGTAAAACTAAAAAAAATTTTTCATTGTTTATCTTATACATAAATAATTTACTGACATTCCTTGAAAAGAGTAGATAATGACCTCCTAAGCGTACTCATAAACAAAAAAAGAGTGAATCTTGGTTATCAGTGTTGACAAATTTATGAGAACAGTAAAAACATAGACTATATCTGAATTTCTCTTAGTTGCTAATGAGAGCTAAAGAGGAGATTTAAAATATGTTGCCAACTACTACTTGTAGGAAAAGTGCTATAACAACAGCTAGAACTTGTAGGAAAGGTGCTATAACAACAGTTTTGTTAATGATTACTTTAATCCACCATTGGTCAATGTTTCACTATATGTCAATATTATTGTCACATTAAGTTTCAAATGTACTAAACATTTTCACAATTCTATAACACTACTAGTGAATGTAATTCTTTAGACTTGGCTTACAAATAAAATGACATACACACAAAAAATCTTCTGTGCAAAAATCTTTGCATTCTTTTCTTTTATTCTGTTTTTTATTTCATTTAGACTTTAGACACATTTTTTTTTATGTGTAAATTAAAAACATTTTTAATTTTGAGGTTTTAGTTTATTTAATCAGCTTTTTTTTTATTTTTTTATTTTTTGCTTCTGTTTTTTTTTTTTTCAAATACAGTTGACTCTTTATAGTCAGACACTTCATAATCCAACACACTCAGTAAGTCAACACACTCAGTAATTCAACACACTCAGTAATTCAACACACTTAGTAATTCAACCCAGCCCAGATGTAAATTCGTATAATTCATGTATACTGTAGTATGTCTACTTCTAGAATGTTGGCTGGCTTAAATTGGGATTTAGTTAAGTATGTGAGGAATGAAATAATTTGTTTTGTATATTTTATATCAACAAATTTAACTTTTTTATCTATTCTTAATTATATCAATGAGAGTTCAAAAGAATCTCTTCACCTTCAACTACTATTGGGGCACCACACAAGATTTGACGACCATCCTACATTCCTCTCTGTCTTTTGCTATGGATAGAACCTCTTTCAATGACAGGCTCGTCCATTCTTTTATGTTGTCTTCCCATCACTTTCTCTGTGTGCCTCTTCTTCTTTTTCCTGGTACTGTTCCCTGAAGAAAGGTCTTTGCGAGCCTTGAAAATCATGTAATATGGCCCATAGAGATTTAGTTTGTATTTCTTTACAACAGTTAGCAGGTCATCGTGGAGAAAATCTTATTGATCATAAACATAATTTTCATATCATATAGGATATGAAGTACAGATAAACTTTGGTAATCCAACATTTTCTGGAAATCTGTACCAACACCCCTCTCCTGTCCCATAACCATCTTACTATCTAGAGTCAAGTGAAATTGTGTTTTTTTTTAAGTTTATTTTAAGTTTAAATCATAACACTGAGGAGTTTATTGAAAAACATAAAATCTATTTCAGCTATGGCGACTGCTGATGAGTTTAGTTTTGAGCTGGTCTATCCAAATGATGAAGTGAAAGAGAAATTGAGCAGTGCTGTCGCTATCAGCATCACAAGACATTACAGAGACACAAGCACTGGACTGGTGACTTTGATATTCACTGTTAGATATGCACCTATCAAAATAATGGAGTAAGTATACCTTTGGTTTAGTTGTAAGGTGCTGGGATGTTCTAGTTTGATTGTGGAAGGTTTCTGGGTTGAAAAGAAACATTTTGTGTTTTTCTTTAAACTAGCACAGCTTACAAAGGGGAATAAGTTAAGAACAGTCAAGGGAGATAAACCTTGTGCTGACTGTATCTTGATAACCAAAGTCTGTAACAACCTTAGATTTAACAATCCTAAAGAACTCCAGACCTTAACTCTTTCTCTCCTAACTGACGATACCAACGTTGATTCCATCAGAATGTGGTAAATAATTACGGAGAGAAATAGTTAAAATTATGTTCTGAAAATATTTGGAGAGACAATTACATTTCTCAGCCAGCTAGTTAAAAGGGGCAAAGGAAACTTTAATGAAGAGTTGAGCATATAGTAGGCCCACAGTTAAAGATGAAAGGAAAGCTCAGACGAAAGTGGTATATAAATGTTATTACTTGATCTGATAGAAAATCTTCTATTTCTAAAACTCAATCTACAAAGTAAAGAAATAATTAGCTCTTGTTTTTATTTTTAGCTTTGTTATGCGCCCCTTCTGTATAAAACTTTTCAAAAAATAGAATACACAAAATCTAAAAAATTAAAACATGATTACAAAACTTTTGCTGAGTTGTCACCACTGAATAATGTGAATTCAGAAGTGAAAAAATGTTTACATATTCATGTAAGCTTATTTAATTGGACTACTTGTAAGCTAATTTAATTGTACAACTTGTAAGCTAATTTGATTACCTGTTACTTATCCCTTAGTCTGTGAACCGTTGGGGCACCAAGCAAGACCTGTAGACCGTCTTTTTCCATTCCTCTCTGTCCTTTGCACTGTTTAGAACCTCTTTCAGTGGCAGGCCCGTCCATTCTTTTATGTTGTCCTCCCACTGCTTTCTTTGTCTGCCTCTTCTTCTTTTTCCTGGTACTGTTGCCTGTAGGAAGGTCTTTGCGAGCCCCGAAGATCTTGTAATATCTAATTTGATTATGATACATGTAAGCTAATTTAATTGTACTATATGTAAGGTAATTTATTTTTTCTACATGTAAGCTAATTTAATTATACAAGATGTAAGCTTATTTAATTTTACTAGCTGTATTATTTTGTTTTCTCTCCCTCTTGATTTAGCTACATTGTTCAGTTCCATGTTCGTGCAGCCACTGGAGGTCTGTGGAGGTTTCCTCTCAGGTTCTCTGCCCTGGAGCCTCCAGTGGATGACACCATCATGGTGGAGGCTACAGGTCTGGGCAAACCTTCTAGTGTTGGCTTCAGGTTGACATCCATGCAAAAGTGAGTTTAAAATTAATCAGTACTAATCACATGGTTTAAATCAGAGACCTGACTGTATATGCAAGGTTATGCTATTTTTTTTTTCTATTATAAATTCTTTATTGGTCTATAAATATATGTGATTTGTAGTTTCATTAGCAATTGCTTGTTTATCAAACATTTTGGGTTTCTTACATGCTTAAAACTAGGAACCAAACTTTTTAGGGTATATAAGTACAGAGGTATGGACTAGGAAGTAGATTATCTTCAACTATGAAGGAACATCTGAATTATGTAAAACACATGACTGTGATAAGGGAAAGGAAAAAACCTTTGGATATTTGTTACAATCCTGTCAAACCTTTTTAAACTGTTTTCAGACCCATGGTTTATCTAAAGTCATAAATGAAGTTTTTATGCCTATTTTATAAAAAAATTCTGCAATAGTTTTCCGATAATCACCTCTGTGGCTAATAACATCTTTAAGATAATCTTATCCATTTGCAGATTGTCATATTATTAAAGAGGCCAATCCTTGATACATATCCACAGTCTCATGTTAGGCATTTTGTAATCACTGCAGACATTTTTCTTTCCTTCTGGTGTGGTTTACCATATGCGACCCAGGACTTCTCTTTAATGCTCTATTTGGGCCTATATTGTTCTTTTTTCTGCCAACTTGCAGACCTCTAGTAGATCATTAATCTCATACTAAATCTACATCTTTCATTAAATTTTCAGTTTAATGATTTGACAGAAAACTAAATTGAATGTCACCTGTTGAGTAGCCTACCTGTAAAAAAATTATTTTTTTTTTCAAAGCATATTTATCATTTTATTTTTCAATATGAATATGCAAATTATGAGAATCTTCTTATTGTTGTCAGTTTGTTAAGATTTCTTATTGATGAAAAATAAAATGTCCTGTTTGGTAAACACAATTACATATTTCATATTTATAGCTACAACATATAAAATGTATAGTAATTTTATCAACAAAGTGTTTTCATAAAATTTTAATTTTGTACAGCTCATAATTTTGCTAATAAATCCACTTTAGAACTCTATTGAATGTGTCTATTTCCAGGGAAGCAGCAGAGTTCACTGCATTCTTTGAGCCTGGCAGTGACCCAGAGTTTACAGTTAGCCCTGAGACTGGAGAATTATTGCCTGTAGATACACCTGGAACTTTGTTTACTGTGAACTTCTTGCCCACAGTTTATGGAAAACTTTATCATGCAAAACTCATTGTTCAGGTGAGAGCTATGGTCATAGTACAGAAAACATTGTTCAAGCTGTTTCTGTAAATCTTAGTTTTTCAACAATGTTCAACCTTTGTTTCTGTAAATCTATTTTAATTGTTAAACAATGTTAAACCTTTGTTTCTGAGAATCTATTTTAATTGTTCTAAACTTTCATCAATTATTAGCTCAATTAAAAATATTTCAATTAAGTTTAATTTAATTTCTTGAAATACATTGTTTTTAACACTTCAATGATCTTTTTTATTTGACTGACCCAATTCTTCACATCTTTCTTTAAATATCCAAACTTTATGAACGAAATAAAAGCATTGTCTTAAATTCCAAAGATTAAGGACAAGAGCAGTGAAAAGTCAGACCCATTAGTGACCTGCATATTTTGCCACTTCTGATGCATGCAGACGAAGCTGTCACCCTACTGGCATCTATATTAGTTGTCTGTTCATTGTTCATGTCTTGGTCTCAAAAAGTTTGTTCCAGGACCTTAAGAGGTCATCTGCTGCTGCCAGCTGCTTTCTTCTGTGTGGTTGAGGGCTTAGTGGAATCTTCTTAAAAGCAAACAAAAGCATTCTAAATATATATATATATAAATTTATTTTGGTGGGGGGGATTCCTATTTTATAATAGCTTTGTACTCTGCTACAACACACATTTTTTTTTACCCCAAAGCTAGACAGAGCTTACCAATGAGGGGGTGATGAAGAGTCTTGGATCAGAAGAGAGAACATTATTTCTGAACTGCTGTTCTATTAGAAACACCTGTATTAAAAAAAAAAAACTCCTTTGAAAAGTCTGTAAGACTAAAACTTTCATTTAAGAGCCACTAAAACTGAAAACCATTGAAAAACTCCAAAGCTCCTCACATATTCTCGTTGCGATTTTACTTTTCAGTCCATTTGTTTGCAAGTAAAGCTTTACTTTCCTCAGTTTTAAATAGGCAGATCAAAGATTTAATAAACTTTGGTAATATAAAAAAGGCTGCCTGCTTAAGCCTAGATGTCAATTGTTTTTATTTTTTGTTCCCTAAAAATGTTCATTAAAGTTATTATTTTACAATCAGAACAAGAATGTTTTTATTCTCTGCAGACATCTGACATGCAGTGGAGTTACATGATAAAGGGAGTCTTACCTGAGTACAAGCCTCCCAGGGGCGTATCTGCACCCCCAATCTCAGGCCCACACCCAGAGCTAAAAAAGCAGCATTCCAGGAGGAACTACATTCGTGAAAACATGAGACTGATAGCCACCGCTGTATCCTCGCCCATCAAGGGGGCACCCCTCACGAACATGACCCACAAGCAACAAATTTGTGTTTAACAACTTAAGACTGTATTCTTGTTTCCTTGATACAATATTGTTTTAACAGACAACTATTTCTTCCTGCTATTATTGTCTTCATTAGCTGTTATTAAAGTATTAAAGTTATTAAAAACTTTTAGCCAAAAAAATATTTTTTAAGTTAGGTTGATATTCTGCTAAGAACAGCAGCTGACCAGGAAAAATGGAAGGATTGGATGTGCAAACTATCACAACACCCTTATGACAGTCAACGGACAGATGAGAAAAAAAAGGGTTTTAAGGAGTTACTATGATATCTTTGAAACTAAACCTACTTTTTTTTCCAGATTTATAGTTTTAGAAGTTGAGTTCAAATTTATATACTTGAAACTAATAATTGTCATGAAAATATTTTTTGGCAATCAAGTTAATTTTTTTGAGTTTTCAACAAATCAATGAGGATGTTTGTCCCACGAAATAATTGAAATTCACCATACAATTTACTGTTTATTACTTAGGCCATAAGTCAGAGCTGAATAGGAGGTTTCCAAAGCGTTAAGTATGTATATTAAGTAAGCTATACAAAATTGATTTGTATTGTATTTTTTATTATTATGATTTTTTATATTAATTTAATAAAAAAAAAACAGTATTGTAATTTGTATATTTACTTTTTATTATTTGTCAATTGACTTTCCATTGGAAAGTGCTATACATGATTTTTTTGTTTTTAAAATTAATATTTAAATTCTGCCCATTAAATTGTGATGTATTAAAATTCATTCTACATTGAGCATTAATTTCAAGTGATATATAAAACATGTCTTATACATTTTGATGTTACATTTACAAACCTGAAGTCCACAACTGCTGTGATACTATCTAATAAACATTTTTTTTGTTTTTAAATCTGAGTTTGTCATTGATTTATTGTGCAATAAAATTTTTTTCAATTTTTTTTTTTTGCAAATTATTTAACTAGTAAATATTTGTAAAAATTTTGCCCACCTGTGGGAAATGGTTATATCTGCGCTGATTGTGGCAAAATATGTAGGTCGCCATTGGGGCTATGTAGCCAGGAAAATACTGCATTCCTCATTAATGTTCAGACTTTAAGACAGGCCTTATTTTTATTTTAAGAAATCAATGACAAAAAGGGTAAAGACTAATTCAGTATCAGTGTTCCAAGATAATAAGATTGAAATGTGCATTGGCTGTGATAAGCTATTAATAAACTTTTACTTGCAGTGAATTAGTGGAAAAGTCATTACAACTAATTCGAACCTCATATCACCATTAAGTTTCCCTAGCTTAAAATAGTTTTTTTGATGAATAATTTCTACAATGTTCTTGTGTGATTTTGAAAACATTCAATGTATGCTCAGTGGCATAGCTAGGGTGGGGGGAGGAGGGGAAGAATTTGAAAATCACCCCAGGCACCCACTTGAAGGGGGCCCCCAAATGAGTGTTTTTTTACATTAAAAATTAAATGTAATCAAAATGCAGAGCCCCCCAAAACGATGGAAAATTCCTAGCTACGCCCCTGTGTATGCTAGATATTACATGTAACTTTTTTATGATGTTTAAATAAGATGGCAATAACTAGCTTCAAAAAATGATCTCTCTCTTGGTTTAATTTAAGTTTTCTTAACATCTTCTGCGCCTGTCCTCTTTAAGGGCTTTTCTCAGGGCCTCAAATGTATGTTCCACAGCCTTTTAGAGGTCATCTGCAGCCTAGCTACTTTCCAGTATGCCAGTGAGGGCAAAATGGCACCTGAGTTGATCTTTATTATTATTGATACTAGTAATATTACATTCATTTTCAAGTATACTTTGAAGTGCAACAAATAAAGAAATGACAGCAAGAACAATATAACTCAGTGTGAATATAAAAATTTAATAACACAATAGTTGAAAACAGTTCATGAAAGTTGTACAGCTCTTTTCTTTAGTTTGACAACAGTCTAGAAGTCTAAAAATAAATCACACATCAAATGTTGAATACAACCTCAGTTTTTATAAATAGTCATTAAAAAAACAGTTTGAAACATGTTTTTGGCGTCTTTAAAAACTATGTTTAAAAATATTTTTTTTTGTATTTAAAAAAAATATATATATCACAAATAACAAAACTATAATACTGATTGTTTCACAGCTTCGTTGAATAATGATTCGTCAGTTTATAGGTTATACAATCAAATTAGCACTGGCGGAGATCATCCTTATTCCAGTGATAATCTTAGCAGCTAATATATATCTGATTGAGTCTACAGAGAGAAAAAAATCACCTTCATTGCCAGAAGTGTTTCTAATGTGTGGTAGAAATAGATAAAAGTTTTCAAGTATGCACTTTTTTTAACTTTTAGATCATCTTTCAACACACTAAAAAACAGTGACCAACAAGAAGGGATTTTTAAAATATAGATCTAAAAATAAGTTAAACTATTTATTACATAAAAAAAATTATAATTTTGTTTTGTATTAGCTATTACAAATGTATATATATTTTATATACATTTTTTTTCTAGGCAAGGGCAGACAACTGATGAAAATAAATTAATAACACAGGAAAGGGGAATCATCATTGTGGGTTTTGTTGTTTAGGTCTTAGTGTTAGTTACTTTGGTTGCTATCACAAGTTTGAAGGCTCAGCCGCCCAATTTCTTCTCTTCAGCAATGACGGCCTCCACACCTCTGCGCATTTCCTGGATGGCCTGGATCTCTGTCAGTCCTAGCCTCCTCTTGTTAGAGATGTCGTAGACGCCACCTACAGACTCTGTGTGCTCACCGTGAATACCTGCATCAAGATGTATACTGTTTAAGTTTTCATGGCAATGTATATATCAGATTATAGGAACATAACATATTCAAATCATGGGAACATCTCTAATTTTTAAGCCATGGCAATTTACTTGTAAAGGAAACATGAAATTTTAAAGCCAGTTCAATATATTGATCAGGGGACATCCAATTTTTAAGCCATGGTAACGTATGTATCAAGGTAACATCAAATGTTAAGCCACAGCAATGTATTGATCAAGGGAACATAATTAAATGATAAGCAACATCAAATTTTTTCCAAAATTTGCAAACAAATGTGTTAATTATCAAAGATAAATTAAAAAGGAAAATGAATTTCAATGTGAGCATTCCTCAATAGTTAGATGATAAGCATTGGGAACCATTATTGACAGGCTGCAATAAGTTTAATGTTAAGTTTGCTTACTTATTGTGATCTATAAAAATAGGAGATACTTCTTAAGTGACAAAGTATCCTTGCAATAACTAGTCTCTAAAATACATATATAATAGAAAGAAACAAACTGTCCTTTACCTCTGGCTTGAATGTTATATTTGTCACAGAATGCCTTGAAGTCTGGTGTCTGTGATAGTTTGGGAATCTTGATATGGACAGATGCTCTCAGGGTGGTGCCCAAGTTGGAGGGACAGAATGTCAAATAGCCCAAACCTTCACGCTTGGCAAATGACAATCCACTGCTCTCTAGGGCTTTAATAGCCTAGCAAAGAAAAACAAATATTGTAGCATCCCCACGTGTACTTAACAATTTTTAAGCAAATAATTAGACTTTAGAGACTCTAAAAACAGGTGGAGACCCTTGACCATAATTTCTTCCAGTCACTAGGAATGAGAAACTAACTTGTTGATTTCCCTTGTCTGAAGAGCTACCAGATTACTCTGCCATCTATTCTCCACATTCAGGTATTACATTTTTGTTTTCAACGCCTAAGAAAATAGTTTCCCCACAAGAATGTGTGGAGGCATGTTGGCTGAGTGGTAAAGTGTTTGACTTTCATGGCGAGGAGGTCTCAGGTTCAAAAGTTGGTGAAGACGGGGATTTTGAATAACTGGATTTTCATGGTTTGAGTCCACCCAATTTTAATGTGGGTACCTGACCCTCATTAACCATGGGCAATTGAAACAGATGGCCTTTACATTATCTGCCCCGTAGATCACAAAGTCTTAATGTGTTACTTTACATTATACTTTACAATACTATGTATCTCAAGACATTTGATTGAATAAAACATCTCATTCATAATTTATTAGGAAGTGCAAACTTGTACTTTTAATTTATATATCAAAAATTTAAAAATAAATTATTTATAAACAAAACTTTCTGATACTCTAAGGGACATAATTAAATCATACCTTGACTAGTCTGACGTATACTTCTTTCAGGTTGCCTCCCTTTTGCATAGAGATAAATCTAAGGTGGTCCTCCTCATTGACCCAGACCAAGAAGGTTTTGTTGTCATTGAAGAAGATTCCACGACCAGTGGGCCAGTCGTTGTAGCCTCCAGCTGCCCTCAAGAATCTAAACAGAAAAGTGTAATATGTAATTCCTCTTATACAAACATGGAAAATTCTTCAGCATTGGGTGGTTACTAACATTAACATCGATTATCTCCCAATTCCCTTCTAAAACAAAATTGGTCCTCCTTGGGTAGATCTATACATCTTTCAATAAACTTTAGGCTTGCGCAACATGCATATCATTATGTTTGGTCCAAAAGCTATGTTTTACATATTTAAATGGAGGGTACTGACTCTATAATAACTGAATATTAATGTCTAAGAAGTTCGTTTTAATTACCAACTGACCAATGCTTCTTATTTAAGTCTTTGCCAAAAATTCTTTAATAGGAATTCAACTCTGGGTTTATTACTGACCTGTCACTGTCGTTGAAAAGGAAGTGGTCATCTGTCAACTGTTTCTGGGTTTCCTTGGTCATACCAGTAAGTGGGTAGTAGGTACCCTTAAGCTCGCCCTCGAGTTTGTTCAAGGCTTCAACTGTTTTCTTCTCCATCTCAACACGATCCTTTCAAAGGAACAAATTCAACATGCTCATTATCTAGTGTCAATGAAGGTCTTTAAAAAAAGGTCATTCAAACAGTTTGTTTCAGCAAGTCAAAAAAAGGTCATTAAACAATGTCAAGCAAGGTCACTGAGCACACCTAATAAGGTCATAAAGGGTGTCAAACAAAATCATTATACAAAATAAAAAAGGACATTTTACAAGAACAAGAAGCTCAGTAAACAGTCCAAACAAGGTCTTTAAACAAGTGAAACAAGATAAACTAACCAAACAAAACAATGTCATTAAAAAGTCCAAGAGGTCATTTAAAAGTCAAAGAGGTCATTTGAAAAGTTAAAGGTCATTTTAAAAGTTGAACAAGGTCATTGGACAAGTCAAATGAGGTCATTGAACAAGTCAAATGAGGTCGTTGAACAAGTCAAATGAGGTCATTGGACAAGTCAAATGAGGTCATTGGACAAGTTAAATGAGGTTATCTCTTAATTTGTACATACACACCAAAATAAAAATCTTTAACAAATTAAATGAAAACTAATCGGAAGCTACATCTAAACATAAAGAATCTATAGTCTATCTATACAGTTCTTGTATGATTGATATATATTAAAAAAATCAGTATGTTAGTATGAAGTGAAATTTACCTCCAATTTCAATACAGGGGGGAATCCATAGCTGTCGTGGCTGCGACCAACGCGGACACGGGTGGACACGATCAGGTTACCTTCGGGGTCAAGGTCGCCGAAGTCGAGCTTGTCCACATCACCGAAGTCTGGGTTGGGGTGGTTCAGCTCGCTGACCTTGTGGTAATCCTTGATGACGGCGTCCAGCAAGGGAGCAAACACGGTGTAGGCATCGGGGTCAGAGGCGTACACTCCAACGCCAGAGTCAGTGTTTTCACATCCTGAGAACAGAAAGATACATTTTATGAGGGATATGTGGCAGCTGACTTATATCACTTAGCACTAAAAAACGTCTTTGAATTCAAGGGGCTGAACAGACTATCATCAGAGTTAGAAAATGATATTCAAATTTTCTAAAAGTAAAAACATGGAATGTTTTGTTTTGTATTTTTTCGTTTATTTTAATAATGCAATCATCAGCTCAGAGCACAGTTATCATTAAATGGTCGGTAGCAGTGACTTATAGATGAACTCGAGACAAACGAAGCCAAAAAGATAGAGTCTCAAAAAAGTGTATTAAACATTTGTTTATATTATAATAAACATCAAGTTACATTTTAATAATACTTGTAGATTGTGAACAAAATAAAAAAAAAGAATATTATTAAATATCAATATACTAGGTCTGAAAGTTGAACTTTACTTTTTTTTTTATTGAAAAACGTGCGAATGAAGTGCCAAGGCTTTTGTTGACATGCACAGGCCATTGTTTTTAATTGCTGTTGTAAAACGCATCTTCTGTAAAGCGAATGTTTCAACATGGTCAGATCCAAAAATCTTTTCTAGACCATGAAGTCAACATTATAGATCTCAAATTATTTTTTGTTTCAACCCTTTAAATAATTGGCAGCTCGTTTTTTTTTTTATTTTACGAGATGAATATGACTTGTTTTTCTTTTTTGAAATCATAATTATACTGAACACTAAGGCAACAAATTAAACATGCATTCAATCTGTCTAATGGTCAATCAAAAGTGATGTATGGTTTTGGACTGACCACATGTCCCTCCCCTATGTGTTTACTTGGCTGTTTGATTTACGGAAACAAAAATTCATTGACCTTTAGACTAAAACACTGAATGTGACTTTGTGCCTCTCCTCCAGACTTTTAACCACAACACATTCAACTTACAGACACACACACACACACACAGATGTGTAGGCCATCACACCAAATGTACACTATAATTTCAATGAGGTCACGGCTTCACTATTGAATGTCTGCATTAAACAAGTCTTTGCCACCCCCTCCTCCTCCGTTGTTTCTATTTCAAAGGTACGTGTGAACCAACTCAAGGGCAGAAGGTTGCCTCTAAAGATGTAGTATCTAAGTCCTGCAGAAGTGGGTGCCGAAATGAAGAGCCTATAATCCAAACTACAACCAACAAGTTTGCCCAACACTAGAGAGATAACTATATTGAGATCCAAGTCGTGATTTGAAAGGAATCCCATGTGTATTAGTGTACAGATAAGAAGGTGTAATGAGTCAGACGAGACACGTCACACACATGCACGTACACAGAAGGAAAAAAAAACCGTTGCTGTGTTCGTTTGTGGACACATTGAACTAACAATAGGATCATTTTATTTCAATTTGTTTTACACAATCTTCAATTTAAATAAAAACGCTTAATAATAAGAAGTAGGAGATCCAGCCAGAGTTAAGGGAGGGAAGGCCACAGCCCAAGGGAGTCCACAAGAATGGGGCCCCAACAAGACAGAAAAAAAAATCCATATTTCGACGGGTCAGCAACTTCAATATTATTCTTTTTTCGCAATTTGACCAAACAATACTTTAAGTTTTACAGTTGACAACACTGTCATGGTTAAAAATGTCCGCTGTGTGCTCGTATTCTAGTAATATCTTACGGGTTTACTACATTGAGTAAACCCTAAAAATTCAAATTTATGTTATTAAAGTAGGCATATTAAAATTAATTCACAATCGCTATCTTTCTTGTATAATATAGCGTGCTTTTAGATATTAGTATATTTCAAATAGGTGGTTTGTCCATTGCGCAACAGGCCTAAATTGTGCCGATGTGCCAAAACTCAAACTCAATAGGTGTTTTTTTTTTTTTTTTTGTTTTTTTGTATTAAAGCGTTCGAAAAAGATGTAGGAGTCTCAAAGTTCTTCCCCGGGGATTCTACTTACCGGGCCCAGCAATTAGATCAATGAAGTGTATGGATTTCCGAGCAATGAAAATAGTCCCTGAAATGCTAGTCTGCTAGAGGGGAGACAACTTTAATAGGCCTACATCTAACTAAATTACTGAAGTTCTTACGAAAGATAATTACGACCAACGAATGTCCCGCGCGTTAATCTCGAGGTGCATGGTAATTAGAGACTTGAACTCTGGTTTTCCTGGAGATACATTATCCTTACAGACCTAATAAGAATTTTTTTTTAATTTGACTTTTAAAAAAAAAAAAAAAAAAACTTTGGCACAGTAAACGTTTTAAAAGTTATTTAACACTTTTGAAGTGGTCAGGTACAAATATAAACAAATACACCTACTGCCTTTATCATCCTATTGGTTTATTGTTCATACAGATTTAACGTCTTTGAGGGAAACGTGTTTTTTTTTCTTTTAGATCGAGAGAACGTAATTAATACTTTGACATAAACTAAAATCTAAATCTAGTCTACCAACAATTTAATAAAGTCAAAACGAATTAGATCTAGAATGCATTTGATGGATTCTTCCGTAAGTTCTATTGAGCAACTAGATCTAGTCTAGACAATCTCTATTCGTTGAATGCATGACTATGTTCTAATACTAAACCTAGATCTTCCCAGATCTTCAATTCTATGTAAAATAGATCTAGATCTAATCTAGATCTAGTAGAAATGCTATGAGATCACTTTTTTTTTCTCTCTAACTCTCCTGGGTTTCTGCTAGTCTATCACCATACATTTAGTCTTGCTATGGCTAGATCGGATGACACATACCTGATCGTATACAGTCCGCAAGAGTTCCGCCGAATTTTGTTTTCAAACATTTTAATCTTGTATAAATATTGTTGGTCAAATGTTTTTTCAATAAAGAATGACTTTCAGTGGCCCCGATCAGCTTTCTGTATAATCTTTCAACTTCTGCGCAAGGGTCCATTTTGAAAAAAAAAAAGATCTCTACAGATTTATACCGAAATCAAAGTCCACGCAGCCGGCTAAAATTTAATTGAATGTGTGCATCTAAACGGAAACCCGTCAGTCAATATGCTGATTAGATGTGCAAAGTTTTGGTGATCGTTTTTTTTTCTTCAAGTTAAAAAAAAAATGGATTCGATTGAGATAAAAAAAAATGGTGTACGTGCGCAAGGACTTATGACGTCATATGAAGAAAACCAATCACATTTGATAAGACTCGTGTGTTCTTGTAGCCTCATGAGCTCGATTACGTGAATATCAAAAACTCAAGTCTGCACCAGCCATTTGCCTCCCTTCGCCTTGTTTTTGTTCGTATCAGTTAGGGGCTACATAAGTTGTGAATATTCTAAACATTGTTGAACTGAGGTATAGATACAAACTACATTTCTCTGTAACAACTTAGAGCAAACTTTGTCACTACTTTTGATAAGCTTGGATTTTATCATTGAATTTTCAGAGGAGCGAGAGAAGAAGAAAATGTGTGTGTGTGTGTGTGTGAGATAGAGAGAGAGAGAGAGAGAGAGAGA
>JADKLZ010005243.1:27913662-27925737 GCA_021533235.1 Biomphalaria straminea
CTTGTGAATATCTTCAATCAGGAACGTAAGTCTTGTGAATATCTTCAATCATGAACGTAAGGCTTGTGAATATCTTCAATCAGGAACGTAAGTCTTGTGAATATCTTCAATCATGAACGTAAGGCTTGTGAATATCTTCAATCAGGAACGCAAGTCTTGACAAATAAACCACTGTGTAGAATAACGTTGTTCATCGTTTTAGTTTCAAAAACACACTCAATAGGATTCAGATATCTTAGTAATTAATTAAATTAAATGCATTCTTTTTTAAATATCTTCTTCATTTGACATACGGGAATAACAAAACAAAACAAGGGAGAAAAATTGTAAAAATCACACAACTGTAAAGCAGTTACTTCCCTTACATAAAATGCTCTTCGAGCTTAAGAATGTCAATGAATTATTTGCTTTAAACATGATATCTAATTTAGTTACTTATTCTATATGAAACATTTTTTCGTTCATCTTAACCAGATATCAAGGTTTCTTTCCTTGATTGATAATGACTCATACATCAAAATATGCCCATCTCAGAGTACTCGTGGACAAAGCGTATGTTTACACAGAGCTTATATCAACACACTTTGTCTGGTACAATTTGTAGACACATTATTTCCCCACACACCCAATCTCGGACCAAGTTGAAACTTCGCACAGTTATTTCTTGTACCTAACAAAAGAAATGTATCATTAAAAAAAACAGCCATAAATTAAATAATTATCGGTAATTATTTATTTTTTTCGTAACGAAAAAGGGAAATAAATGCTACATATTGAGAAATGGGGCTATTTTCCTATTTACGTTTTGTCTACTTCCCTTTCGCGGGTCAAGTTGAAATTTTGAATAATTAAAATTAATTTATTTATAGTCGGTGACAAAATAAGAATCGATCAAAAAATAATTATCCATTTATTTATTCAGTTATTGGTAATTAATAATTAATTAATTTTGCTTTTTTTTTTTTTTTTTGCTTTTTAATTTTCATTAAAAATATATAATTTATTTTTCTGTAAGTATGTGTGCACACCTGTAATCACACCGGGCCACTTTTATCTTGGCCACCCTGTATGGGTGCAAGAGAGATGTACCTGTGTGTGAACTACAGACTACAACACATGAGCTCAGGTCTGTCGCACACGACAAATGGAAACGGAGCAGTTCTGACGGAAGAGAGTTAAAGTAATATGTCGATTCTGTTCTTTTTTTCTCTGCACCATCTTTCTTTCCCTCTCTCTTAGACTGGCATCTTTCTCCCTATATTCTCTCTCATTCTCTTACTATCCTTCTTTTAATCTAAAAATTGTTAGCCCATGAAACAATTTGTTTGGGATGTAGACTACCATACATCTGTAGATGTTAAGTTGTGAACATAGACATATATAAATATAGACTGGAAAAAGGAAGTAACTTCATGTAACTTGAAAACATGTATATCTATTGTATTCGGATTTCCGAATTATGAAAAATATAAAAATTACATGATCTTCAGTCTTAGAGATTAAACAAAACTCATAGAGATAAATAAAGTGCACACAATTGCAATTCACAAATTTTCGTTTCCTAAAATAGTCTTATTGGCCATCTATATTTATTTATGTCTATGGTTGTGAACAACTATTTCCGATCCATAATGTGGTTTACTATAATCAAAACTTTTATTAATTTACAACTATAAATACTTGTGTTAATTCTTATTTATGCTTTGCTTTAATTCCTAGGATTAACTTAGGAAGAAAAAAAAAACCTAGCTAATGGACCTCATTCACCAATTGTAATCAAACAACATTAAGCCACGTGATTCTATATATTTTTTATACAATATATGTAATCCATAAAGGCTGTCACGTGATACGTATTTTTCATTATTTTATCAATATTACGACGTGGCTAAATTTACGATTGGTGAATGAGGTCCATTGACACTACATGAACAGGGAAAATTCTGGTTTGACAGTTATCATTTTTTGAACAATTTTCTTAGAAATTTGAACGTTGATGTATATCTTTGGGGGAGGGGGGTAAATCTAGCTAATTGGCCAAACAGGGAAAATTCTGGTTTGACAGTTATAATTTTTCAAAGTACTAAAATTAAAATTGGTTTATTTTTAACACGTTTCAACAGGAATTACATATGTCACATCAGATGTTAAGACCTACTTGTTTAGAACTTTTTTAGATTAGTTTGTCATGTCATATGTTTGTGTTTGTAATGTTTTACAGCGCCTTGAGCCTACATTTTTGTTTGTTAACAGCGCTTTATAAATAAAATTATTATTATTATTGTTTTTTTTATTTTGAATACGTTTCTCCGGTAATGCATGGGGTAATGCAGCTCTCAACTTTAATGTTTCTTTAAAGACCTGAATTATTTTCGTCTTCACTTGAAGTCTACTTTTATAGAAGTCCCACATTTGGTTGTAGGGTTGGGGGAATTACTTCTTATATTATCAATATTCCTCAGAATTATTTTGTAAATATATATGTATATATTAAGGAAAACTATCCAAAAAAAATTTTTGGTGAATTATGAATAGATTAGTGAACTATACAAAACACGCATACGATATTAAATGTAATATTTGTATTAACTTTATGAATTGGACTTACTGGACTGGACATAGATGAGTTTACTTACATAGTAGAATAACCTATAAGTCATGAGCGTAGCCATGGGGCTGGGACTTATCTTCCTTCACTGAACTAAATTATAATCTCAACTTTGTTGTTTTGTTCAAGTCATAAACTTTTTTTGTTTCGTAGAGAAGATCTGACTCCAAAGAGAAGCATTTCAAACAAACGATAAATGTCAATATTTTTATTTACTTCATAAGTTGCACAAGTGAAAACTGTTCTTTTATACTTAGACAAATATGGTCAAAACATGCGCTGGTTTTTTTTCTTTATACAAGCTCTTGAATAAATATAGAAATAAATAAACTGGGTTCACATTAAAGCTTAGTTACATGGCTTGAATAAAGTTTGTTTTAAATACTGACACAGCAAACAAATGTAAAATATGAGGAAAATACAATGTAAAAATATAAGTGACAAAGTGATTCTCTGGGGTGGTTTCTTTGTTTAGGTAATGTCAAGTTATGAGTCAAACTTAAATGAATGGTCATGTTCCTATGTAGTGTGTCAACATCATCTGACGAAAAAACATTTTTTAAAGCAGTAATGAGTAACGAATTTATTTCACAGAGACAAAAAAAGTTTTTATGTGTTTTAAGTGTTTAAAACACTCTAAATATCTGAAACCATGCCTTTATCTATCCTGTATATACCTGATGAAAGAGAAAACAGTAAAACTACACATTTATAGTTTATTTTTAATGGAAGACAAAACATTTATAGAGCAGTGCCTTCAGACTGCATTCAGCTACATTTGAGAATTATGTGGCTGGTGACATGTTATGAAAATGTATATGTTTACTTCCTTCTAGGCTGAAAAAAACATTTAGCACTGACCTATAAAGCTGCTTGAACTACAATCTCTAATGCAGTTAGAAAAATTTGATTATTTAAAGGTGCCATTGAGTCAAGTCCTTTAACATCAATGTGTGTCTGGCAATTATTGGGATAAGTAAAGACACTTTAGGGACTGGCTTGATCATGCCCACTGAATTAATAAAATTATTGAGCCATTAAGTCTTTAGATTTACATCTCTCAATAAAATACATATTACGTCAAAATAACATACCAAGAATGGCTGTGCAATGAAACAAAACATTAACTATTTTTAAACATGCAAGTGAAAAAAAAAGTAAAGTTATTCTTTCAGACCTTGCGATCTATGGAGCAGATGATGTTAAGTTCATCTGTTTGTTTTTTTTTGGCCCAAGGTTAACGAGCAGGGTGTCATGTGGCCAGCACAATGACCAACCGCTTTTACTTTCCCAACTAAAGTCAGGTATCCTTTAGAGTTGGATGGACTCAGAGGCGCCATAAAAATCCCGAAATTCAAAATCCCAGTCTTCAGCAAAAATTGAACCCTGGGCCCCAGGTTTGGAAGCCAAGCACTTAACCACTCAGCCCTATAATAACTTTATGGTACATAAGATTACATCTTATCATAGGCCTAGCAAGTGAAGATTTAAGGATCATACAACAATTTTCTGTATGTATGTACATTAACAGTTAAAATATGTTTTTATAATATCAGTACAGAGTACAGGAATGTACAAGAACGTAATATATTGTACTTAAAAGAAAAAAAAAAAAAAATCTCTTATGTTAAAAAATAATAATAATTTTAATGCTACGGAAGTATCAAAAACAAAATCAAAGCTCATAGAAACAGTTTCTTATTATATAACATGCCTTTAATACAATGAAATCTACAGATCTTTATATTATTATTATATTTCAATTTTAAACACATTCAATTACAAAAAAAAAAACAAAAAAAAACAAATGTGGTTCTGGTATAGATAGTAGATATTTCAAATAAAAATATTATAACTTTCTTTTTTGGAAGATAATAAGAGAATTTCATTTAAAGTTGGTTGATTATTTAATTGAGCTGGCATAAAAAAAAAGTGCTATCAAAAATCCCCCCACCCTTATTACAAACTTGAAAATTAATGATAATAGAAAAATGGAACCACTAGTCCTTTCTATTGTAATGAAAGTCATAGAAATTAGTTCAGTTTTTTTATTGAATCTGTCAATGTAAGATTTATCTTTATGCTAAACAAATATTTCCATTACTTATTACAAAGCAAGAAAGAACAAAATTTATAAAAGTAAAGATATATAGTTTCTTAAAATAACTTGCTGTTTAAGGTCATGTTTAAAATCAAGACTTTATGCAAGTGCCTATTACCTGGGCAAAAGTCCATCTCTTGTTATTGAATGAGCAATACTTTGAGATGTATAAAATCAATTCTGATAGTAAAATATCTTTTTAGTCTAATATCAACACTAATATTTGTATAGGAATAATTTATCACCATTTTATCATAACAATTACTATAAAAATAGATGTTATGATCTAAAATTTTAAAAAAAGCTAAAAACGCTGAATAATAAAATGCACTAGTCTTAAAGATTTAAAATCATCAGTAGCTGAAGGAAATTATTTTCTTCTATCACATAACATAAATAAAACATAAAATGACCATGTAAAATAGGTCTTATATCTATCTGTCATGGTACTGATTCTCAATAGACCTAGCAGTATATTTCAATCATATTTCAGTAACTAAAAACATTTTGTTACTATAATTTTTATGGCCCAAGAAACCTGCAATTGATAGTGGGTCTTCATAAGTGTCATTATAACATCTTTCAAAAAAGAAATTAAATATTATGATAAAATAAAGTAGAAACCATTTCATAAGATGGCTGCCTAGTTATTCAATATGCACGCTGGACTGTTGTTTGGTCATCTCAATGGTCCCGGGTTCATACTCTGCCTGTTACCATTCCTTGTCATCCTGCGGAAGGTCTGGACTAGGATGTACATTATCTTCAACTCTGAAGGAATGTCCGAAACATATCAAGCATTTTAAAAACATGCAAAAGAAAAAGTGAAAAAAAAAGGAGAGCTAACTGCTTAATAGTTTGAATGATGAGAATATAGTGTCAGCTTTGATTAGATGGTGCATTCAATGGAGCTGGAGAAGTGAAAATTAAATGCTTTTGTAAAAAGACAATAGAGATTCCTTACTGTCACAATACTCTGCCCCTAGCAACAACAATGAGACCTAGAAAGTCAAATGGTATCTTGGAAGCCTTGATTGTCTCTTGAGATCTATTCTAAATGTCTCTTGGCATTACAAGGGTCTTATATTTATTTACAAAGTTTCTTTGAAAAACAAAGCGAGCTTCCTAATATAAAAAAAAAAACAATATACAAGAACAATGATTACAATTAACTAGAAATACACTGTTTTCAAAGTCATAACTGAAACTTTTTTCTAAAGATTACTTACAGTCAGTAAATACTTACAGTCAGTAAATAGGCCTACTTTTTTTTTTGTTAGATGAAAAGCCTGTTTGAAATAAAAATGTAATGTCTATACTTCTCGGACACTTGCCGAACAAATTTTGAGAAAAATAAACAAAAAATTTGCCTATTAGATGTAATACTGAAACTGGTTGGAAAATAAAATTCATGTTTGAAATTGATTACTGAAAATGAGAGTGTGAGTTTAAAATGTAGTTTTAAGATGAGATTTAAAGTAGTTTTATAGAATAGATTTTGTTGCATAACAAGAGTGAAAAAAAAAATTAATTTGAGCTTTGATCATCATTCCAAAATGTTTGTCTAATACTGCACTTATACATTTTCTCGATTGTATAAAATCACATTTTTAAAGCTTATTCCTCCATCACAATTATTTTTCATACAAATGTCAACAAAAACACTATCAATGCCAATTTACAAAAAAAAATAATAATATTTCTAATTTTTTTTTTACCAGTGGACAAATATCACTTGTAATGTTTTTTAAATAATAAAAAAACACCTTTTATAATTTATCAGCTAATTTTGTTATGATTTCATTAAAAACAAATAACATAATGATAATAAAATAAGTTTACACTAATCCTTATATAAACATTTCTTATATACAATAAATAAATCAACAACAATGACAGTGAGACTAATATCAAAATGTTGGGGGGGGGGGAGGTGGCTAGAGTACGGCTGTTAACAAAAAGTTAACATCTTTGCTTTGCAGAATATTTCTGGCTATAAGAATTGAAATCCCAAATGACTAGCAGTCATTGTGGTAACCTCACAATATCCTCATTAGCTTAAATCACATTTTTTAACTTAATTTAGCTCTTTTAAAAATACTTAAATAACAGAAATTTAGGTTAATAAAAAAAACATTCAATATCTTCAAACATTTGTCTTGCTTATATGTCCTAATGTCCACGCAGTGGGTTCTTCATAAACATAACAAGTCAAAACTTAAGACCGGTGGGTGCTTCACAAAAATACCATGATCAAATGTCTGCACGAGCCTCATATGCCCACACATCATCACAATGGATTCTTAACAAACATCATACACTTTAACATCATCAAAGTGAATGCTTAACAAACATCATAGGCCTTAATATCACCACAGAGGATTCTTCACGTATGCCATGATATCACCACAGTGGATTCTTGACAAACATCCCTCTCCATTCAATAGTCTCTGACTCCTCTAATCTCTTCTTCAGGAAACTTACTGTGCTATCAATCTTTGAAATTTCCTACAAAACATTTAGAAAGAAAAAAAAGTTCAAATTATTCAAACATATCAAACTTAAAAATATTTCAATTTTTACTTTTTTTAAATGAATGAAATACATGAATCAAATAATTAGCATTCATAAATGTGCATTTTTTTATTTTTTTTTATTTTGAGAACTAAAAAAATATGCTTCATTTCAAAGCAAGTCTACTACTTGGTCTCTGCTAGCTGATGTGACCAGGTCTGTGGTTTGAGTCCTCATGAGAGATAATCTAATGTTTAACTTTATTCTCTTTCACATTCACTCAATTACCTAGTGCTGCTGTTGTAATATAACTAAAGCTTCAAACTATTTATGTTTGTGATTATATATACCTGGGAAATTTTTTCTTTCCTCCGTTTATGCATATTTTCCATACTTGCCTCAACATCTGATATCTGTAGTTTAAATTCACAAATTTTAAAAATTGAATTCAAAATGAAAGTAAAAAAAAAAAGGCAGATAAAATTTTATTTCAGCTTGTACCTATATGTAACTGTAATTAAAATTCAGAAATCTTAAAAATTAAGAAAAAAAAAAAGACAGATACATATTATATCCGCTTATACATGTATAGCTGTAATTAAAAATTCACAAATCTTGAAAATAAATTTCAAAATTCAGAAAACAAGACAAATAAATTGTACATCAGCTTATACCTGGCTGAGGTTTATTTACCCATTGCATATCAAACTGTAGAAAACTAATATTTACGCCATTTGAAAAATGTCCTTCATTATTTAAAACTATTTACCCTTTCTTGGATATCCATTAGTTTGTTCTTTAAAGACTCTGCGTACTGAGTCAGTTCCAAGGAGTTTGGCTTGGGTTGCACTGAAACAGAAACAGAATTCATACTTTAGCAAAGAAGTATAACAGGAGTACTTTCCATAGCAGAAGTTGAGTTCATTTAAAAAAAAAAAAAAAAAAAAAGAGGAATGCCCCAAAGTTTATCTCAGAAACAATCATAACAAGTGGGGCGTGGTGGTTGAATGGTTAAGCGCTTGGCTTCCGAACCTGAGGTCCTGGGTTCGAATCCCGTTGAAGACTGGGATTTTGAATTTTGGGATTTTTAGGGCGCCCCTGAGTCCACCCAAGTCTAATGGGTACCTGACTTAACTTGGGGAAAGTAAAAGCAGTTGGTCGTATAACACCCTGCTTGTTAACCGTTGGCCAAAGAAACAGGTGACCTTAACATCATCTGCCCCATAGATCGCAAGGTCTGTAAGGGAAACTTTACTTTTTTACTTTAATCATAACAAGTGAATACACTTTCAGTGAGATGTAAATGATATTATTAAAGTGCAAGGTCACTCAAGTAGTCCCACCCCTTTTTGCTTAAATCTTTTTTTTTAACATGCACATTTCTTAGTAAGAGAAAAAATGCACTGAAGAGACCAAAAGAAGTAAAATTCTAAAGCTCAGAATGTAGTAAACCACTTGGCGCAAAGGTTCCGCCCCATAACTGCCCCTGTTGGTGGAACTTTCAGACACATTTGCTGACTGGAGGGATAACCTGCTGTCTTTCCAATACTATTTCCAGAAAAAAACTTTTCTAGTATACAAACACAAAAAATTATCTAGGAAATACTATTTAAAAAAAAACAACAACAAAAAAACATACTTTACTTAAATTCAAACTCCAAAAATACTGTAAATACATATGCAAAGAAAGACTGGAATATTGTGTTATAATATGTCTATTAGTTTCTTTTCTTTTTCAATACATTCTTAAAATCCCACCAAACATCACTGTGGCAGCTTACTGCACCCCCAGGGGGCTAAAGAAATTTTGTTTGTCAATTAAGGTACCGTATGTTGAGACCCACTGCAGGATTTTTTTAAGAGGTCCCTACTTTTTTTTTTTTGAAAGCTTCAATTTAGACATTAGCACATTGACATATATAGTAGGTAATGATTATTTTAAAAGGAGCATGTGTCTACCAAAATAGAAGAGACACTCAATCACCTGACTGAAAACGACGCACCACTTCTAATGTAAATGCTCTGGAAAAAAAAATATATGCATAGGTTTAGTTCAAATAAACTTTTAAAATTATCTATTACACAAACATATCTATTTTTTTAAATTATTTTTACAATAGTAAATTAACTACAAGAGGCATTGACAACAAAAATAAATAGTACAATGTTATCATGACTGAAGAAAAAAAAATGTTCTTACCTATGGTTTGAATTAGCTAAGTTAACAATTTTTCCATTCAAGGGTATAAGTGAACCTTTTTCATTTCTCAACTGAAACAGAAAAAAAAAAGTCAGTTAAATTACAACTATTGACAAGTTATGTTTATTAAATAACACTACTGTTATGTGCACATGAATGTTTTTTCATTTCATTTTTTTTTTGTTGGTATATGAACTAGTTGTTTTTTGTGTGTGCAGTTTGTTGTCCTGAATCTTGTGTGTGTGTGTTAAGAAGTCATGCCTTAATTTCTTGAACTTCCTCTTGTGAAGAAGATGGTTAGGCTGATGGTTCTTTCTCTGCTGCTGTGTCCCCGTTGTAATGGGTATGGTGCCAATGTTTGGTGGTATTGCTGATTCAGGCTTGGCGCTGTGAGTAAGCCAGGTTGTTACTGTGTGACTCCAGCCTTGGCTAGTGCAGAGCCTTGTATCTGCGCAGGTTCCTTCACACTGAATTCACTGCACAGGACTGGGTCTTGATTGAACTTCCTCTCTCATACTTGTGAATATGTGAAGCCACTTGACTGAGCCATCTTTGCTCCCAAAGGCTGTCTTAAAACGGTTTGATCATTGCTTGACCTTTCTGAATGATCACATGACAATATTTGACATGACTGGCATGAGTATTTTTCACAACACAGATCTTTCCTGAAACGCTTTGCCACTATTATTGGTTATAGTTGACCCATGCCACTTGTCACAGTTCACCCTCACCAGTAGTCACAGTTGGCCTTAGCCACTAGTCACTGTGGATTGCTTGTCTGGCCTGTGTAATTTGTGTCAGCTGGTTACACACAACTACCCATATCCATGTAGCCACAAAAAGTTACAACAGTATGCATATATGACATACGAAAACTCTATTCATCATTGATTCTCAAAATATTTGGATGGTTTCTTGTTATTTCACAACTATAAATGGGGTTAACTTTCTTTAAGGTTGCAATAATGAAACGAAATTTAAAAAGTTTTGTTTAAGCCCATCGCATTCTCAAAAAGGTTATTAATGAGTAAGGTTTTTTTTGCAAATAGCAATTAGAAAACATATTGTTCTTTAATTTATACTTAACCCAATTACCAAATATAAGACTAAAAACATAGGTATGAAAGTGATAAATTCAATCGGTGCAAAGGTCCAAACAGAAACAAATAGAGTTAAAACTTTACCCGTAGAATTAGCTCATTGCTATTGAGCTGAAGTTTAGAGAAAAGATTTTGAGTCACATCAGAAACTTTGTCATCCTCCTTGAGAAACATTGAGATCACTTCCTTTGCTTCATTCTCTAAAGTAAGAAATTGGGAAAAAAAAGTTACAAATCTAATTAAGGAATCATTGACATTGAAAATAAATTTCTGCTGGGATGTTAAGGTAAAAAGTAAAAAGTAAAGTTTCCCTTTCAGACCTTATGATCTATGGCGCAGATTATGTTAAGGTCATCTGTTTCTATGGCCAGCAGTTAACGAGCAGGGTGTCATGTGGCCAGCACAAGGATTAACCGCCTTTACTTTCCCCCAACTAAAGTCAGGTACCCATTAGAGTTGGGTGGACTCAGGGACGCCCTAAAAATCAGGAAATTCAAAATTCCAGCATTCACTGTGATTCGAACCCAGGACCTCAGGTTAAAAAAAGCCGA
The DNA here is from genome assembly GCA_021533235.1 of Biomphalaria straminea. Classification (NCBI taxonomy): domain Eukaryota; kingdom Metazoa; phylum Mollusca; class Gastropoda; family Planorbidae; genus Biomphalaria; species Biomphalaria straminea. The sequence continues at coordinate 27,924,737 of JADKLZ010005243.1, forward strand.
GCGCTTAACTACTCAGCACCCCGCCCCCTGGGATGTTAAGGCATTATTCATTATTATTGACAAAAAGTTTGTATATTACATTTAATTGAAGACAGAAAGGCTGATAGAAGTGTGTGTGCAGGTGTCAGTCTCTTCATGCTTTTTTTTTTTAGATGACTCCATTTTGACCTTTGTTGTGGAGGACTTTTATATATATTGATATATTGTGAGAGAGATTCTAGAATCTATAAATCTTCAAAGCCTTGGATGACTGAATAAAACTATCAAGAGCTATTACACCAGTTAACAATAATTTTAGTGATTGTTAATTACAACTATTAACTATGATAAATAGCACTTCTTAATATATTTCTTTTATGTCTTTTATGTAAGATATTTAAGTACATAAAAACAACTCTAGACTTCAGTTTGTTGTAACAAGTAATTTTGTTTTTATATACCTGACATTTGGATCTGAAGTGTGAAAGGGCATGTCCAATATCAGAGTGCTCCATATGAGTAGACAAAGTAAAAATGTTTTATCATTATTGGCCACAAATAAAAACTAGCAATGATATATAAGACTAAATTGTGAAAAGAGGTCCCCCTAACAGATTTTCCACTAGAGGAGCAATCTATGTGTAATATTATTTTAATATAAATTTTGAGTAACTCATTGGAAGATTTTATTGGATCCAAAGTTCAGAACATAATGCATATATGTAGCCAAAAAACATCACTGTGATTTTCATATTTTAACAAAAATTAATGCAGATCAATCTGCTGTCAGGGGTTCTGCTACATCCTCTATGTGCACCATTCTTCATCCTGGAAAGTACAAGCATATGGTTTCATATCAATTCACCTTTCACCTGCAATCCCTTCAATAAACCAAGTAAATGTCTGCAATGTAGTTAGAAGAAAAATAAAATATGAGCAGATCCTTGACATGTTTCCTGATGGACCTCAGTAGTTTGGGCTGCCAACAATAGAGGTCATCACCCTAATTGGATTATGGGCTG
>JADKLZ010005243.1:27925747-27945456 GCA_021533235.1 Biomphalaria straminea
CCAACAATAGAGGTCATCACCCTAATTGGAGTATGGGCTGCCAACAAAAGATCTCCATAGTCCCCTGTCCTGGGCCATTCTTTCCATCTTGCTCCAGGTGAAACCAAAGGTTAAAGTGTCTGCCTCTAGTTCCTGTACCAGATGTTTCTAGGACTCCCTCTCTTTCCTTGTTAGAAAGATATTCAGCTTAGCGGCTTCCTTTCAGCTTTTACCACTTTGCTTTATGATTCTTTAGGTAAAAGAGCCTTCAGGTACCAGGACAAAGTTTTCAGTTTTGTTGGCTTTTTGTAGCTATTTTATTTCCAAAGTGCACAATGCACAGCCCTCCTCCTTTATCCTGAGTTGGGACAGACAGAGAGTACATTATGACCTCTCTGGCGGAGTTCATTTTCCCAAACGTCACATTAAAAAACATCTCTTGCAGTGTTTCCTTCATTTCCCTCAAATTCGTGGCCTATTATCCATTTGTTAACTGTGTTTAAAATTAGAATGTCCCCAAAAAATATCATATATTAAGAATGCAGTCTCCTTGGAGCACCTAAATATTAACTATATTGCTTGCCTATCATGTAATCGCAACATCAGTTAATCAAGCTCAGTCAACTTATAACCATGCTTATGGACAAAAGAGCTGGTTAAAACAGCTTGTGTTCCCTTTTTTTTCTATATTAAATTTGTTTAACTCTTTCTCTCCTAACTGACGATACCAACGTTGATTCCACTAGAATGTGATAAATAATTACGGAGAGAAAGAGTTAAACCACCCCACACACACACACAAGAAATCTCTTTTTCAAGATCTATTTTTCATGCAAATATAAATTTTGTGATTAGGAAATTTTATATATTGTTATAAACTTGGCGGTGGCAAGCGCTAGATGAGCAGTCAAGCGTGATGAGTTAGAACAGTCAGCCGAGACGAGAGCCAACGTGATGGTTCAGGAAAGATTGAGTGGTGAACAGAGCTCAGGAGCATCACAAGAATTGTAGTGAGGTGTCGCAGTCAAGTGGGTTCAGAACACAGTTCACGACGGAAGGTTCAGAGCGCGGTCGAATACAGCACAGTTCAGCGGCGTGGTTCTGTACGGAGCATTACAACGGTTCAGTGAGGGGTACTTTCAAGTACAGTTGAGACGAACGGCGTCTTGATCTTAGTCTACGATTGAGTCTGGCACAACGAGCCCAAGTGTGTGAAGTCAGTCCTGAACTGTTGAACCCAGTGCAAGCCAGAAACTAGACGGAAACGCAGGTGCAAGAGTTGATATGGCGGTACTGCTATTAACGGAGAGATATTTCTAAAGTCTGGTGTTACGTGCTGCCAATTGTAAAGTATTGGCTGTTATTTATTGATATTAAACTATTATGTTGCTTTGGAGCCCAGAGTTGTCAAGTTCTTTAAGTTGGTGGTGTATGGTGCAGTTTGCAGAGAGCCTGGATAGTGAGATTCGTAACAATATATTAGTTCTTTTTAACAGCGTAGCCTGTATTTTTTATTATAAAAATATTAGTTTTATATTATTACTTTAAAATTTTTATCAAACTGCCTTTACAATCTAGATCTAGAATACCATCTAATAGGTAGATTCTTAAATTGGATTTAATTCTAGAATCTAGATCTAGAATTATCAAGGCTTATATAAATCTACATCTAAATTATTGTAGAGATAAATATAATTTTTTTATATTCATATAGATTCTAGGTCAGAGCCCAAACTAAGAGAATGCTGCAAATTAATAAATTAAAGAATTTTCAGAACATTTTATCAATGATCGATTCTATTTGATTTTCCATCATTTTCAAATAAAGATTTTAAAGAGAATTTTGATGTCATAGAGCTCCATCAATAATTGGATGCAGAGAAAAACACATAGCTCTTGAACAATGATATAACAAAATTACAGTTTTGAAGGATATTTTGATGAATCATCAAATACTAAATAGTAAATTAAGATGGTGAGTCTAGCCCGTTTAGTATTAAGTCATTGATTGACATGTGTAATGCATGCCTAGATTGACTTCATTGAACTAAGATGGCTAAGAACACTAATGATAATCATCTTATCATTCTTGTCTTCTGATATGATCTGTAATTCTGTTACTTACTTATTAGTTATAAAAACTTATTATGATAGGTATACAATCTAGTCAAATCATGAAAAATCTAAATCTTTCTAGTGTAAGTCAATGTTACTCTAACTGAACTCACTCTGTAATTGGTGTAAACTGAAACTCTGTATAATTTTAAATTTATATTTAAAATTAAATTTGTAACATTAACTGTCATTAACTTATAACTTTTAAAATATAACTAATATAAATAAACTATCAATCGGAGTATCATTACAATTACGTATTATAATTAGTACTATTTACTATTATTACTATTACAATTTACGGTATTAGATTAACTTTCATCTTCAGTAAGATTATAGAAGTCTAAGATCTCGCATGACAGTACTGAATAATATATTATTACACTCATATGGATACTGTACTATAGATCTAAATGAATATATCTAGATCTAATCTAACTCTGTACATACCGTTCAAATCTAATCTCTTTACTGCGAACCAAACAGTTTTCAAGGCTGGTTCAGCCATATTGTTTGTGGTATCTGTCAATTTGTTTTTAAACTCCGGAACAAAAGATTGGTATTGTGGTTTTGGGGGGGGGGGGAGGCAACTTGAACATATTTTATAATTATATAGATCCAGCACAGTGGTTCCCAACACCCATTGACAACCCTATTTTATTGTCAAAATTTGCCCAAGTGAAAAAGCTACATAAATAGTAGATCTATACATAGATATATTATACAAATTACTAGATTTTAAAAAAGTTTTGCATCAAACCCAGATATAGGCCTGACACTGTAAGAGGTTAGATCTAAAATCTATATACTGTATCACTATCTAACGGGAAAACTAGTGATGGGCAAATAAGGCATACAGTAATCCAAAATGTCTACATATGCAACATTCCAAAAATATTCAACCAAGATCATATCTTTTCTCCCAACACTCGCTTCATTTTGTAGCAGCCGAGTACGAGTACTTTTATATGTCTGTCACTGCGACACAGATTCTACTTCATGTAAAAGGGGAAGCAACTACACACCGGAACGTTCTGATGGCTAGTGTAGTTTACTATCCACTAATGGAATGATCCACTTCTTACACTTCCCTGTTCATTTTGTTCTTTCCATACACTCATGTACATGTCAACAATGCTTACCACTTCAGAATCTGTGTTATCTCAACTGTTGCTATTATTAGGAATGAATTTTACAAACCATAGGGTTTCTATTTTTAGTACTGTAACATATTTTTTACTTATTAAAACCACTGTGACTATGTAGATAATAATATGTATTGAAATGCTTACTGAAAGTAATTTTTCTTGAATACTGGTATTTCTAAAAATTAGTGGAACGGTTAAATGTTTACTCAATGAAGGTTTAAACCATGTTTACTTTAAAAATATGTTTTTACTTTAAAATATCTATTATATATTTTATTATAATCATTGCTAATTATTTTAGATTTTTGGCACATCTGCACACTGTAATCCCTCAAGGCTTATTCTCCCTTCATACCATAAGAGCTCAATTGTATATAGTTAAGTCATTAGAAACAAGGTCTATTCACAGTTAAAACAGTAAAGTGGGGGCTCCTCTGTCTTCTGTACAAATTTGTCCTAGCAAATGAAATAAATGTGCAATGATGAGTACTTTATTAATTCATGTTTTTCTATTTGTAAGCTTTGGTTCAGGGTTTCATGTATTATTTTGTCCCAGTGTCTCTATGTTTAGTGATTTTACTGATAGTGTTACCCTAGTCAAATGTAAATATTTACCCAGTATAAATCTCATGCCTATAGTTTGCGTATGTTCTAGCTTTATATTGACATAGCACAATGATTACGGTATAAGCATTTTAAGTTCTAATTTAAACAAACATTTTTAACTTATCTAATCCAATCTATTAATAAATTCTGTCCTGTAACGAAATCTGAATATAAATACTTGCTGAAATGAAAAAACAAATGACACCATTGCAAGTTTTTCAAGTTTATTCCTCTCACAAGTATTCCAATGTCAAAATTTCAACACAAAACACATCTCTCACTCATTCCAGAAATACAACATCAGGGATTGAAATAGGAAACAGTATTGACATTTAAACAAAAAAAAATCTAAATCATATGCTTTAGTTTTTTTTTATACAAAATGTTGTCTGTTAATAAGATTATCTTTACATCACCGTTGAGTTGCTGCAGACATTTGCTGTACGGTTGCCAACTTTGATTATGACTTTATCAACCAGTTTAAAAATAACTTGACTCTAAGAACTTCCATGTTGAAATAAAAAAAAAAAAATCTAGCAAAACTTTATAGGGAAGCAATTTGTGAAAAAAAAAGCCATAAAAAAAATTTTATCACACAACTTGGTCTACTCATAGTAAAGAAACTGATAACATGCTGAGTGTGAACATTCTTTTTTTTTTTTGTTTTTTTTTATTTGAATATTATTCTACTAGTGGTTATAATGAACAAAACACACAGGCATACATAATGCCAGGACAATACCCTCAAATCACAAGAGACAATAAAAAACATAACATTATTCAAATTAACAAAAGACTGCAAGATGGCGCTCATAACAAAAAAAAAATTCCTTCCAAAAGTTTAAAATAAATTAGAGACACATGTATATATAAGTAATAAAATTCCTAAAAAATTTAATTTTTTTTTTCACAGACCATTTCCCCCAGAACAAAGACTATAACAATTAGATACTGTACTGGTGAAGTGTGAAAATAAACATAGAAACACGCCACACACTAGTCACCAGACCACAGAATACAATCAACGAGAAAAAAAGACGACTCAAACCAAGCCGTTACAGCTGGTTACATTCACTTCTACTGTTAGTGGCGGCTCATTGCTGTTTATAATATCATCTCTAAATCAATTGGTTTCATGTCATGTCTCATTTAAGGAAAACTAGTTCAATATGGCAACTTTCAATACCGGTATTAACAAAAAAAAAAAAAAAAAAAAGGCTGCAACTTTTTATCAACTAAGCATAAGGTGTCAAACTTTGGCTATGAAATAGCTAAATACACAGGACAGATACAACAGGTTTTAATGGTTATACTTTTTTTTTGTAATTTCATTTTATGTTTTAAAAAAAACAAAAAAAAAAATCTTTTTTAAGATAAATTTACATGGCAGCTTAAAAACAGCTGTCAAATGTTTTGGAAATAAATTCTATTGGACATGCTCAGGTAGCAATCATGCTAATGGCATTCATTAAGCCTTTGTTTAGGAACCCACCCTTCCCATGAAAAAGAAAATAATAATAGACAAAAAGTAAACTCACGTTATAAAAACTCAAATAGATTTATCAAAGTGTTCTGACTTAAAGAACAAAAAGTCAAATTCAAATTGCTGTTGAAAATCAAAAACTACCAACTGCAAAAAACTGAAAAATTGATTATTTTTTTTAAATCGTTCATAATTATATGCCTTCTCCTTTTCACTAATACATTATATGCAATAACTGAATTTTGTCTTTTTTTTTTAGTTTACATAAAGATTTTGTAGACAATTATTTCTAACAGACAGACTCAGGTTATGATAAGTGTAAAAAGGGGCTAACATCACATGGCAAAGCGTTGGGTCCAGCCGCGTGCAGTTTCATTGTATTTGGCAATATCTGTCTTGTAAATACGAGCAATCTCTGGAACTAGAGGATCATCTGGATTGGGATCCGTTAAAAGCGAGCAGATAGATAAAAGGACTTTTGAAATAGTGAGGGCTGGGGACCACTGACCACGCAAAATGTCCAAGCATATGCTACCATTGCTATTGATGTTAGGGTGGTAGATTTTTGTTGAGAATGCTACTTTTGGTGGTTTGAATGGATAATCTGTAGGGAAGTGTATGTTAAGGTTGAAGCATCCACCTGCATAAGGACTGTCTTCTGGCCCAATAATAGTTGCCTGCCAATGAAATATGTCCTCTCCTACAGGTCCTGCTGAGCAATTAGTAGGTGGATCTTTGTGCAGGTCCATTAATTCCTATAAAAAAAAAAAGAACATAGATTACTTTAAATTTTTTTATAGCAATTTTCTACTGGTAGTGTCTAAATAGCAATACAATGCTGATTTTTATTGAAACATAGTAGTAGTAGCAGCGAAGAAAAAGTGGGGAATATGTCCCAAGACTGCCCGTGATTACACAACACCAGGCTATTTTATACAGAGACAAACAAAATCTATATTCTATCCCCCACCCCACCCCCAAGAAAAAAAGGTCTTAATAACTTCATAATTCTGACTATTTCATGCATGTATACTGTGAAGTATGGATGACTGCCTGGTGTTGTGTAATGTTTTAACAATAATTAAATATTAAACTTAAATACCAAAAATAGCGGGCACAAATATTTCTTTTTCTGTAAGTGAAAAATATGACTTAACACAAACACTCATGTAAAACATAGATATATGAATAATTCTTTTAAAAGAAATAATACAACAAACGAACATAATGTATTTTGTGCCAAAACGTCCTGTTCAATGCTGAGGTCGACTTTTTTTTTTATATACTAAAACTGAATTTCGATTTGTTTGGAGGAAATAAAAGTACCTTATCTTAATCATTTTTATGCCTTATACATTATAGAATGTAAAGAAAAAAAAAATTAAGTTTTTGAAAAATGAATACCATACATAGCTAAATCTAAATTTTACAAAGTGGGTTATTTATTTTAAACAGTTTAGTAAACACATATCATCTATAAAGAAAGATACTCTAGTACAACAATTAGTTTCGAGCCTGTACTCACCTTTGAAATACGTTTCATAGCCATTTCGCCACCTGTACCTATGATAGAGCTGCTCCTCAACCTATCAAGAAAGCAAATGTATTCACATTAAACTTAACAACAGGTAACTTCAAGAACCATACTTCTTAACAAGTGCTATTTCAAGGGGAAAATGTATTTTGGTTTGTTTGTTTCTCTGGTTTCTGCACATTATATGTAAGAATTATTTAACATATTCAATGAAATAATTTAAAGAAAAACAAGTATATCCTTGTCATGTGATAAAATGTGTCAATGGTTGACAAAAACAAAGTGGAAATTGTCCTTGAAACAAGTGAAAGTTTGAGAGCTACAAATAGCTCATAAATGTCTTTAAGATGTTAGAAAAAAAAATTTTTTTAACCTACTCCAGCCTATTTCTAGCTAGAAAACTGAACACAAGAGAGATAACTCTGAATTTAAAAAAAATGGTGAAAATTTGTAATCAAACAAAGAAAATATAATAAATGATTAATATACAAAGCAATAATCAATAAACAACTTTAAAATATAGAAAAATATGTCTTTGTTCCAATAATAGTTTTAATACCTTTGAAATAAAAGCAAAGGTTATGAAGCAAAATAAAAAAAAAATACCTAAAAAGGGGAGCCACATGAATTTGAACTTATGGCCCATGCCTCTGGTAGGCATGCAAACCACTCTGCCAGTGAGGTAATTATGACTAGATAAGATTGTATAGTAAGTTATACATTGTTTGTTTCAATTTAGAGTGGGGACATATAAAGCTTATGCCACCACTTTGGTCAAGTACTATTTCTTTCCATTGTTCAAGAAACCAAACAAAAGTAATTAATTACCAATAATTAATTAACTAATTGGTTGTAGAGTTTTTTTAAATTGATTCTTGTCAAAATAATTGTGCAAAATTTCAGCTTGATCAGAGATTGGGTGTCACAGCAATAACGGGCACAAACTTTTTACCAGACAGACAAAGGGAGTTAATATAAGCTTTGTTTAAAAAAAAAAAAAAAGGAAAAAAGCTGTCTAAAGAGAACAGTACACTTATAGCTTAGATAAGCTTTGCTTTTAAATTTTTAAAAATATTTTGCATGTTTTAGAATTAGATTTCTACATTTTAACTGAGACAAAAGAGAAAATCACATAATTTTTCTCAAAGCTATCACTGTGGCTTAATTATTCAAATTGATTTATAGTGTAACTTTATTTACCTATTGCGTTGATTTACTTTTATAAGATTCATGTTTGTAATATTCTATTTTCTGAAGTGGACTTGTGTTTATTAAATACTAAATGAGACACTGGATTTACATAGAATCTAGAATTTGAGCATTATAAACTAGACTATATCAGTGGTCATAATCGTACTAATAAAATCTTATTTGAAGTACAACAGTTGAATTTAATCAACCCAAATAAATATTTTTTTTATGGATTCAAACGGGATACATGGATTTTTGTTTAAGTAGCCTCACTAGAGATGACCTGTTCTTGAATTTTGTAAACTTTGACAAAAATGAGCTGCTTGGTAATTCTTACAACAAATGTTGGAATAGATGATGTGTTGAGCAAAAATAATTGGTAATCAGGCAATTATGTTAGTTCTTTCTCAGTTTACATTGATAAAAATATGTTGAACATAACTTTTAACATTCATTGTTATTTTAGCTTGTAATATTTTCCTTAGCCTGGCAGAGTGAAAGTTTAAGTATCTCATTCAACTATAGGTATACTAATAATGGCCATCTTTCTCATTTTTTTGTTTTTTTTTAAATATGTACATGGTACTTTCAGAGAAAATCAACTTCAAGATTTAGGCTGGGGAACCTTAGCCCTAATCTAATCTATATAGTTCATCCATCCTGGTTTGATGATGACCACTTTGTCATCCAGGGGGCTGAGGGCTTTGCACTGGGGTTTTATGCCTCCTCGTGTGGCTGGTGCGACCTATGTGAGCGCGGAATGTTCGGCAGCACACTGGGCAAGTTGTTACAGCTGGAGCTAATCTAATCAGGACTGTGACAAATCACAAATGGTTCAAAGAAACATTGATTTATTGAAAAGCTAGCTAGATTTACATTAGAATTAGATCTATAAATAAAACAGAACTAGAAAACTAGACTTAATCTGTAGACACTAGTTAAACATGTTTTATTATTGTAGATTGAAGATCTAGATTCATTAAAATTTTCTAGACCAACAAAATCCTAGATTTAGATCAAAGAGAGTAGAAAATATAGTCTCTAGATTAAATCATTGTATATTCATACATCATTCACTGATTCAGTTCAATCTGCTCAATCATCAAGATATAATCTAGAAAAGCAGGAATCTGGACAGATTTTAAGCATAATTGATAGATCTACTTATTATTATATATTATAATAAATATTTATAGATCTAGATACAGTACAGTAGTAGCCAGTAGCTCTATAATCTATATATGCAAGGACATATTTGTACAAATGTTCCTTCTTCCCTTGTGCTATTAGAGTAGAGCATAGAATGGGTTGCCTGAGTCAGCCAGGAAAACCAGTGACTTGGCAGAATTTAGATTTTAGGTCGTTGGTTAATATGATTAAACCGTCACTAAACTAAATGCATGTCGCATAGGATGTAATTATCATCCTCTTTTTTGAAGTAACATCTGTAATATAATATATATAAATATTTAATAAGAAAAAATCTAGATATAGACTAGATCACTTGTCCCTCACTAGTAGATTGTCATCTAGTCTAGGATCTAGACTCAACTTCTCAAGACATTAATATTTAATAATAATAAGAATCACTAAGAATCTATTATTTTATTATTATAAATTCAGTGAGATTATATAAAAATATCTGATCTCTCTAGATCTAGACTCATTAGATTTTATGTTATGGGTGAATTTACGTAAAGTAATACCGTAGATCTAGGATCTCTAAATAATTAAGTTAAAGCAATATACAAAACGGAGGTGAATCTTGTCTATGTTATTTGTTTCACAAATCAACAACTGATTAACAGTCAAAATTTTTGAATATTTCCTTTCTTTTCGTCCTGTGACTCAGATCAAAATGGCAGCACTAGGCAGAAATTTAAGTGGAAAGGTTGCTCTTATTACGGGTAATTGTGATCCTATACGTTTCTTGATTCTTACCCCCTACTTATGAAATCAGCTAAATGCAGTAATAACTTTCTAAGGCTTAGAAAATAGTAGTACTTCAACCAGAAAGAAAGTTCACACAACTTAATGGCCGACTATCTGAACAGGAAGTTGTCTCGTTCTGGTCATTAGCTATTTTTATTGGATCTTTGATTTCCTGTTTTAACCTCATGATAAAAAATTATTTTGTTTTACTTCCCTTGTTTCTATGCTAAGTAAACAAATCGGTACGAAAATTTGAAAGGTGTGCTAGCAGTGACAGTGAGTAACAACTACTCTAGTCAGCCTAGATCTATGTATAGATCTAACAAGCAACCAAAGTGAAAGACATTTTTTTCTTAGATTTTGATTGATCGAATTTAAATACTAAAATAGTAGAACTAAAGAGCCTTAAAATTAAAGACGAGTCAAGTGTAACAATAACTTATTAACAATAAGATTATAAGTCATATAATAATGATATGATAAGTCATAAGACATGATAAGATATTAGATATAGGACTTAGTTAGACTAATTAGATCTAGATTTTTTTTAGACTTTTAATGATTTTAGATCTTTATTATAATTATTATAGTTTATTTAAATTTTTATATATGATTGATCTTATTCTTATTTTAATTTAATTTTGACTAGAGTTAGAGTAACACCTTTAGTAAAATCACTAAATTTTACAGAAATTTTACAAAGAGAATTAGATGAATTACAAAAATGGGAATCAAATTGGAGCATGTCTTTCCACCCAGAAAAATGTCAGTTATTGAGAGTAACAAAAAAACTAAAACATATTAATTCCACTTATTTTATTCATGGTAAACCAGTAACACAGACTAAAAACGCAAAATAAATGAAAAACTGTCATGGAATCCCCTTATTGACGAAACAATAAAAAAATCAAACAAAGCATTAGGGTTTATTAAAAGGAATTTCTATAAATCAAATAAGAACATAAAACTAAAATGTTATTTAACCTTGGTTAGGCCTATAATAGAATATATGCGTTGTCATCCATTGTCAATAGAGCAGTGAGATTCATAACAAATCAATATTCACATTTGACTAAAGTAACACCTTTAGTAAAATCACTAAATTTAGAAAGCCTTCAGGACAGAAGACTCAAAAGTAAAGTAGCAACTATACATAAAACACTGAACCATAATCTTCAAATCCAAAAGCAAAATTTAAAATACTCAGAAAGACACAAAGATAAAGGCACACTCCTCATCCCATATGCTAGGACAAATTTGTACAAATGCTCTTTCTTCCCTAGCGCTATTAGAGCATGGAATGGGTTGCCTGAGCTAGCCAGGAATACCAGGGATTTGGCAGAATTTAAGTCATTGGTTAATATGCATGACTGAATGCATGACACATAGGATGTAATCTTCTTTTTTTTTTTTGAAGTAACATCTGTATTATACAAGATAAGATAATATAATTGTAAAATAGCAAATAAATTATAATTATTTATATTAAACTTCCTGACTCTTGACTTCTCAATCATATGATTTCAATGTGATAATTGTCAGCTGGTTTCGGACTATGTCATCTACCGCTTGTACATCAATATTTTAAAAGATAAAAAAAATGGAATGGCTGTTTGGTTGTGAGATAGATTAGTCAATATAAGCATCAGACTGTCTTCAGGGTTCATGATGGTCTTTGCAGGCTGACAGTAACGGACATTGTCCATTTATATGATCAGGGTTTAATCAATGAAAGTGGAGTGGGGCTGGAGACCTTTTTTAGAGCCACCAGTTTAGAGCCAGCAAATTTTAATGGCTTGACCCTTCACTAGTCTCCAGGGCGGCGGCTGATCAGTTCAGCATAAGTTATAGCCCCGACAGACACAATCTCTACACCAGACGAGCGTGCAGAGGTTAGGTCAATCAGTGCTTAGCATTTTCCCCAAACTTCGCCAGCAGAACTCTGCACCAGGAGAGCATGAGAGCCTGCTAGGAAAGTTGGCCCTTTTCATAACACCCAGAGAGCAAGGGGGGTGAACTTACTCCGGTTACCAGAGGAACCATGGGGAGGTCGGCGGACACTGTCCCCCGTGACATTGTTAGCATGCCCACCATGAAACTATTTTCCACTTTTCTCACTCTCAAGCCCTTTCAGAGAGGCTTGCAATTTAAAGTTTCAGAAAACATTTTGCAATTATCTGGCAGACTAATTTTAAAAAAGTAACTTGATTTTATAGCCTTTTTATCCACCCACAAGTATTTTAGCTCTAATCTGTATAATTACCTTTAGTATCTGTTCAATACTTCAGGATCAGGCTACAGTATTGTTCTTGGTTTATTCTATCCTTCAGGTGCTAGCAGTGGTATTGGAGCTGCTACTGCTGTATTATTTTCAAAACTTGGCGCTTCATTAGCTTTGACTGGTCGTAAAGAAGAAAACTTGGCCAAAGTAGGGGAACAATGTGCTAGCAATTCCACAGAGAAGGTAATTAACATTTGCTGTCTTAAAATATTGTAAAACTTATCATGCTACCTCAGAAAGAAACATCATTCTTTATGCAATTTAAACAGGAGCTAACCCAAAACATATACAGTATGTATAATACTGAAATACATAAACATAAGTAACATTCTAATATGACTATGCATCAAGAATGATGTGAAATAAAACTTAGATCAAATTATTTGAACTTCCATTAAAAGATTGACTGACCTAAATTTTATTTTTTTTTGGTCTTTAAGATGTTCAGTAATGCCTTGCATCTTTTTCTCTCATGATCATCTTCACCTATCCAGGGGTTCTTAACCTGTGGGTCTCAACCCCCTTTGGGGTCGATTGACCATTTTCCACGGGTTGCCTAAGACCATTGAAGGTATGGATTGTTATTGTCTACTCTTTTATTGCTGTATGTGTGTGTATTTTTTTTTTTTTTGGAGGGGGGTCGCAGCAGTGAGGGGAATTGTAAAAAGGGGTCTCCGAGCTTAAAAGGTTGAGAACCGCTGCCCTAGTATGTTGAACCATTGTGGTACCACACAAGAAATGTTGACCATCTTTCTAAATTCCTGTCTTTTGCATTGGATAGTATTTCATTCAATGACAGGCTTGTCTATTCTTTTATGTTGTCTTCCCATCACTTTCTCTGACTCTTCTTTTTCCTGGTACTGTTCCCTGAATGAAGGTCTTTGCAAGCCAGGAGGTCCTTGTGTTGTGGCCATTGAGTTTAAATTTGTGTTTTTTTTATAGTGGTTAGCTGGTCATAGCTGTATTAATCGTGTTTCTAATCTCTTCATTTGTCTTTGTAAGAGTACCTAGGATCTTTCTGTAACATCTTAGTTCCATTGCTAGGATCCTTTTCTCACTCTCATGGTAGAAATGTTTATATACTGCTTGAGCATTCAAGGAATAACTTAAATTGAAATAGAAACAAAAATTCAACCCCTATTCACTCTGACAAGAGGATGCAGTTTCCAGTGTAGATCAAAGTACTTTGAGAATAATATTAAAAAATCAAGAGATAAGATATTTGACACAATTATGTAAAAAAAAAATATGTCTGATGAACAAAATAGTATCTTCTTTAAAAGGTTTGAATATTCACATTGACTTCTAGAAAAGTCAATTTAAGAAAAAATAGAAGAAAAAGAGCGTGCCTCTCAGAGTCACTTCAGCTACTTAGGTTAGTCAATCAGTTAGGATTTCAGTATCAGAATTAGCCAATTGAAGGATCATTCATTCTAACAGTGATTTTGAAGATATTAAACATTCATTTACTTACTATTACTGTGTATACTTCAGTGTCTAACTTACAAACCTGCCTTTGCAACTCACTTGGCAAACTATGAAATACAACATGCAACAATACTGGCACTTACTACAGCAATATCCACAAGATATTGTAAAACTATGAGATTCAGCATTTATGACAGCTCAGTCTACACACTGACTTAGTATCTCACAACTTGACAATAAAGGAGAACTATACACTTCATTGGTAGCCATACTTTGGAAGCTACAACATTAGCTACTCCTATTCAAGTGTTTATCTAGAAGTCACTTTTTGACATTGAAATACAATCATGTGGTAACTTAGCACAACACGGGCCACAGCATTATATAACTGGCTTTATCAGTGTTATGAAAGACAGAGTTTCCCTCGCCTAAGAAAAATGAGAAACCTAACATTTTGGTATGTTCTGCCTTCAGTAACCACAAAAGGGGTTTTCAGTTGGGTAGTCAGGACATCAAGGTTTCTGTAACAGTGTCAGGGTTGTTCCAGCACTGCAGAGTAAAGGGCATTCCTGTGATGACCACAGAGGGAGACAGATATGTGGCAGTGGTGACAGAACTGGCACCAGCGAACTGTGTAAGCCAGAAGGGCAAGAAGAAACTGATGTTTATGTTTGTTGAGTTCTGTCATTCATAGTCTTTATTACAAATAAACATCCATCATCTATCCTTGCTCCTTCATTGAGTTGCCTCCCTTAAAGTTACAGCAATAGTAACTAAAAATCACAAACTATTATGGTTGCAATCATTTTCAGAAAATAATGACACTTATTATTAATATTAAATCTATTTTTTCTTTATTTTGAAAACTTTTGGTTTCTAAATATTAATATTTGCTATTCACAATTGATTGACAGCCACTGTTGCTTGTTGGAGATATATGTGATGATTCTGATGTAACAAGAATTGTTGAAGACACTATTAAGCACTTTGGCAAACTTCACATTTTAGTAAGTTGTGCTCCATTCTCAACCTTTTCTTTGTCTCTATCTCTTTATTTATTAAATTTTTTAAAGCAGCTTTGTCCTGTAAAACATATATTGTATTTGAAATACATTTTTGGGAGAAAACACAACAACTCAGAATTAATTATTTCGCTCCTAATCGACTATGCCAACGTTGATTAGACCTCATTAAATTAAATTAATGTTTGATTTTATAAAAATGACTCTGTGTTATATAAAAAGAGCATGCATTTTCCTTAAATTCTATACCAAATACAACATTTTCTGATAACAAACAACAAAGCTATTGAACTTAATCATAACAGGGTAGTGAAATAGTAATGAGCAAAATGAAGAATTCCTTCAAAATATTGAACTTAATCATAACAGGGTAGTGAAATAGTAATGAGCAAAATGAAGAATTCCTTCAAAACATGGAAAAATAACAGAGAAAGAGTTAAATTAAAAGTAATACAAAAATTATCCCTAGTTTTTAAAAAAGTATTAACTAGCACTTACATCCCTAGTGCTATTAGTGTATGGAATGGGTTGCCTGAGTCAGCTAGGAAAACCAATGACAAGGCAGAGATTAAGTCATCGATTAACAGGCATGACTAGATTGACCTAGTGTTCTAGGGACACGTGTAGGGTATAATCATCTTATTTCTTGAAGTAACGTCTGTATTTTATAAGACAATATGAGACATCTAGGCCCCCTTATAAAACATATATTTCAAGTTGTCAAACAGGATCCACTCATTATTCTATATATTTGTCTCAAATTTCTTGTAAAAACAAACTTTTTAATATGTAAAGTACTAATTCTTTTAAAATAAATTTTTTATAAAATTTATAAGTTCAGAAAGTTTATATACTTGTGATCAAACTTGAAATAGTGAATACTGTAAAAAAAAACAAAACAAGGATTTAAAAGAAAAGGAAATAGTAATCATCAAACAAAGAGAAAAAAAAAGTTTATATTAATAACAAATTTTTACTTTGAATCTAGGTAAACAATGCTGGAGTTCTGGAGACTGGAAGTATTGAAAATACTTCAATGGCACAATTCGATCGTGTGTTCAACATTAATGTTAGGTATGTCATTCATCTATTTTATTTTTTAACACCTTAACAATGACAGAAACAGGGTTCTGCAACACTTGTCAAGTTTTTTTTGTTTTTAAGCTTAAAGACATTCTTTCAAAAATGAAGATTGCATTGTCCGAGATCAAATCTTGTAAAATTTCAGGAGATGACAACAGCCTGGGCTCAAACTTGAACCTTCAAGATAACTGTATCAAGCACATATCACTTGGCCATATGGTCATCCAGGGCCAGCCTTAGGCCGATTTTACTGATTACTCCAAATTGAAATGCATATTGAGATTTCAGATGCTTCTTGTGCATGTTGTATAATAAATGTTGTTATAATGATTAAAATTATATTAATAGTTATATAAAAAAAGAAATAGATCATGGGCCTCACAAGCAACCATTGAATTGGGCCCTGCAATTTGTAAGGCCTGTCCTGCAGTAATCCATTCTCATGTGTGGCTTGATTGTCTTAATTCTGTTTTCTATTTATCATCAGTTCGTTGTTTTACAAAATAAAAAGGATTTTTTAAATATTTTTCTTGTTTTGCTATATAGTATGTTTCTTATTTAAATGTTTTTTCTTTTTTAAACACAGTGTATGATTTCTCTATGGCCACCGTCAGTCGCGAAGCGACTATGGATCATCTCATTTCCATGAGATGAATGCCTGGGCATAAGCTGTGGTCGGAATGATGTCGCCCACACATCAGTTCCCCCCTCTCCACGCAGCTGATTTCTAGACATTATTTATTATTATTATTTATTTAGCTATTGCTCTTATTTATCTTAGTTGGATCTGTGCTCTGATTCTATGCAAGTATACAAATTTAATTGTATATTTTCAGGGCCATGTACCAGCTGACAATGGTATGCACTCCACATTTAGTGGCTACCAGAGGAAGCATTGTTAATGTTTCCAGTGTTAACGGCATTCGTTCAGTAATTATTTTTTTTTTATTTTGGCTAATATATTTTTCTCTGATGTCCTCAACAACGAAAAAAACTGTTTTTGATGATGGGCATTTCAAATCTTTTGTGCTTTTAAATGTTGGATACATTAATTAAAATGGTAAAAAAAGAAACAATTGTTCTCATTAAGACACAAACAGTATAGTTTAGAATTGTTCTCATTAAGACACAAACAGTATGATTTAGAATTGTTCTCATTAAGACACAAACAGAATTGTTCTCATTAAGACACAAACAGTATAGTTTAGAATTGTTCTCATTAAGACACAAACAGTATGATTTAGAATTGTTCTCATTAAGACACAAACAGTATGATTTAGAATTGTTCTCATTAAGACACAAACAGTATGATTTAGAATTGTTCTCATTAAATCATCTGAATTTTTTTTAAGCTGTCAAAAAAAACAAGATTAGGTCTTAAAAATATTCCAGTTGGTTGTACCATTAAAATACATTTAAGTATTTTTTAATTAGAATAAAAAAGAGGACATTGTAGAATGTCTTTTAGTAACAGTTTTTGAAGAAAAAAAATGATTAAGAATGTTTTATCTGATCAGATAACCTATGCCAGTGCCTTATTTAGTTAGATGTGTTATTTAGAAAAATCCCAACAGATAGATCTTTGCTGTCATTTTTTTCTATTAGATTAATAGTTTCCATAAAATAGCAATAACATATAAAAGCTTCATTCTAAAATTTTGTTATTGAAAAAAATTTAGAGGTATATATATATAACATAAGAGATGTCATATTTATGTTAATATACAAATGAATTTTTTCTACTACAGTTTCCAGGTGTGTTGTCTTACAATATGTCCAAAGCAGCAGTGGATCAGTTCACCAGATGTGTAGCTCTAGGTAACTCTCTTGTGTAGGAAAAAAAAAATTCCTTTATCACCTTTATATAATGTTCTTTTATTATTTTGTGTCATTTTTTTTAAACATTTAGCTCAAACATGATTTTAAAAAATCAAGAGCAAAAAAATTAATGTTTCAGAAATGAAATATATTATGCCATACGTCTTGCATGACATGGGATGAAAGGTTAAAAAAAAAGAAAAAACAGAAATCAAATAAAAAATCAGAACCAGTCAAAAGAAAATAAAAATAATATAATTAGACAAGGGTAACCATACAGCCTTAGACATTTCAATACTAAAACAATGAAATATTATAAAAATTATTATCTGGACATTAAATCATTAAAATGCCTAAAAAAATGAGTTTAGTAGTTTGACTTGATTTTCTCTTTTTCAGAGTTAGCTCCAAAACAAGTCAGATGTAATAGTGTAAAGTAAGTCATTTTCTGTGGATATTTTCTTTCTTTCTTTAAAAGGATTGTCTTCCTTTCTTTAAAAAGGTTCTAACTAAATGGGTACATTTTTTTTTAAATTTCAAAACAGCAACAGTTTCTTTTAAGTTTCTGAAATTCCTTCAGATATAAATATTATTACATACTAGCCTGAACTCCAGCAGAAAGGAAGGGATTGGAACCATGCATGTTTAAACTGGTGATCACTATATGAATAGTCCAAAGTGCAGACCAAGTGAGGAGCAGCAACCCAAATGATTACAGAACTTAGTATGCTAAGTCATTTGAGCTTTGAATATATTGAACTATCTTGGGAAAAAAATCAACTAGGCCTAATAATGTTTATAACTACATATAATAGGAATATGAATCTTTTTTGTTGAAAATATCTCTTAATGATAAAGTAATGTTTGTTAAAGTATTTATTAAAATAGAAATGTTTTGAAGTAATTAAAAAAGATTTTTTAAATGCTTGGTCCTTTCTTCTTCATTCTCAGTTTCTTTTTCTTCTTCATTTGTGTTCAGTTTCTTTTTAAAAAAAAAGTATTTATCATTAGATAGACGTCTTGTTGTTGTTTTTTTATGCTCAAAATTTTTTTTTTTAATTTACACGAAACAAAATTCTCATTTATTTAGTCCTGGTGTAATAGTGACAGGTCTTCAGAAACGTGGCGGACTAGATGATGAAGCGTATGCAGCAGTATGTATTGAAATAGTTTTCTCAAATACAATTTAAAGTTTTGACTATCTATTCTTTGCAAAATAGATGAAATACTAATAAAAAGATAAAATAGTAATGCCACTATTTTAACTTTTTAGTTTCTAGAAAGGAGTAAAACAACACATGCACTTGGCAGACCTGGAGAACCTGATGAGGTAGCTAGAACGATTGCTTTCCTGGCCTCAGACGATGCATCTTTTATCACTGGCGCAAACCTTCCAGTAGATGGTGGGCGACATGCTATGTGTCCCAGATAAATACAAAAATGTGTATAATTTTTACTTAAATTTTTTTTTTTATCATTTACCCAGACAATTTATTTTATGGCATTTTCTTTCATTAAAAAAATAATAATTTTTTTTTTACTGTCCTTATGAAGTGATACTGATGTATAGATTTAGTGCGACAATTTTTTTTCTGACATTTGCTGTTAGTTAAAAGTTACTTAGGTATGATTATGTTAATCATCTTGAATGAAAGCTACTTAACAATTTGTTTTCAGGATTTGAATTCTTTTTCCTTAAAACAAAAAAGACTCTGGAAACATTATTGTTGAAAGTTTTGTTGATGTTATACAAATGTGAACAGATTTTTTGTTTAAAAACAATCTCTTATTGTAACAGTATTGCCTGAATGCATTTATTGTTGTGGATGATTACTTGCATTGCTAATAGTTGTTTAGTCAGAAACAAACTCATTACAATGAAGTTTAATGAATAATTAGCGTTTTTGTTGCTGATGTTGTTCTTTTCCCCTCTTTAATTAACTTATTCATTTTCTTTAGTCAAAGGGTTAAATTGATTCATTTACTTTAGTCAAAGGGTTAAATTGATTCATTTACTTTAGTCAAAGGGTTAAATTGATTCATTTACTTTAGTCAAAGGGTTAAATTGATTCATTTTCTTTAGTCAAAG
>JADKLZ010005243.1:27960224-27976656 GCA_021533235.1 Biomphalaria straminea
TTTTTTTTTTCTAGCTCTCTATTTGGAATAAATCTAATTAGCTAAATTTCAGAGTGGCCAATAGAGTTGCACTGCGCTAGAAACAAGATTTTTTTGGCAGTGCAAGAATTCAGCTCGAGACTGGTTTGCGCTTTGGGCTGTCACAATGGCCCATGCTTTCTGCCTTCCCCTGACGTCTTTCTGAAAAGAGAGAAAAAAAATGGAAAGAAAACGGACCGTTTCATTTCATAGTACTACAAAGATTAAAATGTATGTTAGGGGGTTGAGCTATATGGCAGTAATTTTGCAGTTCTTTCCATGATATAAGCTTTTTTTGTTTAACTCTTTCTCTCCTGACTGACGATACCAACGTTGATTCCATCAGAATGTGGTAAATAATTACGGAGAGAAAAAGTTAAAGAGAAAACTGACTGAAAGAGTTAGTTTACCATTTTATAATTTTTCATTCTGTTTGTCAACATCTTGCAGTTAAAACATCATTTACATTAATACAACTTTTCCATAGGTAGTTTATGCAGGACGATGCATCATTTATGAGAGAGTTTGCAGTGGCGCAGCTAGGGATTTAGGGGCCCGTGTGGGTTGACCTCCTTAGGGGCCCTAGCATTTTCACATTGGTCATTATGACATGTGACGATGGCGTAATATTCAATGTAAAAACAGATTTCGAACACTTATTTGGGGACCCGGGAGGATTTTCAATTTGAACACCCCTTCCACCACCTTAGCTACGCCACTGAGAATGTGTGTTGAAACCAGAAGATTTCAGTCCATTACTGGATAATATGCCATTGCAATAAAAAAGGGCAAACGCTTGACATTTTTACACTTAATATTCATCCCTGCCGGACGTAGGACGCGACCTCAAGAACGAGAAGATGGCATCCATTAGCCGAACGTCTAACCCTAAGAATTCATCGAGAAAATGTTTCTATTTTGTCGTCTGCAACACAAATGTACTTTCGGAGTTTACACACACGTGGTTTCCGGTGCTTACTTTACGTGATTGTACTCGCCTGCTGCTCTTGGCTACTAGAGTCTAGAAATAAAATTCAAGGCAAACTCAGACGAGCGTATGAATAGTTTTTTTTTTCCAATGAAATATTTGACAAGGCCCTGGACTAGACTATTAAACAGCGCATAAAAGCGTGTAAATCCTAATGATATTCTAATAATAATTTTTTAAAAGGCGAAAGTCTTCTAGTCTGAAGATAAAGGAAAGCCATATATTAATCCTCTACGTATCTACGCAAACAAAGCCTCAGTGTATATACCATATTTTATTCCTCTATTCCCATGAATTCATCTTAAATAAAGAACAGAAAAGATGTTTATTTTTTAAATGCTCTGTTTCGGAGGCTGGCTATTTTCAAGCACCTTGATTTGAATTTTTAAAAACTATTTTAACACAAACTTATCAACCAAAACCATTCGGTGCTCTGTTCCTATTCATACGCCACTGTGTGCTTCGGCTGATAGCTCAAAAGTATAAGTAATATGCTACAAAAGTTTCAATGGAACTCTGTAAAAGCACTGTGATTTCGTTCTGAGAATATTGATAACAAAAAGTAAGGTTAGTGTCCTCTATCTGAATGTATTTTTATGCCCTGACTTGCTCTGATAATTTTCTAACACAATTGTCATTTACAACGATGCACATATTTTTGTTTATAAACGGTAACGAAGAAATTAGGTCAAAGGATTTTCACACTCTGTTACGTATTCAGACCCATAAGGCAAAGGACCGGAAATTCAGTGAACAGAAGACTAGAATAGACAAGAATAGATCTTTTGGGAAATTTAAAACATAAACGAAAAAAAGAAATGGAACAGGGGCATTAAACATTAGGTCATAGATCTAGTGTCTGCAATAACCTTGGAAATATGAGAACACGGCTTATTTAAGAGTTAATGGGGTGTGATATTTTTTATCTGGCTTAAAGGCGGGACAATTAAATGCTTGCACTGCACATGCTTTTTTTTTCTTTTTGTTCAGTCAATAACTGTAAAACTAGTTTGATTTTGATTATTGTTGATTCGCGAGTCGAGCTATGGGTCAAGCATTATAGGTCCAACGATAATGCACACTTTCACGTACCTTTACCTTTATCTATCCCTTAGCCTTAGTCTGTTGAAGCGTTGAGGCACCATGCAAGACTCGTCGACCGTCTTTCTCCATTCCTCTCTGTCTATTGCCCTAGTCACCTCTTTCCAATGGTAGTCCAATTTTTTCACGCTGTCCTCCCATCGCTTTCTCTGTCTGCCTCTTCTTCTTTTTTCCTGGTACTGTTCCTTGAAAGAAGGTCTTTGCGAGTTCCGGAGATCTTGTAATATGGCCATAGATTTTAAGCTTGCGTTTTTTTTACAATTGTTAGCAGTCATCTTGGGGGTTCAATCACTGCTTATCTTTTGGTTTAATTATGACAGAAAAAAAAAGGAAATAGCTACACAGACACACAAAACTAACAGCGTCTTTTGCCCTTTGGGGGCCGCTAATAAAAGAAATGGTGATAAGTTTTGTTTTTGAAAAGTTAACTGAGAATTTGTTTGCACCTTTTAGGAATGCAGTCACATTTTCTAAACTTTTTATTTCATATCTTAAATTTCTTTTTAGTTGGCAACACTAAAGTTCACTTCAGCGACCTTGACATTGTTTAGTTAATCGTGAAAATCCCATCTAAATTATGTTGAGTTCTCAAAACTGAAGGAGATGCGGTGGCTGAGCGGTGAAGCGATTGGATTTCGAAATGAGGTCCCGGGTAAGAATCCTGGTGAAGACTGGGATTTTAAATTCCGGGATCTTTAGGCGCCTCTGAGTCCACCAAGCTCTAATGGGTACCTGACATTAGTTGAGTAAAGTATAGGCAATTGGTCGTTGTGCTGGCCACATCCACAGAGACAGAAGACCTTTACATTTAGCTCCCCTATAGATCGCAAGGTCTTAAAAATTCAACGAATCTTAAATGAGTTTACATTTATTCCAAGTAGGTTATTTTAACCCTTTAATGAATCGCAGTATCATACAATTAGACTAGTAAGAGAAGAAGAGAAAGCGGTATAAAGAAATGTGCGGGCGATATAATCATTATAATGGAGCCTAAGGTAAAAAAAATAGTAGAAGATTGAGAGAGATTTTGAAATAGATTAATAAACAATGTCGAAGGCGGAAAATTGTAGCAGCACTGTTGCCATCTAAACAACTACAATTGCTATAAGTGAGTATAAGATTGCCATGTTACGTAAAGCAGTTCTTGCACTAGTCTATTTATAGATTGAATATTTGCATCGCAGGGCCATAGGTTATGTTGTTGACGGAATTTCCCTCAGCTATAAAAATAACATAGAAGAGGTGGTTGGGAAATTCCCGGTGTGCCAAAGGAGATTGGATGGTTAAAAAAAGTCAGGAAGATGGAGGTGGTAAAGTATTTAAAGTGGATGCATTTGCAGTTTTGAGATAGATCGACTGTAATAAATGTATTTACATTAAATTGTATTGAACATTTATTGAGTGTGTACATTATTAAAGGGACTTCTTATGGTCCGACAGTTACGCTGGGCAGGGCACGTATCCCCGTATGTGGGACGAACGTATACAAAAAGCAGTCTTTTGGGTGAGCTGAAAGGTGGTCGGCGTTGCAGAGGTGCCCCACCGAAACGCTTTAAAGAACACCTTATGCACCCACTTGCCTTAGATGACACAGAAGAGGGCACCTGGTTACCTGCGGCTTCAGAACGAGACACATTTGAGACCGAAAGAAAATCCGCTGCCGAAGACAGACGTAGAAGGCGAAAGGAAAATCTAAATCCACCATCGCAGACAATAGTCATGCCTCCGCTTGCAGTGGAAAATATTTAGATCACAGCTGTGATTCCAAGTTCCATAATAGAAGTTTTGTATTCATGTTATAAGGATCTCAGTTTTGAGTTTACACTTGATGTCTTGTACCTCCGGCATCAATATATTGTTTTTAAGTGCTCAGAAATAGTTTTTCAAAATAGAGAAACCATAGACATAAATTAATATAGACTGGCCGATAAAAGATTTTATGAAACGAAAATTTGTGACTTACAATTTTGTGTACTTCATTATATTGCATTTATGAACAGTATAAAAGTAAAGTATTCATATCTATTTCAGCCATAAACTTGAAAGTATTACAATATTTTCACTAGTGTTTTTTTTTAATCTCTAAGACACACCTATATATATATTGTAAATAAGGAGACAGTGTAGTTTTGTTTAATCTCTAGGACTGAAGATCATGCAACTTTTCAGAATTCGGAAATCCGAATACAATAGATATACACGTCTTCAAGTTACATGAAGTTATTTCCTTTTTCCAGTCTCTCTCTATATATTTATGTCTATGAGAGAAACATACAAAATTAGAACATATGAAACGCATTGTCTAATTAAGACTAAGACTACACTATTGATCGTTATGGAAATATGTTGTGGTTACATGGACTCTTTTCTTATATAAAAACAACACATCAGAAACATTCACATAAATAGAACAGACACAACATAAAAAGTTCATTTAGTGACTACACACAGATATCATGTTTCATGTTTTTTGATCAACGAGTGGCGTTGGCAATCTCATCGTAACATCGATAAACACATCGTTACATTAATAAACACATCGTAACATTGATAAACACATCGTTACATTAATAAACACATCGTAACATCGATAAACACATCGTTACATTAATAAACACATCGTAACATTTGGCAGCTAACTAAAGGTGACAAAAAGCTTTAAAAAGTGATTGCATAAAAATCACTACATTCTATTTTTTTTTAATACATAGCTCATCAATACTTCCGTATTACGTGCACCGGAAACACCGGAAACTCCATTGATGAAAATACCCTAAAAGCTCTTTGAAGGCATAGATCTAGTAGATTAAAAGTGGATGCGATACATTTTATGACGTGTGTATTAGTTTGGGACCTATGTTTGGGACCTATGTTTGGGGCCTATGTTTGGGACAAATGTATTTTTCATGTTTGTTAAAAAAAACTTTACAGGCTAGTGACATCTGTGACTTAGCAGTGGCGTAGCTACATGCATACAGAACGTATAGATTGGCCAACCGTCAACTGGTGCCTTACGCTACAGTTTGTCAATCATTGACTTAGTGTAGCCGGAAGTTACAAGTGGTCACTGCGTTTAACCTCTCTATATCCCCGCCTATTAACCTAACAGAAACTGGCCAAGGCCACTTGAACTCGTACTACTGTCAAGTATCAATTACATTTGCAGTCATTTAAAACTATTTTGTGCTATACTCTGGGCCGGACATAAGTTACTGGAAGCCCTGGCAGGATTTTTGTAAAGACCACTAAGATCTTTAACAATTGGAAAAAAATGTACTTACAGATAATTGTTGAATGCCCTTATATGATTTTTTTTCTGTGTAAAAACACGAAGCTACAAGGAGCCAAAGTGTAAAAAAGAACCCTACTTACATTTCTGTTATACATTTCGCTTGTTTTAACAAAAGAATTATACAATAGGCCTAATTTTACTTTTCAATTTTACAAACTTTTAAAAAATTACTTAAAGAATTAATGGTGTATAAGACTACTTCAATTTAAATTACATTAAACTTTATTTATTTGTTATGTAAGCATGAATATTTTTTCGATGTCTTGATTTCTTAATTTGAAAAGAACCCTTATAGAATGAGGCTCTGTTCTGTCGTAAATCCGGCACTGGTTATATTTTTCTTACTTTTACGTGTTAGAAACAATGTATGGGCCTAATAATGGTTGGCAGAAGTTCTTATACACGCACGCACACATAAGAACCCTGGTCAAGCGAATGAATAGATCTACTAGAGACTAGAGTGACTAGACTTTATTATATTTCAGTGCTAAACCTACGTCCTACGGTAATGGACCTAGAAGACGATACACCAAAATGACCAAATGTTTCTGAACATTTATTTATTAACCTCTTGAATAATAATAATACTAAGGCTTGTCTTCGAGTCCGAAGATTAGTGAGGAATGCAGTATTTCCTGTGGCTGCGCAGCCCCATCTGTGACCTACATATTTTGCCACATCTAGGGCAAGCATAACCAAGCTGGAAATAATGCGGGAAACTCTTGAATAGTACAGGTCCTAATGCCTACTTGCAGAAATACCCGAAGACGTTAAAGTCCATTCAAGATAAATACTTCCTTATTCTCTAGCCAAATTTTCTTTCACTTTGAAATATTATAACGGTCAAACTAAAGTTTTTAAAGTGAGAACAACGAGTTTGTAATTCTTTTCCCTAACGATGTAAAACAATTGTCAAATGTATTGTAAAATCGTTGCATCCGTTTTCGAGACCCGTGCCCAGGTTCCACCCACCCAGAAGGTTCCAGGTTCCACCCACCCAGAAGGTTCCAGGTTCCACCCACCCAGAATGTTCCAGGTTCCACCCACCCAGAAGGTTCCAGGTTCCACCCACCCAGAAGGTTCCAGGTTCCACCCACCCAGAAGGTTTCAGGTTCCACCCACCCAGAAGGTTCCAGGTTCCACCAACCCAGAAGGTTCCAGGTTAAGATAAGATAAGTTAATTTTATTGATCCAAACAAATGGAAATTTGTTTTGACTACAATCGACAACCTCAGCGTAAATAATGTACAACAACAACATAGATTTACGATATAGATGCACATACAAACAACATTCACACACGAAAAGAAGACATACAACACACTCATAACCAGCGCTTAGAAATAGACATCTATGTACATCTTGATGATGACAAAATGTTAATTTTTATATTGGTCATCCAGGGTCTATTGTAGCTGAAGTTCTTCCACGAAGTTACGAGCTGAATAGAAGCAGTGTAAAGAGAAAGTATTCGAACATGTTTTTCTTGTTTAACTGTGCTATTTATATCTGGCTAGTTATAGTTTCTAAGTAGTTTATGGCATGAGGTCCCATTTAATGTACACTAGATATAAAGGCCTATCCTTTAGAATATTATCAAGTCTAGTAGATGTATAGGTCTACATTCGCTTAACCAGGATTCTTTTGAGATGGGGGGGGGCAATGTTTCGTACTTTAAATCTAACATTCATTAGTTTTTTAAGAGAAATTTAATCGCTCTAAAAGTTTTTTTTTTAAAGTATCGTTTTTTCTTTTTTTTTTTTGATTCTATTTGTCTTGTTTAAGGGTCAGTGCATCATGTTACTATAACAAACAAACAGCAGTGCCAGTGTTGAAAACATCTATGTCACGAGTAGGCCTATCGCCTATCTACACATTTTAAACTAATAAATTCGCGGAACTAATTCAGCCTTGCATTACTAGTGACAGATATTGAATCACTGACATATCACGATTCCGAAATAAGGTGAACAGTCCACCTGGATTGAATCCAGGCCTTGTCTTGCACTATTAGGCTGTTGCTTTGGACTCCAGCAGGAAACGGGGTGGGTGACTTGAGACGACACGCTTTAATGCGTGATTTGGAATCAGACATGGAGTGATTCACAAATAGTGATTCAACAGTAAACAAATCGACCAGTATCAAAGAAACGAATGTCCTTCGTAGTCCCCTATCTAAACTTGTTCTTCTAAAACCTCTGTCACTTATTAAGTTCAAACACCTAGTGTTAGTGTCATTTAAGCTCGGAAAGTTGTTCGTATCAAGAGAAGACAATTTTTGGAAAGCTTGCAGTACACGTTTCAAAATGTAATAATAAATAATTCATATACTTTGAAACTCGGAACAGTACTACAATTACTCCATTCAATTCCTTATTTCATGGAAATTTATGGGTTGTAAAAACAATTTTTAGGTAGGCACGGATCTCAAAAAAAGCTATAACGATTTTCCAAGAAATACAACAGTTTGCTCGTAGGCCGAAGCGACACCCTCGTTAACCGTGGGCCACAGAAACAGATGACCTTTACATCATCTTCCCCCATAGATCACAAGATCTGAAAGGGGAACTTTGCTTTTACTTACTAGGCCAGAGTGAAAATGTAGGCATTTTATTATTCAAGGGTTTAGTAAATGAATGTTTAGGAATATTTAGCGCATCGTCTCGTGGGCTTTGAACTAAAGGCCTATCACTACAATCTTTTTAAGTGGAGTAGATTTATACAGTATATTCGCTTAACCAGGATTTTTTTCTCGGAGGGTGAAATTATTAATCTAATATTCATTAGTTAAACACTGTATTCCTCACTAATCTTCGGATTCGAAGACAAGCCTATTATTATTATTATTATTATTCATTAGTTATTTAGGGACAAACAATCACTCTTCAACAGTTTTCCCCGAACGTTCTCCCTAACCAAACACTTTGCATATGATAAGTATTTAACGGAACACTCTGCTTATAGTGGCTTGTGGGTTTATTATTCCAGTAGCTCGAGGAAACGCTCTATATATTGTGTAAAAGAGGTCTTTAAAAAAAAAAGGAAGTCAAGTGGGCCTGGGTGGTGATACGGGGCATGGTATTACATAGTCCCTGAATCGTTCTATTTCGAAAAGTTTATCATCTCAGTCTGTCTGGTAAAAAGTGTGTACCCCCAATCTCGGATCAAGCTGAAAATGTGCAATTCTTTCATTTAGCTGACAATACAAGAATAAAAAAAAAAGTAACCAGTTAGTTAATTAGCTATTGGTAATTTATTATTTGTTTGGTATCTCGAACAAGGGAAAGAAATTGTACTTGACTGAAGTAGTGGTAAAAGCTGAATATTAAAGGCACATTCCTCGTCCCATATGCTAGGACAAATCTGTACAAATGCTCTTTCTTCCCTAGTGCCATTAGAGCATGGAATGGTTTGCCTGAGCTAGCCAGGAAAACCAGTGACTTGGCAGAATTTAAGTCACAGGTAAATATGCATGACTGAATGCATGACGCGTAAGACGTAATCATCTTCTTTTTTGAAGCAACGTCTGTATTATTTAAGATAAGATAAGATAAGATAGGTAGTCGTCCGAGTCTGAGTGAACACAAGCATGAAATACGACGAGACTATAGAAACAAGAGATAACTCTACAATCTTCTATGTTCGTAAGAACTTCACAAGCAGAGTGGTTACAATGTCGGCTTGAGCCATGAGTTCGAATTCAGGTCGTTCCCTCCACCCCCATTTTTTTCATAAAAGCTTTTTAATTGTTACTCTAGATCCATTACAAATTTAAATACATGACTGATCCGAATTAACTGATACAATTATGATTAATATAAGCTTTGTTGTTGTTTTTTTAAAACTATTTTATTTAAATATTTTCTTTTAAAGCGGGACAGCGAAGGTGTTGGTTAGACTGGTACCTGGTCACTGCTAGGCGATAGTGCCGTCTCAGGGTCAGTGGTTCGAGTCTTCCTCGGGGCTTGTTTATATTTCGCCATATTCGCTTCCCCTTCTCTAAATAACCTTTGCTCCTAAGTGCTGCTATTATTCTATGTGGCATGTCTTGCTACTACATGTATAGCGAATGCTGTCAGGATCTTCCAAGGTAGAGTCAGTTATTTACCTGTAACGTACACCTGTAAGGCAATTTAATTATATACGCTTGACCAGTCTTCCCAAAACTACTGTTAGTGTCTCATTTGAAAGTCTAATGAGTTTGTTAAGAATAGGATCACGTTCGAGTGGGAAACACATCTAGACGTCTGCAAGCTCTACGTCGCCTCTCTCTATAATTAAGTGAATAGTTTGGATCTAGTAAACAGGGACATATAAAAGTCTCTTGTAGTGGTTACTACTGACACGTCAGATCATGACAAGTCCCGGGCATGCTACCCTGCCTCATAGTGGCGCCCGGGTGGAAACGATCGTAGGAGGAAACGATTAGGCTAAAGGGTAGCAAAACAAGACCCCCGTGGGAGTGCCTAAGGGTGTGCGAGATCAGCCTCATTGCACAGTGCGGAGTTGTAAAAAAGCTCCCACAACCTTGTCACAATCCAGGCGCTGTTCCCCAAGAGGCCGTTACGTAAATGGCGTGTCCTGCATGGTTAGCCTGGTATAGAAAAGAAAATGGCGGAGGGTCTTAGTGTACGTGGCCTCTTGCCGCTAGTCTGACCCACCCACCAGACAGAACAGAGTATACTGTTCTCATTCAGGCCGGTGAGAGGGAGCTCTTGTTCACTTTTGCTGGCCTTGAGTTCCAAAAGCCGAAGGCTCAACTCTACCTGACTGTTTCAAGATCATAACAAGTCAACTATGTTAGTAAGCATTTAAAGAGCAACAATTACAATGTTAGAAAAAGTAAATTAAAAAAAAATACTAAAAAAACAACAATAAAGCTTATCGAGGGGTAAGAACTCCATATTGACAGCCGTATTGTAATATTTATTTCTCTTTTCGATACTTAACAAAATGAATTAATGACCACTAATTAATTAGCTAACTGTTTTTTTTTAATTGACTCATGTGTTGTCAAACACAATAAATAATTGTGCAAAGTTTCAACTTAGTCCAATAACGGAAGATAGGAGGAACAGAGTGGCCTACTATTGTGAATATGCAATTATTTTAATGATTAGAAATAGTCTGAATGTTTTAGCATAAATTGTAATTTCAGGAGAAAACAATGCCCTTATATTGTGCGGTAATCAAGAATGTGACATCTTTATGTTAACTTATTGTTCTAAACAGATTTGACAAAAGTTTCTTCACTTTCTTCACTGATGATACAATGGGACACTACACATTTAAACCCCCCAAGAAAAGAATTATTTCAATAAGGCTAGAGTACGAAGGTCTCACAGACTAATACATCATCTGTGTATGAGAGACAAGCATTGTGCCAATGTGAATGGACAACATCAGGTCTATGTCTTAGTTCATGGACATCGACAGGTCATCGTCTTATGGACATCATCAGGTCTGTTTGTTTGTGCATGTCTATCACCAGATCTATTTGCTGGATCATTGACATCATAAGGTCTATTTGTTGGTGCATGGACATCACCAAGTCTGTTTGTTGGATAATTGACATCATAAGGTCTATTTGTTGGTGCATGGACATCACCAAGTCTATTTGTTGGATCATTGACATCATAAGGTCTTTTGTTTGTGCATGTGTATCACCAGATCTATTTGTTGGATCATTGACATCATAAGGTGTATTTGTTGGTGCATGGACATCACCAAGTCTATTTTTGGATCATTGACATCATAAGGTCTTTTGTTTGTGCATGTGTATCACCAGATCTATTTGCTGGATCATTGACATCATAAGGTGTATTTACTGGTGCATGGATATCACCAAGTCTATTTGTTGGATCATTGACATCATAAGGTCTATTTGTTGGTGCATGGACATCACCAGGTACATTTGTTAGTGCATGGATATCACCAAGGGTCTTACTTTGTGCAAGGACATCGCCTTCGAAAAAAAAGATCATTACAGTATCGAAGCGCGGAGCCATCCATAAGCCTTTTGAACGATAGGGATTGCTCTCAGCAGACAATCGTGGAACGGGACCTCTTCATCCCTAATCCTGTCTGGAAATTCCACACGTAGGAGGTCATTGCTGGGTTAGGTCTCACCATATTTCGCGGTGTCGACATTCGGACACTTTTCTCTCCCGGGATTATGCGGTCGTTTTTCAACCATCTCATCCAATAAAAAATTAATATAGATCTACTTGCAACGACGTCTGTGAACGACGTGATAAATCAAGATAAATAGGTCAACTGCTTCAATCCTATACTCTTAAGCGAGCAATTCTTGTATATATATATATATATATATATTCTATTTCGAAAACGGCTCTAACGATTTTCTTTAAAATTTCAACGTATCTAAATGTTAGTGAGAAAAAAATTCTCAGCTCATTGGCCACATCGGGAAAACTCGAGTTTGACCGTTATATCGGTTTGAAAAATGTCTCATTATCGAAAAATTTATCTTGGTTTGAAGGTTTTATGAATGACATGGAGAATTTATGAATGAAAGTTTTCAAATTTATGAATGAAAGTGACGTCAAAGGAAAAAAACTTGACACCCCCTACGTCACTAGGCTCACAGCAAGAAATGAAAAAAAAAAAAGTACACCTCCTACGTCACTGGCTTACAGCCGTTCAGTAAAGCATTTCTTTGCAACAAGTTTTATCGCGTTTGAATGAATGAATAGACAACTTTTTGCGCACCGTAGTTGAAGGTTTAAAACAGTGAACATCAATCAAGCACGTGGTTATCTGAAGACGCTCAAGTGCTTCCAAGTGTTTCTACAAATTAATCGCTTGATCCCTTTATTATAAGGCACGTTAAAATAAGAATTTGATTAATTGTATACTTTTAATTAGCTATAATGTAGGCCGAAAAGAAAGATATGGACGCCGAATCTGGAATCTGGATGTCTGCCTGGTCGAGCGGTTTGCACGCTGGACTGTCGTTTGGATTTATCGATGGTCCCGGGTTCAAACCCTGCCCGCTCCCATCCCCCGTCGTCCTGCGGGAGGTTTGGACTAGGAAGTATCTTCAATTCTGAAGGAACATCCGAAACATGTAAAACAACAAACAAGCAATCTACGTCTAGATCTAGGTCTTGATTCTAGACTTACAACTAGATTCTCAGTTCTCCG
Source organism: Biomphalaria straminea (assembly GCA_021533235.1). Taxonomy (NCBI): domain Eukaryota; kingdom Metazoa; phylum Mollusca; class Gastropoda; family Planorbidae; genus Biomphalaria; species Biomphalaria straminea. The sequence continues at coordinate 27,972,791 of JADKLZ010005243.1, forward strand.
TCGAAAAAACCGCCATGTTGCTCGCCGTTATTCTTCCCTAATAGCAGGAGGTTTGCGGCGTTGAAGAGATCTAATAATAATCTAATAGGTTTTCTGTTGTAATTTCTAGAAGAAAAGATGTTCACAACTTTTCAGGAAAACAAATAGATCTAGACGTCTACGTCTGAGCTATAGGATTTCAGCCAGATTTCAATCGCTTTTTTTCCTAGACTAGATCTAGATGTAACAGCATTGCCAATTCCACTCTAAATTTATAGAAGACAAATATTATTATAATTTTGTTCGATCTAAATCTTTGTTTTTTTTTTAGAAGGTCTTTTATATAGATTCATTTAGACAAACATTATTTATATAAACATAATAATTTTATTATTATTATGATAAAAGAACGAGTATTATTTCTCTGGCGCAGCCAGGGTCGAGTTTCGTTAAAGGGAAACAAAATTCAAAATTATTATTATTATTATTATTATTATTATTCTTGACGTGAAGTTAATATTTTATTGACATAACGTTATTATTCGTAATTTTAATGTTCAGTAGTATAATATAGTATACCAATTGTATTGTTTTAAAATAAAAAAAAACAATTTAAACTATTGCTACTAGGAAGATGCCGCGGCCAAGAAAACGCCAGTTATTCAACTTCAACCAAGATTCAAGAGAAGGAAACGATGACGCTGATCCAGCTAAAGTCCCTCGCCTTTCTTTGATTTTAAATGAACTGGATTCAACTTTAATAAATTGCCTGTCTTCAGTCACTCACCAGCCTTCAACTTCGATAAATTGCCAGTCTTCAGTCACTCACCAGCCTTCAACTTCGATAAATTGCCAGTCTTCAGTCACTCACCAGCCTTCAACCTCGATAAATTGCCTGTCTCCAGTGACTCATCAGTCTTCAAATACGATAAATCCCAGAGCATCTTCAGCTAGAGCAAATGCAATCATTAGTAATATCTTTACGCTAGAAAATTCTGAGGAGCGTTTAAGGAAACTTGAGGATCTGCGACTTCGAGCTTCATATCGACTCGAAAAGGAAACCAACACACAATATTCTAAGCGGTCAACGAGTTTGCGTACGCTGCAGCCACTTTTGATTTAACTATAAACCTCAGTAAAAAACTTGGGGTTAGGGTGTGGTGACGAAAGGCCTAGAAGATATCTGAATGGAGGGATGTGTAAAAGAAGGCCATATCCTTCCATGGGCTGTAGCACCAGTAGCACCACTGGGATAGATGGATGGCAAAAGCCGGTATGAACTTATTATAGTCTGACAGTCTGGCTGAGCAGGGCACATATCCCGTAAAATAATCTGAAGAGTTTCTTTAGTGTTCTGTTTGTTCTATATGTAATTGTACATGGCGATTAAATATCAAGTCTCTTAAGTCCTCCTACAGTCTAGACAGCGTAAAACTATCGTAGGCCTACTATTATTGGCTTGTAAGAAAGTCTTTGAAGTTTTCCCCAATAACGTAGAAATTTGCGTCACTCGATGTTTCGTACTAAAGCCATAATTGAACTAATTCCAAAATTAAATGTCTGAACGTACCAATTTACATATAGAACAAACAGAATACTAAAGAAATTTTTCGAATTAGTAGTCTTTATCCAATCGTTCATTTTCGTAATTATAAAAAAAAAATCCAAAAATGACTTAGGGTATATAAAATTATTTAACCGAGCAAGGCTCGGCCACCTGATATTGTAACCTTAATCTCGCAAACAGATTTGAACGTAAAGAAGTTTGTCATTTTAAGCACAAAGCAAACTCTCAACACAAATGTTTTAAATAAGTATACTATTTTTTTTTTGTTTACTAAGTAAACATTTTAATAGCCTCGAAGACATAAATCTAAAACATCACGCTAGCCTCAAAGTCAATATAAAGATGTATATCAAATATAAATACTTTTGCGTTATCACAAGAGCAAAGCCTCATCAACATTGGTAAAATAAACTACACTAAGCAATGTAGTCATATATTTTATTAAGTAAATCTATAGCCTCTAAGACAAATGTTTTGTATGCATTAAAATTATTGTTCAAACTTGGTAGCATATCTTCACCAAGAGCTATAAAGTAACATATGGTGTAACGTTTTGCGAATGACGTTCAAATCTTAACTAAAAGTACGTACGCAACTGAAGAAAGACAATAAATATGAGGGTATTGAACTTTACTAACGGTGGAGTTTAAAACAATATATCATGACGGGTTCCCGTATGTCTTTGCCTGTCTGTGTGTGAATTACGTTTCTAGGTTATTCCCTGATTAGTGTACCAGTTGTGGATAGAACCTCCATAGGAAGGCCATTGCTTACAGAAGAGGTATCACAAGTAGAAGTTATAGCATGCACAGTTTCAGTTCCTTGTCCTAATACATTTTTCTTGTAGAAGACTTTTTAAACAAAACAAAACGTCGTTGAGTGTCTCCATATTTGAACACCTCTTGGAACTGTCTATGTGGACACACACTTAAAACACTTTATTGCAGTGTTTCTCAAACTGTGTTTCGCGAAGTCCTGATGTTCAGCGAGGTCTGAATTCTGAATTGTAGGCCACCACATGAAACTAATCTCTGTAAAAAAAAGTTCCACAAAATACACAGAATGTGCGAAGTGTTACGATAAGGAAAATGTTTAGGAAACACTGTTTAATTGAGTCAAAGCACCTAACAATCTTTGGCAATAAAAACTCAGAACGAGGCCAGACCTTGTCACTTCTACCCGAGATTAATACATAGATTATTTCAACACTCTCAAAGTGTGTATCGTCTTGTCGTATGTCAGATGAGAAAACTGCCATTACATCATTAATATTTTGAATAAAAAAAGATAATTACGGTACAACCAAAGCAGCTATCGCCTCGGATTTTGAAACTTAACGGTTTTGAGGTGAACTCCATACTAGCACAGTTCTAATCACTTTGTATTTTAAAGTACAACTATTTACAATTGACATAAGGCATCGATGTGCCCAGAGAAACTAATAATAATAAATACTTAGGCTATAATATGTCTTGAGGAAATTGTCTTCCATTTTATGCAATGAGTCAGCTTTACGCATAACAAAAAGTTACAGCGATGGCAAAAGATATAAACCTTCATACCAGAGAAACAAGGTAGATGTGAAATTTGGGAAGCATTCAATGATCGTGAAATTAAGATCACAATTTAGATAGCGTTCTATCAAGTTCAATGCTATAATTGCCAAGGGAACAAAAAATGTCTTAAATCTGTTCAGTGGCGTAACTAGGGTGGGTGGAGGGGGGATGTCCACATTAAAAAAATCTCACCGTCCCCCACTTGAGCCCCCCCCCCAAATGTGTTATGAAATTTGTGTTTACATTAACTATTAAACCAATGTCATGTTATCTTGCTATTCAGGTTGTTATGTATAATAGTGACCATGCGGCGTGTATTCAACACATTAGACTTATATATATATTTGTAAGTACATTATCTCATGTTATGATGTTGAATGTAAAATGCAAGGGCCGCCAAGCCCCCCCCCCCCTTGCTACGCCACAGTGTCTGTTTTTTTTTTAAATTTTGTCACATCGGCACAATGTGATCAGTGTTATGCATTCCCTGTAATCGTCATCTAAGTTGTTTGTTAAAATCCTTTAACTTACTTTTAAGCTTTGTTAACATTTTTTTTTCTTAAATAGGTGTCTATCTGAAATAGGTGTCCATCTCAAATAGGGGTCTATCTGAAATAGGTGTCTATCTGAAATAGGTGTCTATCTCAAATAGGGGTTTATCTCAAATAGGGGTCTATCTCAAATAGGGGTCTATCTCAAATAGGAGTCTATCTCAAATAGGTGTCTATCTCAAATAGGGGTCTATCTCAAATAGGTGTCTATCT